>CM032452.1:114570265-115007765 GCA_019049505.1 Pachyrhynchus sulphureomaculatus | reverse complement strand
TATCTATTTTCAAAATCTCAGTGGCAGAAATTAAAATTTGAAGATGACGGCAATTAACGGCACTGATAGTTCTAAAATTCACTCAATATAATGTGATTCGCAGAATTGATGCGATTTTCTGTACAAGCGATTCGATCATGATATCTCTATGCATTTTTCGACGCTGAATCGAATCTGGGGTAAAAATTACCCAATCTCGTCAGGATTCGTCCCTAACCTCAAAAATACGTAAAAAATGATGAAAATCCCTTTAAAATTAATAAAATAAAACTTCATACACGCATCCTGACAAGAATGGGTAATTTTGACGTCAGATTCTGTTTCAGCGTCAAAAAATACATAAGGATATCATGTTTGCGAATTACATAGGATTCTTAAGTGAATTTTACAACCCGCCGCCATCTTAAAATTTTTATTTCTGACACTGAGAATTCGAAAGTAGATACATGAACATTTGAAATCATCCGCAACTTTAGATGTCTCTTCTAATTTTGGAAAAGGTAGGGGTCCGGTCGGTTGAAAAAGAATGATCCACATATATATATATATATATATATATATATATATATATATATATATATATATATATATATATATATATATATACAGAGAGATGGGAAAATACAATTTCTTTTTGAAAGTATAAAAAATAAATCAAACATTGCAAAAATAATGAAATATCCACATAGTCTGGTGAGATATATTATACGCTGTTCGAAAAAGGTAAAAACGTACAAAAACCCAAATCAGAATGGTCGAAAACGCATTACGTAAAGAAGTTCTAACTACGCCACTAGAACTATTATTTTGTAAATTATACAAACTTGTAAAATGTGCGTTTCCAGCCAGATAACGACGATTCGCCAGATCTCAACCCTATAGAATGTGTGTGGTCGATTCTCAATCGGAGAATCAAGAAACACTCAATTACATCAAAAGATACCTTCGAAGGCGTCTTGTTCGAAGAGTAGACCGTTATTTCCCAACGAAAATGCAAAAAAAAATTCATTTTCAAAAAGAATTTTAGCGGTAATAAAAGTCAAAGAAAATTATGCTAAATATTGATGTTCATAATAAATATGTTTCCACTGACGCCTGTCTTGTGCCTTCAACTATCAGTTATCTTGGTTATATCATCTACCCATCTTTTTGGTGATCGGAGAGGTGAACGGGCATGTGGGTGGGCGTTTTAAAGTTCTAGGGTGCTATTCTGTTATCAGTAGTTCTTGTCACGTGTTCCGCCCAGTTCAATTTTAACTCTGCTATGGTCTGAACTACATCAGCGACCTTCGTTCTTAGTCTTACTTTACTGTTTCTAACTCGGTTATGAAGTGACATACCCAACATAGGCCTCTCCATGGTGTTACTGGGTTTTTCGGCTTTTTAGTAAGTGTTTTTGTTTTCATGCCGTAGGTTAAAGCTGTAAAGATACATTGGTTGAATATCTTCCTTTTAAGAGATACTGGGATGTTGCTTTTGGCTCAACTTTCCGAAAGGTGTCCATCCCAACGAGATACATCTCTCAATTACAGTGGTCTAATTTCTTTTTCCTCCTATTATCTTGTGTCTTAAGTAAATGTAAGTATCTGCGATCTCCATAGGCAGATCTCCAAGAGTTTATATATATATATATATATATATATATATATATATATATATATATACGACAATTGATTTCTTGAACCGTTATGTACATAAATTTTTATTTTTATCTTGGGCATAAGGTTCCTTTAATTAAAACTTGAGTTGTTTTTTAAAAATTGTTTTTTTATTTGGCGTTTTGCCTTATGGTTATGAACATTCTCAAAAAGTTTTTTTTCTTCTTAGATACAGTTTTCATTTTAATCAACTATTTTACCTTATTCGTACGTCGAAAATAAGTAAATCAGACCAATACATTTCGGTCCAACATATAGACCGACCCGACAGAGTGCAGTATAAGCATTAATTTTGCCATACAAACATATATATATATATATATATATATATATATATATATATATATATATATATATATATATATATATATATATATATATATATATATATATATATATATATATATATATATATATATATATATACGACAAAATAAATGCTTATACTGCACTCTGTCGGTGACTTATTTAAAGTCTTTCCAAACAAGGCGGGCAGACCACGACTGGCACTTAATTGCAGAAGCGCACCTTCTCGAGCATCCCGCTCAAAGGCATCGTTGGCATTGGTGAAGCTACTAAAGGCGAATCGAAAAATCCACACTTCAGGAATTCCCAAAGTGTCCTTTGTATTTGCCATACCATCCCAAGACGCTTTTTGCCGCATCACGGCTGGTCAGTTGGGCTAGGTTCAGCAAATACAAAGAACACAATTTCAGTCCTTATCCGGGTACTAACGGAAAACCATGACAAAATAGATCTCTATAGATAGATAATAGATAGACAAATAATAGATATCTATTTTGTCATGGTTTTCCGTTACCCCCGGATAATACATAATAATCGAAGGGGGGGTCCCACCTCCCACTCCACCTCCGGTCCTTTAAGAGTACCCCGAAGGTGCCCCCGCGAAAAGATACATTGTTTGAAAAACGATAAAATTTATTCCCTTCGATTATCCATATTCTTTTTACCTTAATAATACTAAGGACTTTATTTAATCGAGAGATGCCCACCCTTAGGTTGGGTTAATAACCCGGGGATACCTGTCAACTCCCCATTTCTAACTCTTCATTTATTTTGTGCTAAATTCATTTTAAATTTTCCAATCTCTTGTTATTTACCCCCGGATAAGGATTGAAATTGTGTTCTTTGTATTTGCTGAACCTAGCCAGACTGATGCGCCATCTGGCAAATACAAAGAACATTTTGGAAACTCCTGAATATATATATATATATATATATATATATATATATATATATATATATATATATATATACATATACATATATATATATATATATATATATATATATATATATATATATATATATATATATACATATACATATATATATATATATATATATATATATATATATATATATATATATATATATATATTTATAAATATAATATATAATGAATGAAACTAATTTCGAATAATTTTTGTTCGAAAACTTCCGCACTAACAACATCTGCTCACACAAGATCTATTAAAGCAGGACAATAATAGCTTTCTCTATCTTCGTCCGTTTCTAAGATATATTATGACGTCAACGGTCAACCGATTTCGTATGGGATAACGCGTGTTGCATAAGTGGACAATTTTTTTAACGTCGTGATTTTTGCGAATTTTATTATGACGTCACTGTGTGTCGGTTAGTTATCTGGGATAGTACAATATGATACATGTTGCTGTTTAGGATTTTTTGTAGGTTTGTTAATTGGTACGTTCGAATGACTGAAAACCCAGTTTTATTGTGTAATTATGATGAGGTTAAAACAAAAAGGATATTTGTATAAGTTTTCATAATCTTGTGTCCATCTTTGCACTTTTTAAACGTTTAAAAATACACTCCTGGACAAAATTAACGCAACAATATATTAAATCATACAAATCTCTATAATAAATTAATTTTAATAATTTTTTATGAACATTGGTTACACTAAAAGTTAGAAAAAACTTATTCGGATACTTTAAAAGTGAATTAACTACCAATGTTCTCTATAAGATTCGAAAATTATTCTTAAGACCTAATAACAAAATCGTTGAAATTATGTAATAAGGAAAAAAAATAAACTGGGACACTAGTAGCAAAATTAATGGTGTAACTGGGACACTAGTAGCGTGTGTTGCCTCCTCTACTTCGGATGACAGCGTTTATGCGCCTAGGCATGCTTCTAATTAAATTTTGGATAAAATCTTGAGGAATTTGCTCCCATTCTGTGATAACTGCATTTTCAAGTTCCCTCAGGTTTCTAGGTACAGGTATATGACGTTCCACATTTTTCTTAAGGTGATCCCATACATGTTCTATCGGATTCAGATCCGGGCTTTTTGGTGGCCATTGCATAATCGGTATATTAACTTGATTAAGATAATCGAGTACCTCCCTAGCCACGTGAGGTCGAGCGTTGTCTTGCATAAACAGGAAATTGGGCCCCACAAAATGACCGAAAGGCATCACATGTTCTATTACAATATTCTCAAGATAGTAGTCAGAATTCATGGATCTCGTACGGACAGGAACTAACTCTGTGCGAGCATCAAAGCAGATGCCACCCCAGAACATAACAGAGCCACCGCCAAATGGAATCCTTGCAGAGATATTGCAAGGAATAAACCTCTCTCCTGGTCTTCGCCATACTCGCTCACGACCATCGCGATGTTTTAGACTAACCCTAGTTTCATCTGTGAAGAAAACTTGTTTCCCATCATCCACAGACCAGTTTTCGTGATTTCGGTCAAAACGAACTCTGTTCTCTTTACTAAGCAAGGGCGCAGTGGCTGGTCTCCTACTGTTTAATCCAGCTTCATTTAACCGTCTTCTAACTGTTTTAGAAGAAATTGTGACATTGCGAACAACTTCGAGTTCGTTTGTTATTATGGACCTAGTGACAGTCCTGTTTCTTAAAGCATATTGTCTTATAAAACGTTCATCTAGGTCGCTAGTGCATCGTTTCCGCCCTTGCCCTAGCCTTCTAGAATAAGTTCCTACTTCATTCAAGCGTCTTACCATACGACTTATTGTGGAACGATGTTAGCCTAACAAATTGGCAACATAACTCTCACAATATCCCTCGTCCAATAAAACTGAGGCTCGCACTACCTCGTGTTCAGTTAAATTCCTTGTTCGATTCATTTTTCTAATTCTTCTGGGTCAAAAATAAAACGGTCTACCACAAAAACGTATTACTTTGAAAAAGGGAACAATTTATAAGCTTACTTTTAAAGAAAATCTATAGCGTTATTACAGAAAATTGTTTATCTTCTAAAAAAGTCTTTAAAACTGTAAATCTAAACGAATTGTTTTGATTTCTGTCATGAACAACAAAACAAAATATGCATAGCTTACTATTCAAATACTCGATAAACTTTAAAACTGACATAAGAAAAAGATAAATTAATTTTCAGATTGTTGCGTTAATTTTGTCCAGGAGTTTATATGTATAGGTTTAAAAATATAAGTTTAAAAATGTTGCGAATAATCATGATAATCATGATTTCAAGTAGAAATATTTACGAATATTAGGGCAGAGGTTGTGATTCATTGTCGAAGCTTGTAGACCTGTCTTGAGAAAGTCTTTTAACATGTATACCAAAAATGCATGCCAATTTTTATGCCGGAAATTCCAATAGATTCCGTGGAATTGTCTTTCATAATTCAGACGATCAGATTAAATGCACTTTTTTTTTTTGATAAAATCAACAGACTTCGCCTAACCCCACTGACCTATATTTTGTAAATTCCTAACCAATCTGTCAGCATTAATTCTTGAAAAAATTTCAGGTCAAATTTTGATACAGAATCACCGATTCCGACGAAATAAATTTGTCTAGACTTATAACCAGCCCGCTACCTTTACACATTTTTTTTGTGAATGAATACCCAGAAATCTTTGCGATCTAGAGTTACGGAAGAATAATAAATTGCCGGCGCTATTTTCTGAGAAAAATTATTACGCTTCTCTAACTTTTTTTCAATAAGTGATTACAAATAAGATCTAGATTACACTGCCAATCAAGAGGTATATACCAGAAACTAGCGTCATTTAAAAAATTGATGATTCAATATTAAAATTTACTCCATTATTCCAATGTAAAATTAAAAGACCTTCGTTCATTTCAAGCACAAATGAATCTCAACAGGAACAGACAGTTCATCAACATTGCTCTTTGTAGCATTTTAGTTCATGCTGTCATGTACAAGTAGTAGAATTGCGAGTAGGTTGAACGCCTAGCAAAGGCTAAAGAGATCCTCCTCGTTCACTTTCAAGGAATTTCCCGCCTTACCTGTATCATCACAGACCTCGTAGAGACCATTTATCTTACATACAAGAGGGATGACGACCCACGCACGAATGCTGCACTTCCCTTTGTGAAACATCTTCGATCAAAAAACCTCATGCTCGAGTCTTTCCAGCGCCGCGTAGACATAGAGCAAACGGAACGGCTTTTCTTCGTTTTCTAGATAAATCGGGCCAGTCGAGTTGTCCTCTAAACTTGATATAATAAATTTCTTTTCATTCTACAGTGTGGCGGGAAATAATGGACGAAAAGATTTAGGATACATCTACTTTCCACAAGGAACTAAGTTATGCCTTCCCGAGTCAAGATATAAATACCTTAATCTGCTGCTGTTTGCTCTTCAAAACACTGATCCCTGGAATAGATTTTTGATTCTGAGTCTGGCAAACTCGCCTTGCTGCTTCATTGCCCTGTACTCTCCGATGTCCAGGAACCCAAACTAGTGTAATCTACTTCTTTCCAGATAACTCGTCTAAAGAATATCTGCAGGGGAAATGAAGTGACACCGATGGTCTTAGGCTTAACTATTGCGCTTGATTATCTCAGCACATATACATTCCCTATTCGCGATTTCCTTTTCCATTTTAGAGGCCATTAAAATGGGGAAATCTTTTACTGGAAAACCTTAATGTAGCTTCCAACGGAAAAATTTTGAGCACATCTCAAGTCTGTGGATAAATTTCTACCTCCGGCAGGAATTTATCCACTAGACATCAATTTCGATCCCTCGCTACTCATCAGTGAAGTTTCCTCTTGAGAATAGTGAGTGTGATTGGCATATTAACTCTTAGTTGATATGTCACCTCTCTAATTGTGAGAAAAAGAATCTTCTCTCATCTGCTTTAAAAACGACTATAACTGGCTCGTACCTTTCTAGTCTAGGGTTTACAGGAGCGTTTTCTACTCTACCACTAGACTACCCAGCTCTAGGTGACTTTTCCTCTAATTACCGCCATGTAGACCTAGCGTATAACGAGGGCATTTACTGACCAATACGAACACGACACACTGCTTAACTGCTAAAAAGTTGTTGTCTACTTGTCACGTCAATAAAAAATGCTTTTTACAAAAATGCATTAATTAATGATAACATTCCCTATGAAGTAGGGAACTGTGGAGATGAATGACATATTAAGCATTATTTGTTCAATTACAGTCCTCTGCTCTGAACGAGATTTTAGTACATAATTTTTCAGCCTAGTGCTCGCAATAATTCTTTTCAATATACTACAAGACTATCATGTAGCTCCTTGACCTGTATATAGACCTAGTGGATAATGAGGGCATTTTATCACCAACACGAGCTTGCCACACTGCGGGCTATCAGAAAGTTATAATCTACTTACTGACGTCAATAAAAAAAGGTTTTTGGCGACATCCTCTGTGAAAATAGATAGTCACATCCTTCATTTTTAATTTCACCGTAAATAAAATAAAAAATTATTTGTATTCGGTTTTGTAGTTCAATTATTATCAACGATTCCAGGAGTTGTAATCCAGAAGTTAATGTTAAAATATATAAGTCACTTCCCATGTGGTTGTTCCAGTTTTACCATACATTTCTTCGTCTCGTTTAATTTTTTGCTAATTTTTTTATTAAATTGTCGTAATTATAACATAAAGAAGGTTTTTTGAAGTAAATATCGACATTTAAACAAAATACGTATGAGCATTATTACGAATTGGGGATTCTATATTCAAAAAATAAATGAATCATATCTTTCAATTTTCATTTTCTGTTCGGAATGCAGGACTCTGCCAAAAATGTAATAAACAATATTGGGAAAATTATGTTAAGTCATTTTACTTATTTTCCGGATGTAACTTATCAGATTTTTAGACAAATTAATGTCACCAAAACAAACATTTATTTCTTAGCGTTGAAAATATTTTTGAATAGATTATCACCGCTAAAAGAATTTGTAAACTTATTTTTTAAATTATTCATAGGATTTTTATTTTATTTTAATTTAGATGAAGTTGAAATCTTTAAAATTTTCCTGTGAATACACTCTTTATCATAATAATAATAATAACGATTATAAAAAAAAACGTCGAAAATTTGCAAAAAAAAAATAGAACACTTCGCCTCAAGGCATACAAACAGTATCTTCGAAGTGCGGCTCTTTCAACATCAAGGTGGGACATCTTCCAAGCATGCATTACTTTTACCGGAATTTTTTCCTTATGATCACGATGCTACTGCACAAGCTAACAAACTTGAGGTAGTTCTCCTCTATAAAACAATAACAAAGATTTTTGTAATCTATTTTATTGACAAAGAGAAGAAAAACATTATAATTACAAAGATTTGTAATACAAAATGGGCACTTTGCACAATAACATACAATAATAATGGTAGCTCTTGCAATCGAATCCTACTGTAGGCTCGTTTTTCTCAGATTACTCAGTAATTTGGTCTATGATCACGAACCGAATGGATACGAAGCCTGACGATCACGAACTGGCACATCTCATGGTACTCTACAGTCTGGTGCTGGCAATAATTGGGTAAATACATATATATATATATATATATATATATATATATATATATATATATATATATATATATATATATATACAATTTACTCACTCCTTCGCGAACGACACCGACTATTAATATATATATATATATATATATATATATATATATATATATATATATATATATATATATATACAATCTTAGTTGGGGAACTCGGCAAAAAAAGGGGCGTGATAAGAGATCACACAATTTTCATAAAGCCAATATTTCGGTCCTGGATTAGGACCTTCTTCATATAGCTATATGGCGGTGGCCATGTGTAGTGGTCACAGTTGAAATAATTAACAATGTTCTCAACATCCAAGGTTCCCAATGACATCCATGTTTTAAATTTGGTTTTTATAATTTTGTCTACAGTGTTTTAGTGTGTATTTTATATATTTTATGGATTAACCAACTTTTTTATGTAACAACTTTTTTATGTATAAGCTATCTACGGCCATTCAGGCTAAAGAAATCTTTGCACTTCTCATTTCTGCCCTGAAGAAGGTCCCAATCCAGGACCGAAATATTGGCTTTATGAAAATTGTGTAATCTCTTATCACGCCCCCTTTTTTGCCGAGTCCCCCAACTAAGATTGTATTTTTAAGAATTTTGGTAGATACGACAATCTTTAGCTTTCCTTCTTTATTCTATATATATATATATATATATATATATATATATATATATATATATATATATATATATATATATATATATATATATATATATTCGGTTTATAGCATCTGACGGCGCTTTCCGATTTTCTTGTAGATTTCGTTCATTGATAGCCTTCCTTATTCCTTCTCCCCAAGATTTTCTGAGTCCTCGTTTCTTCCTTTTTTCAGTTGGTACCCATTCCATTGCGGTTCTCGGCAATCTCCCCTCTGTCATACTTCTTACACGTCCGTACCAGGTAAGTTGTTTTCTCTGTATAGTTTCTACGATTGTTTCCTTTACGTCCATCATTTCCCTAATTCTTTCATTTGTTATTCTGTCTCTTCTGCTCATTGTGCATGTTCTTCTTAGGGCATCCATTTCAACTGCTGTTATCTTTCTTTTATCTGCTTCAGTAATATTCCATGCTTCTGCTCCGTATAGTGTGCTTTTTCCTATTGTGTTGTAGATGTCCATCTTCCGTTTTTTCGTGATATCTTTATGACGCCATATTCCATTTAGTCTTTTCACCGCTCTACATCCCTGTCTTATACGTTCTTTTGCTTTTATCGAGTCTTTGCCTTCCTTGTCTATTATTGCACCTAAGTACTTCTATTTGTCACATATTTTAATATTTTCTCCATTCTCTAGCTCTAAATCTGTGGCCTTTCCTCCTACGCATAGATATTTTGTCTTTGTTAAGTTCATTGATAATCCCCATTTCTCATACTCCTCTTTGATCTTACGTGTCATGTATTCTAGATCTTGTTGATCTTGGGCAATCAGAACTTGGTCGTCCGCAAATTGTAATGTATAAATAGTGCTGTTGTTAATCTCAAGTCCCATGCCCCTGCACTTTTTTTTCCATTCTTTTAATGCACTCGTTCTATGTATATCTTAAACAGTGTTGGCGATATACAACATCCTTGTTTTAGTCCTTTTGAAGTATGGAAGCCTAGTGATATCAGCTGTCCTATTTTAATTTTAATTCTAGATCCTTTGTATAAGTCTTTTAGTGCTTTTATTATGGTTTGGTTTATATTTGTTTGTTCTAGTGCTTCCCATAACTTTTCTATTCGTATATTATCATATGCTTTATTGAGATCTATGAAAAGGAGGTGTAGTTCTCTTCCTATTGTTATTTTTTTTTCTATGATTTGTTTCAGTCAAAATATGTTATCCATGCAGGATTTTCCTGCACGGAATCCACTTTGTTCTTCTGCTTATTTTTCTTTGTATTCCTCCTCTATTATGTCTCTTAAAGTTCTCCCATATACGCGACTAAGTGTTGATGTTAGTGTGATACCTTGAGAAATTTCACATTTTAAAAGGTCTCCTTTTTTGTGTATGGATGACGTAAAACGTTTTACTTACTTACTTACTTAATCTTTATGCCTTTCTACCCTTTTAGGGGTGTAAGGCCCGTGAAGTTGAGTTATTCTTTATCTGTCTTTTCCATATTTCCTTCCACCTCTTTGAATCCTGTGTGGGTCGTCTTGCGTGTTCCCACTCTATTCCTCTTTTGGCCACTGCCTCTCTAACATTCCCCAACCATGCCCTTCTAGGTCGGCCTTTTGTTCTTTTCTTGCTCACTCTGGCTTCAAACACTTGTCTAACTATTCTTTATTTAGACATCCTTTCGACGTGACCATACCATCTTAGTTGTGCTTCCTCAACCTTTTGTACCATTGGTTTTAGGTTCAAATTCTTTCTGAGTTGTATATTCCTAACCCTGTCCATCCTTGTTTTGACCTCTATTTTCCTTATGAATCTCATTTCTGTAGCTTCGTGCTCATGATGTCAAATTCCGAAGCACATTGAAGAAACCTTCGCTGGGTGAAAAATCATGTCGCGAGTGGCTCGCTTGGGCGCACGATAAGATACTAGAGTGGCCTTCACAAACGCCGGGCGCCAATCCTATTGAATACGTTTAGTCTCTCGTAAAGAGAAAGTTTAGAGACAAGACTCTAAGGACTTCGACTCAGTTGTCTCGCGAGATTCGAAAAATTTGCGGAGTATGCAGAAAATCGCATCGACAGCATGCCTCGAAGATGACAGGCGATTATTGATGCAGAAGGCGATTGGGCAACTTAATAGGGTACGCCGTTATTTTCTTGAAACACATTTTTTCAAGAATAAGAGCGGTCATGTCCTATTTGACAGACTGTATGTAGATTGGAGTCAGAGAATTTATCACTTGGCCTATTTTTTTAATAATATTACTAATAAGTGTGTCTTTTCTTTAGTAACCAGGGACAATATCTTACAATCTTAAAGTAAGTAAACTCCACTCGAAATAAGGAAGATTACTCTTAAGTTTTATTTTTCAGAAATCTTTTTTTATTTAATAAATTAATCTTTTGTGATAACGGCGTCCCTTAGTGATTAAAAACTAAACGTACAGGTGTCTGGCGGCAAAATATAACATCAATAACTACTTCTAATTGTAACAGTTCCATACACAATACTAAATTTTGATTTTTATATTTAACAATAACAAATTCACCTTTCAAATGGCTTTTATTATTACTGAAACGATTTTATTTTGGATTGGAGACAATACCGATTTGATATGCTGCTCTCAATTGAACCCATTACACTTCAAGGGTTACTTTACCGCACTTATTTGTCGGTTAAATCAAAAACTTACCCTTAAGTTATTAAAGAACCCGCCCTTATTAAAACCTAATAGATAAATTTATAGAGATAGTTATCAGTGGAATTTAAAAGGTAATAGTTCCCGAGTGATTATCGTCAGAAAGTGTGCCGATGATGCTTAAAAATTTTGTGGGATGTTTATAAAAATAGATTAGTCATTTTAGTCACTAATGAATGACCTTAAAAGTCAATATAATTGTATTTTTATGTATTATTTGCTGCGTTTTCTTGAGATTAATGAACAGTCTGGGACTTTACGCTTTGAGGCAATAAAGGGAAACATAATTTGTGAAAAAAAACCCTTTAATATCCATTAAAATTTCTTTGGGAAGTTATAACGAAATTACTTAAAAAAAACTTCGGTAATTTCCTACATCGTCAAAGCATTTCCTAAGAAAATTATTAATACTTGATAAAAACCTAAGTTTCCCTAATTATTTACTATATTTCCCCCGATATTTGCTGAAGGTGTAAACCTATTAATTCTCAGAAAAAGTAAAATATGGTGTCATCGAAAACACTTACGATTTTAAATGTAACATATCTTGAGAGAATATTCTTTGGGATCTAATACTGAAAAAAAATCATTTATTCTATTTCCAGAGGTTTTTTTTCTATGAAAATATTGTAATAATCTTAATAAAGATACTAACAATTACGCACTGCTTGAATTTAAAATTACAGATTTGATAAAGTTACGAAGTCTGTCAAGTGTGAACGTGACCGCGAAAATTAATTTTTGGTAGACACAATTTTAGCGATTCTAGCGATTCAACAAAAAAATCGGTAGAGCAAACCTTCGTCTACGAGGCGTTTTAGTAAAAGTATCCGTCGATTCCGAACTTTTGTCGAAATCACGTAAAATCCTAAATGAGTCACTTGTTTGCGCGTCGGTTCGAAGCAGTCTTCCTTGTTCCCATCCAAAGGGGCCTGAAATTACGCATTCTGCGGCTGCTAAATATATTAAAAAGCCGGTGTCGTTTGTGAAGAAATGGGTGAATATTGCTTTAACGAGACGAAAAATACCGACAACTTGCCAAAACGTAACTTGGGTTTGAATGTGTACCATGAGACCACTGGACAGCATCCCCGTACGAATGATGTCAAATTCGGAAGCACGTTTGCTGGGCGAAAATCCCCTCGCGAAGCGGCTTGCTTAGGCCCACGATAAGATACTAGAGTGGCCCTTACAATCGCCGGACGCCAACTCTATTGAAAACGCTTGGTCCCTTGTAAAGAAAAAGCTCAGAGGAAAGACTCTGAGCACTCCGCGAGATTCGAAAAATTTGGAGATCATTACCTTGGTATGCAGAAAATCTCGTCGACAGCATGCCTCGAAGATGTCAAGGGATTATTGATGCAGGAGGTGATTGGAAAAAATTTTCTCGCAATCACATTTTTTCAAGAATACAAGCGGTCACGTTCTTACTTGACAGACTGTACCACTAAACAACAGGAAACCTGGAAGAGACACCAAAAGACATCTTACAATGAACAACGCCGAGAGCCGTTTTGAATTCGATATCCAACTAATTGAATTGACAATCTGAAATGTTCGCTTACGATTGCACAATACATCTTCAAGAATATTTACACTTTCAGATAAAACGATGATTCACTGATGCTTTAATTTTGGAGAACCAAGATTTCCAGTCATCGCATATAAGTATTATAACAAAACAATTTTTTTTTTCGTTATGATTAGAAAGTTATATCAAATTGAAAATAAATTTTTAAACTTATTACTGAGCGCGTGTGACGTCATAATGTTTTGTTTCACCGGCGCCATTAGTGATTCTAGTGATCGGCGAGAATAGGCCACAGTTACGTCTATGGTAATTCGGGGCGAAGAGTAAGTGCTCCCTTGTTGATCTTGGTGGAACAGGGAAATTTATCAAACTTAGAAGATCGCAGCAGTCTATATAACCATTTACAAGTCGAAATAAGAAACAGATATCAGCAACTTTCCTACGTCTTGCAAACGATTACAGCTGGAGTCTTCGCAGCAGGTTCCCATAGGCAGTGATGTTTCACTTAAATTTGTAAGAAAGATATCTAGCATAAATCTTCTGTGCCCTTTCAATACCCACAGATACTCTACAGAAGGTCTTACCAAGGCCTTATATATATTCATGCTATCTACAGGCTGGAAATCCCTAGTATTCCTACAGACGAAGCCAAGCATTTGTTAGCAATAAATATATATTATATATAATCGTATATCCCTTCTACCGTATGGTGTAGGGCAGTTATACATTGTCCTTTGTTCCCTCTCAATTCCCACATATAAACTTGTTCCATCTGTCTCTATTCTTTGCCATTTTCATTGCTTCTCTCCAGGATTTTCTCTTTTCCTTAAGTGTACCTCCAATATTCCCATTCCAGGTCTGTCTAGGTCTTCCTCGCTTCTGTTTTCCCTATATTCAGGCTTCATACATTTGTTTCACCTGTCTATCATCCTTCATTCTCCGTATATATTCCCACCATCCCAGCTGTCTTTGTTGTACGAGGCTGGTTTGAAAAGTCCGTGCAAAGTCCGAGAGATGGCACCACCGGCGCGTATCGAGGTCATGTTTAGTTAGTAGCATCTCTTGAATGAACGCACACCAAGTTTCAGCCATATTGGTCTATTTCTTTGTGTTTGGCATTCGTGTGAATCAAGGAAGTCGAGTGATTTTCAAGAAATGGACGAAAAAAAATTTCGTGTGGTGATTAAACATTACTTTATGAAAGGCAAAACGCCTCAGGAGACTAAAGAGAAGCTTGATAAACATTATGGTGACTCTGCACCTTCGATTAGAATAGTTTATAAGTGGTTTCAAAATTCTCGGACTGGCCATATGGGCACAAGTGACGCTGAACGTTCTGGACGGCCTGTGGAGGTTACGACTCTAGAAATCATTGATCAAATCCATGATATGGTAATGGATGACAGAAGAGTTAAGGTGCGTAAGATTGCTAGTACTGTGGGCATCTCGACTGAACAGGTACATAATATTTTGCATAAACATTTGGACATGAGAAAGCTATCCGCAAGATGGGTGCCGCGATTGCTCACGCTTGACCAAAAACGGAATCGTGTGAAGTGTTGCAAGGATGGTTTGCAGCTGTTCCAAAAGAATCCGGAGGACTTTAAGCGTCGTTTCGTCACTGTGGATGAAACATGGATACATTACTATACTCCTGAGACCAAACAACAATCTAAACAATGGGTTACCAAAGGGGAATCTGCACCAAAAAAGGCGAAGACCGTTCCTTCGGCCGGAAAGGTTATGGCGACTGTCTTTTGGGATTCGCAAGGGATAATCCTCATCGACTATCTGGACAAGGGTAAAACTATTACAGGTGAATATTATTCATCGTTATTGGACCGTTTGAAAACCGAGCTGCAAGAAAAACGCCCGCGATTGGCCCACAAGAAAGTCCTTTTCCATCACGACAACGCATCAGCACACACCTCAGCAGTTGTGGTCGCAAAATTAATGGAAATAGGATTCCAACTCGTTTCACATCCCCCCTATTCTCCAGACTTGGCTCCCTCGGACTACTATTTGTTCCCCAATTTAAAGAAATGGCTGGCGGGACAAAGATTTTATTCAAACGAGGAGGTGATTGCAGACACTAATGGATATTTTGCAGACTTGGACAAATCCTATTATTCGGAAGGGATCAACAAACTAGAACATCGTTGGACGAAGTGTATAAGCCTAAAAGGAGACTATGTCGAAAAATAAAAAAGGTTTACCCCAAACACATAAGTAGTTTTTATTTTTGCTCGGACTTTTCAAACCAGCCTCGTATATATTCGATAACTGCTTGTACCCTCAGCCTTCTCTTGATTTCTGTATTCCTTATTCTGTCCTTCTGTGTAACTCCTTGTACTGCTTTTACGTATTTCATTTCGACGGCTTATATCTTGTTTTTCTGCCTGTCTGTTAGGGGCCATGATTCACATCCATATGTTAGGATTGTCCTATAAATTGCCTTGAACACTTTTATTTTTATTTGTTTCGTCACTTCTCTCTTCCTAATGAATTTATTATTTATTGCACAGCAAAGTTTGTTCGTTTTTTCGAATCTTTTATTAATTTCTTTGTCTTGTTTTCCAGTTTCATCCATTATCACTCCCAAATACTTGTATTTTATTCCCTTCTATATAAATGTTCGTTTGTTGGTTTTCCATTATCATTACTTTTGTTTTTTGTTAGCAATAAAGTCACAGTGAATATGAAAATCGAGCTTCGACAATTATTGATACTGTAGTCATATGAAAGGGAAGTCTTTACCCGAAAGAACGACGTTAACTTGCATTTTTTAATATTAAGAATCATTTTGTTTTTTCTGTACCATTCACTCACCCTATCCAGATCTTCCTGTAGTCTCATAGCATCATCAACAGAATGAATTACCATAAACAATTTCAAATCATCTGCAAAAAACAGAATCACCTCACGGAGGTCATTAATAAATACATTAAACAGCAACGTTCCCAGGTGGCTACCCTGTGGTACACCCAATATAACAGATACCTCAGTCGACACAAAGCCCTTAACTTTAACAAACTGTTTCCTATATTTAGGGTAACAGGTTAACCACTTCAACAGTGATCCACAAAAGTCATAATTTCTTAATTTCCTTATCAAGATATCGTGGTTGACAGTGTCGAAGGCCTTGCTGAAATCCTGCCTCCATTGCATCAATAGTATTTTGAACCAACAAGATCAAGTTTATAACTGTCGATCGGCCCCTAACGAAACCGTGATGTTCCTGAACTAAAAAAGGTTTTATGAAGTGTTTTAATTTACCACAAATAATTTTTTTGAACAATTTTTAAATAGAACTAGAATAGAAATAGGTCTATAATTTTTAGCTTCTGACTGGTCGCCGGATTTGAATACTGGAGTAATAAAACTATATTTCCACTGGTCAGGAAAAACACCGCTCTCCAGGGACAATTTAAAAAGCATATATAGCGGCCAAAGAATAGGCACAGTTAAGTAAAAATCTGGGAGATATACCATCAGGACCTGGCCCCTTATTTATATCAAGTTTGGATATATGGTCAAATACTTCCCCCAGGAAAACATCAACAGAGGAGAATGATTCATCACCATCTCCAACATCCCCCAGCCCAAACTCACCACCGTCAGCGTCAGACCTATAAACATCCTGAAAATGAGACTAAATTTCCACAATAGTCTGTCCATCCGTCCCTGTTTGTTCGCCTAGATTTATTAAGGTAGGGATGGATTGCCCCCCTTTTTACTGTTAATGAAGTTCCAAAATTGTTTTGTGTCATAACTTATGTTTGTTTCAATATTTTTAACGTACTGCAAATAGCAGTAGCTGTTTAGAATATTAGATTGGGATCTTAACTCTGAAAACTTCACATAAACTTTCCACTGACGGGTTCTTTTGTATTCTTTGTGACATATCTTCTTTTTCAGAATAAGATTTTTAAGTTCATTAAAAAACCACCTTGGGAACTTTGGATTCCTTATTAGTAGATACACAGGTGGAAGCTGTTGACAGTATTTACGTAAAAACACTTTAACATAATAACGTCGCAGCCAAATTGTGCAACTTTCGTAGTCACCTGATTTTTTAAAAATGTTTAAATCGTTAATAATTAATTTAAAAAATTTTAAAAAGTTTTTCGCATCGATTATCAACATTATTTATGATAAAGTTTTTAAAATAAAGTAAAAAAATCGATAATTATTTTTTATTCAAAAACCCAATTGTACACGAAACACCGACGTGACTCCAAATCTCATAAGACCAAAGCAGTATAACCGTCATCTTAGTCACAGCCTATTTGACAAGAAAAAACGA
The DNA here is from genome assembly GCA_019049505.1 of Pachyrhynchus sulphureomaculatus. Lineage (NCBI taxonomy): Eukaryota > Metazoa > Arthropoda > Insecta > Coleoptera > Curculionidae > Pachyrhynchus > Pachyrhynchus sulphureomaculatus. The sequence continues at coordinate 114,990,117 of CM032452.1, read as the reverse complement.
ATCACATCGACTCGATAATATTTAATCAGTCTAGTCGTGTTAAAATCTTCACAAAAATGTTATTTTCCCGGTTCCTATTGAAATATTAAAACATCGGTTTATGATAGATTTGTAGTTCTTACAAATACTACCGTTGACAAATAAAATGTAGGTTATTATTTAACGACAATCAACATATTTATTTCACTTCTTCTTCTTAATTCGTCGTCTTCTGACGAAGGTTGGCGTTCCAAATGGCTAACATAGTCCTGGAAACTGCAGCTATATGCCAATATCAATTGATGAGCAATTAAACCATCATCGGATATCCTTTAACCAGGAATTCTGACGTCTTCCAACCGATCTTCTTCCTTGTATTTTGCCTTCGATGACTAACCACAACAAGTCTTACTTTGCTTCCCTCATTGTATGACTGATATAACTAGTTTTTCTTTCCTTTATAGTCAGCAGCAGTGCTGTGGATTTGCTCGTTCGCCTAGGTATTTCAACATTCGTTACTCTATCCACCCACGATATCCGTAGAATCCTTCTATAAACATACATTTCGGAAGCTTTGAGTCGTTTCTCTGTGCTGGGATCAAAAATCTAACCTTCACATCCTAAAAAAACATAGCATCTAATCATACGTACTCGAGGTTCTAGACGAAGGTTGAATCTAGTGAAAAGATTTTTCATGTTCATGAAGGTCCCACGGGCCTGCTCGATTCTCGATTTAACCTCTATTTTTGAATTACTATTAATTAGTGTTCCCAGCTATTTAAGAGATAAAACCTGCTGAATTCTCTGTCCATTAACAATAAGATTCGCATCAACGTGTGATTTTGAAAACACAACTAGTTTGGTCTTTGTCATATTTATATGTAGTCCAAATTGCTCACTCCGACAAAATATGAGATTCAGCATGCTCTGCAGATCGGGTTGTTAATCATGATGCCGTTCACTTTAATTCATGTTGTAATCTGGCCTAGAGCTTTTTTGAAAACAGCCTCCGAATAGAGGTGGAAGATAAGCGGACACAAAATACATCCCTGTCATACTCCTTTCTTGATAGAAGTGTCTTCCGATAGGCTTTGTTCGATTTTTACTTTCGTTGTCTGATGCCAATACAAACCGGATATGATGCTGATGGTTTCGCAGTCGGCACCCGAGGCACATAGGATCTCTATCATTTTAGAGTGTTTGACACAATTAAAGGCCTTATGATAGTCAACGAAACTCGCAAATACATTTACGTTTACGTCCTTGCATCGTTATGTTAGAACATTAATAGCGAAAAGCACCTCTCGCGTGCCAAAACCATTTCTCAAACCAAATTGTATATTGTCCACTTGACTGCACAAATCTAAAACCAAAAAACGAAATACAAAATGTTTTTATTTATAAAATTCGTGTGGTTCTGCGGTTTTCAAGTCAGTTTTTATACCTATTGACTTCTTTTTGTTTATAGAGCGTAAAAAGTATCTTGAAAAATTTTGAATGTCCAAAACTACCTTTTATTATTTAAACCGTTGAAGACAAAGAAGAAAGATAAGAGAAAAATAAGATGCCGTTTAATGATTCTTCACAAACATGAAAAGTTTCAATTTAAAAAATCTTCAGGTTATGTATATTTAGTAATATTAGATGCATGAATGTAAGATTGGGCTATGAAAAGGTTTGTTGAATTATCGGCTCTTCTGAAATAATCGCTAATAATTTAGTTTAAATATCTGTAGATCTCTGTGTATGATTCTATTGAAAGTGTATTTTGGTAGATCAAAGATTATTTTCAGGACTCTATTCTGTATTATCTGATATTTTTTTAAGAGTAGTTGTTCTGACGGTGTCCCATGAGGGACCATAAAATATCAATATCAAGCTTAAAAAGATCTTATATAGGTTTACTTTAGTTCTTAATTCTAGTTTACTTTTTTGATTTATCAATTGATAAATGGCATAATATTGAGCTTTATTAATTATTTTGTTTGGACTGTTCTTCCAGTTAAGATGTGTAAATAGAGTCTCAAATATTTAATCTCTGATGACCGATTGAGCTCTTGGTTACAAACTTTTTTAAACCGAAACGCAACATATTTTTTTTACTTTAGAACATGCAGAAGGTTTTACCACAGATGCTGTTGAAGACTGAAGAAAAAATATTATAGGATTCAAAGTACTTTACAGAAACATGGTTGTCACAAATATAAAGTTTTACCAGTGCAACATTTAACTGAGGAAACTAAAGAATCATTGCGATACATACGTAACCGTATTTTACATAACTTTTTCTTACATAAAAAGAGACCGTTCACTAATCTTATTCTTCTTCTTCTAGTAGGAAATGCCTGTTGGTTCCTTGATAGCTCTCATGGGTGTCTTGGTGGAGATTCCGTTGACGATGACATCTAACTTGGTGTCTAGAGTTTTGGTGATCTGTCTTGTGGCCTTTTAGTATTCGGTTTTCCGTCTCTAGCGATTTTGGAGAGTCCGTTGTCGTCCATTTTTTCCACGTGGGTGTTCCATTCTTTCCGCCTGACTTGAACGAATCTTATCTCGCATTGTTCCCTTATTTGCTGGCTAGGTATTCTATCTATATAAGTTTACTTTAGCTCTTAAGTCTATTTTACTTTGTTTATTTATCAATTGACAAATTGCACATATTTTCCTAAGAGCTTTATTAATTATTTTGTTTATACATTCTTCCAGTTAAGATGTTTGAACAGTCCCAAATATTTAATCTCAGATGACCGCTTCAGTTCGTGGTTATAAGGTAATCTACTTATCGCGTTATTTTTTTACATAAATATATTATTGAAGACATAATGTTCTTAATTTAGGAATATTTTAATATACTTACAGCGATAAGTACGATTAAAATTGATGGTGTCGTATCCTTCATCTAAGAGTTATCTATAATTACGTCGAAATCCCAATTTACCCTGATTTGAGAGAAACATATGATAAAGTCGGTCTATTTATTTTCGTAAGTGTTAATCAAGGTGAGAGTAGAAGCGATTTTCTTATACTGATAGGCACTGCCATCTGGTGATTTAATCAGGTTCTAGGGCCAAAGGGATGACTCCCAGGGGCGTGGACGTTTCTAATGAAAAAAAAAAATGCGTTTTGGAGACTGCAAATTATCGTTTACCGTAGAAGGGAGTTCTTTCTGGCCCATATGTTATGACGTGCTCGGACAGCCGTGTTCAGATCCCTTCGAATAAGCCAGCCAATATACTGCATGCAAATTTTATATGTAGATGTAAGGGTGGTTGATCTGAACCTCCAGCTTTTTGCTAGGTGCTGTTTTCATAATACTTTGAATTCAAGATAAGCCAGGCGTTGGACTCTCGAACTTGACCCTGATCCATTTTTTTCTTTGTTATGGGTTACCATACCAGGGTCCCCTATGAGAGTTGGAGTTTTGTTTCAGCCAACTAAACTCTCATAACTTAACTATCATTTCTATCAAAGGCCTTAGATAGATCTGTATAGACAATATCCACGTGCCCCTAATTGTCCAAAACTCGAAACACTAACCGAGGGGAACATGGTAAATTTGTAACAGTTGACCTGTTAATCACAAAATCGTGTTGTCCTACTTATGTTACATGGGGTCAAGTCCTGACAGGGATAGCTGACATCATGAAAACGCTTGAGGCAAATTGTGCATGAATATTTGCAGATGAAGAAGCTATGTGCTTTCGAAATAATGGCTAATAGTTTTGTTTAAATATTCAAAAACTGTCTCTATCTCTAGATCTCTGTGCATGATTCTATTGAAAGTGTAACTTGGTACATCAACGATTATGTTCAGGACTCTATTCTGTATTATCTGATTTTTTTAAGCCTGGTTTTCCTAACGGTACCATGAGGGACCATAAAATGTCAACATCGAGCTTAAAAAAAATTATATAGGTTTACTTTAGTTCTTAATTCTAGTTTAAACTTTTTAATTATCAACATTTTTTATGTTAGAACAACCAGAGGGTTCTAACACAGATGCTGTTGAAGAACGTGGCAAAAAATTATAGGATTTAAAGTACTTTACACAAACAAGGTTGTCACAAATAAAAAGTTTTACCAGTGCAACATTTAACTTAGGAAAGTAAAGAATCGTTACGATACTTACATTTTAAATAACTTTTTTTGACATAAGAAGAGACCGTTCGCTTATCTTAATCTTCCTTTGGTAAGAAATGTCTGTTTGTTCTTTGATAACTCTCACTGGTGTCTTGGTGGAGATTTCGGTGACGATGACATCCAACTTGGTGGCCAAAGTTTTGTGGGATTCTAATATTCGGCTTTCCGTCTCTAGCGATTTTGAGGAGTCCGTTGTCGTACATTCTTTCCACGTGGGTGTTCCATTTTTTCCGCCTAACTTTAACGAATCTTATAATATCCTATATCCCGCATTCTTCCCTTATTTGCTGGCTAGGTATTCTATCTACTTGAGTTTATTTTAGTTCTTAATTCTAGTTTACTTTTTTTATTTATCAAATGATAATTTGCACGTAATTTTCTAAGAGCTTTATTAATTATTTTGTTTATTCTGTTCTTCCAGTTAAAATGTTTAGAGTCCCGAATATTTAATCTCTAATGACCAGTTGAGCTCATAGTTACAAGGTAATCTCCTTATCGCGTTATTTTTTTACATCCAAATATATTATTGAAGACATAATGTTCTTAATTTAGGTACATTTTAATATACTTATAACGATAAGTATAATTAAAATTAATTGTGTGATATCCTTCATATAACAGTTATCTACAATTACGTCGAAATCTCAATTTACCTTGATCTGAGAAAAACATATAGTAAAGTCGGTCTATTTATTTTCGTAGGTGAGAGATGCAGCGATTTTCTTACACTGATAGGAACTGTCATCTAGTGATTTTATCAGGTTCTAGGGTCAGGGAACAGATGACTACCAGGGGCATGAACGTTTCTAATGAAAAAAAAGAGGATACTAAATGCAGAAAGATTTATAGAAGGGAATGTGGGTGCTTTATTCTGAACACATAGAGGTATGGAAACATGCTGTTTTAATTATCACGTCATTTTTTATGGCGAGAAATAAATTAATGCAGAAAAATGACGAAAGAACCTGAATTAATTTATACTAAGTGCGCCTGAGCATCAAAATATACAGGGAAATAATGTTCCGAATAAAGGATTTTTCCAATTACGCTAAATAATTTTCCTATGCATTTTCACGCATTAAAAACAAATATCTTATAAAAAACATATGATTTCCCTTCATTAAAAAAAACAGTCAAAAATACGCTGAAAATGTATTTTCCTGATTAACAAAAACAAGTAACGTTTCTTAGTTATTCATTGATCGGTAAAGGTAGAGCATTTAATTCGAAAAAGATTTGGCAAATTCTTGAATAGTTTTTGTTCTTTTTCAATGGATACTATACATTGTAGTCAATACTTATCGATACTTTTTAGTGCTTGGATCTATCTATGCACCGATGTTGTATTCATTGTGAGACAGGTAAAAGAGAAATCCATAAAATACAACATTCCAGCATACTTGTGCCTGATAGAATTAAAAAAAGCTTTCGACAATGTGCAAATAGAAGACGTTATTCATCTATTATATAACAGGAACATCCCATTAGACCTAATTAAAACTATAGAGAAAATATATAAAGACAATAAAATAGTCGCAAGATTAGCAAAAGGAATGACAACCAATCAACTATGAATATGGAGTCAGGCGGGGAGACTCTTTAAGTCCTCTTCTATTTAATATTATCATGGCTGTCATGGCATGTTTGTGACTCTCATGTTTCCTCAGAGAGCGTTCTTTACGAGTGGCAGTTGACGGATTTCTTTCTAACACCTTCACTATCTACGCCGGTGTGCCCCAAGGCTCCATACTATCTCCCACTCTCTTTCTCATTTACATTAACGATCTGCTGGAAAGACCGGAAACCCAATCTACAGCTTTGCAGATGACAGTACGCTTATCTCTTTATTCACTTTGAACGCTCGGACATCGGCTACTCAGACGAATATCCGCAGATAGTGGGAAGTCGTTCAACTTAACAAAGACCTGGAAGAAATTCTATCTAAACAACAATTTGAGTGAGCAAACATGTTCTGGCTTGAATATGTCGCAGGCATAGCAAGGAGAGCTACAGATTAAAGAGATGATTGAAATAAAAAAAGGTGAAAACAGTGTGAATGATATGACTGACATAAGAGGAATCAGTCATATCTACACAAATTTAATTAAAACATAAACATGCTGTCATGCATATCCTTTTAATAATACAAAATGGTATATATACTTAACATCAATAATAGTTTTTTAGTTAAGACACCCATTATAGATAATAAAATTTAAAAAAATCAGTAAAAAATACGAGACACGATATGCTGAAAGAAATATAGAATTTGAAATTCACAAACACACAAATAGTTGACTTTCAAGGTATATACTCGTGAGTAATTTGTTTTTAGTGTTCCGTACGGAACACTTATAAGATTACTTCGGTGTCTGTCCGTCTGTCTGTCCGTCTGTCACACCCGATTTTCGCCGAAACTATTTGTCATAGAAAGTTGAAATTTGGTAATAATATAGAAATTGACGGCCTCATTAGAGCCATGTAGTTTTGAAAGTTAAATTTTGACTTAAGGGGTTAGTTTTGGGGGGTGAAATCGGAAGTGAAAAAAAGATTTTTTTACTAGGTAATCGAGTGTAGTGTCAAATGAAAGCTTGTGAAAACACGAATAAAAAATGTATATATAATGTAGTACTTGCGCGCACTTTTCTTTGTATTATTTTTAAAAAATCGCGAAAAATCGTTGTCCACCCGCCTTATCTCGAAAAGTACTTACCAAAAAATTTTGAAAAAATTTTGGAATATTCTCCACGGGATGTAGATTGAACGAAAATTATCACGAGTGCATTACCTGTAATAATTTATCTGGTATATAAAAAAAAACAAATTTCAAGGTCATCAATTTTCAGTAAAGATTGGAAATAAACTTTGTTGAAAACTCATTTGGGGTGTGTTTTGTGAAGTCACTGATCATTTTATACTTCCGTTACATTTTTTATTTTAAAAGCATTCAACGTACGGAACACTAATTGCGCAGATTCAACTTGCACTTGACCGGTTATATATTTTTGTTATGGTGTAAATATTTTAAATGTCCGAGTGTGCGTAAAAATGTTATATGTTTTTAAACCCGTAATTTGACTTAAAAGATTTTAACCTTGTGTTTTCTAATTTTAGAATGAATATTAAAAAATAAAGAATTTTTGAAAATGCCTAAAAAAAAAATAAGGCGAAACGTCAAATAAACTAGTTTGTATTTTCCAAAAGAACCTAAGTACCCAAGAAAAACCAATCAAGTTTATATAAACAAAAGGTTCAACAGAAAAATTATTATGATATATATATATATATATATATATATATATATATATATATATATATATATATATATATATATATATATATATTTATGATTTACGTGTTGTTGGAATTAGATCATTAAGACTATTCTTGGATTTGTTATATATTTATTGACGTTTCGACCTTTGGAAGAGGTCTTCTTCAAAATTTGCTCTAAAAGATGACATTAGAAGAAGTAAATGTGTAGAAGTAATTAATATGTTTATCGTGTATTTCAGGGTTAAAATATTTGTAGCTTTTCGTAATTTTTAATTTAAAACACTTAACTGCATAAAATAATGAGCGCCTTACCTTAGAAAGTAGTTCATTGTATTGGGGTATTAATTTTAAATCACTGTCAAAAATACATTTTTACATTCTACAACCAACCACTTAACGTGAAGGACTTTACATAAACTGGTAGGTAGATATGGTTTAGGTTATTTACTTCTGTTTTTTCGTTTATTGCAGTGGGTGTCATCTGTATGCGTATAGATTCCAGTATTTCTCTTTTTTTTGTACATATTTCGGTTTTGATAATTTTGATGTTTTTTAAATCAAAAGTATGACTTTTATTTATTTCATGATTTGTAAGAGCTGTACTGTTTTTTTTTTGTCGTATTTATGGCGTTTAATTCTCTTTTCTAGGTATTGGCTTGTTTGCCCAACATATATTCCTTCGAAGTTATTACATTTGATTTCGTAGCCTATGTTACTTTTTTATTATTTGGAGTTTTGGTTTTAAGCCTGGAAAAATTAGATGAGAGCAGATTATATGATTTGTGACATAACCGAATTTTCTAGTTTTCAAAAAGTTTTTTGAGCGGTGGGGATAGTCCATTTATAAACGGAAAAGCAATATATGAATTATGGTTGTTATTAGTTGGTTTTTTTATTTATTATGGTATTGTAAAATTTATGTATTCGTTGTTTGAAGAATTTGTTTATAAGGTACGTTGGATACTTATTAAGTGTTAATGTTTCTTTAGCTTTGGTTATTGCACTCTCTCTGTATTCTGTGTCAGAAAGTCTGCTAGATCTATGATTACAGATTTTTTTTGCGAATTCGGGTGGTGTGATTCATAATTAAAATATCTAGAAGAAACAACGAATTACAACCATAATGCATATATTGCTTTACCATTTATAAATGAACTATCCCAACCACTCAAAAAACTTTTTGAAAACTACAAATTTATTATGTCACAAATCATATAATCTGCTCTCAACCAATTTTTCCAGACTTAAAACCAAAACCCCAAATAATAAAAAAGGTAACATAGCCTACGAAATCAAATGTAATAACAGCGAAGGAATATACGTCGGGCAAATAAGCCAATACCTAGAAAATAGAATCAAAAGCCATAAATACGACAAAAAAAACAGTACAGCTCTTACAAATCATGAAATGAATAAAAGTCATATCTTTGATTTCCAAAACATCAAAATTATCAAAACTGAAATAAATACAAACAAAAAGAGAAATACTGGAATTAGTACATATACAGATGACACCCACTGCAATAAACGAAAAAACGGATGTAAATAACCTAAACCGTATCTACCTACTAGTCATGTAAAGTCCTTCACGTTAAGTGGTTGGTTGTAGAATGTAAAAATGTGTTTTTGGCGGCGATTTAAAATTAATACCCCAATACGATGAACTACTTTCTAAGGTAAGGCCCTAATTATTTCATACAGCCAAGTGTTTTAAATTAAAAAAACTACGAAAAACTACAAATATTTTAACCCTGAAATACACGACAAACAGATTAATTTCCAAGAATAGTTTTAATTATTTATATATATATATATATATATATATATATATATATATATATATATATATATATGTAGTAATGGTTTTTTCGGGTATCCCGTGTTAGCTTGAAGTCCCTTGATGGACGGTTTCGCTGACGTTTCGATGGAATCTCATCCATCTTTTTCAAAGCGTTGATCACTGGTCGGTGTCTTGGCGTTGAATGTCGAGACTGGCCCTGAGTGCGCCGGTTTTATGTACTCGGGGGTGTTTCTATTGGTCGGACGGACCTGGCCAATAGAGGCTCGGCTTTGGCTGCGCGTTGTCGGTCCTGTGGTTCTTTGTAATGTTTGTGTTGGTAAAGTAACATATGGTTGAATTATTGTTTCTCTTGGTTGGACTTGGTACTGGGATAGAATATGTTTCCAAGAGTTCGGTAAACGTTGGCTATCATCCCGATTATTTAAGTTGTTGGGCCTCTTTTCTATTTCTATGGCTTCTTTGATTACCCTAGTGGATAGGTTATTACTTTTTTGTAGGGTTCTGGTTTTGTCGAAATCGATTTTGTGGCCGGTATTGTGTGCATGTTGTGCTAGAGAAGAGGTGGTGGATTTTTGTTTTTACGGCGTTTTTGTGCTCGTCTCTTCTGGCACTAATTTTCCTGTTTGTTTGGCCTATGTATGAAAGACCGCAGTCCTGACACGGAATTTCATATACGCCTTGGTCTTCTAAGGCTATAATATCTTTTGGTGTAGGTAGAATATCTTTAATTTTTTGGTTGGTTGTGTAAATGGTCTCAATTTGGTGTTTTCCTAGAAGTCTTCCTATTTTGTCTGTGATGCCTTTTACATATGGGAGAAATGCCTTTGTGGTATATGTCTTTCTTTCCTGTTTGTGTTGTTTATTTAGGGCCCGCCGGATTGTGTTTTGACTATATCCATTTGAAAGTAAAACGTTTCGAAGGAGCTTGGTTTCTTGTTGTAAATGTTCCTTGTCTGTTAGGGTTTTTGATCGGTGAGCTAAGGATTTGGCAACGGAGAAGAGTTGGGCTGGGTGATGATGTGAGCCGGCATTTAAGTATCTGTTTGTATGTGTCGATTTTCTATATACTGAGTGAGACAAAGAACCATCTAATTTTCTTTGAAGCAAGACATCTAGGAATGGTAATTGTTCTGCTGCTTCCTTTCCATTGTAAATTTAATGTTTGGATGTATGTTGTTAAGGTGTTCCAGGAACTTGTTTAAGTTGTCTTCACCGTGTTGCCATACCACAAAAGTGTCATCTACGTATCGTAGCCATGTTTTTTCGGTTTATGTGGAGCAGTTTCTAGAGCTAGTGTTTCGAAATGCTCCATGTATAGATTAGCTAGTGCTGGTGACAATGGAGAGCCCATGGGTGCACCTTCTATTTGTTTGTATTTTTTGGCCTGAATAGACGAAGTATGTATTAGCGAAGGCAGTGTTTTGATAGACTGATGACGTATTCGGGCAGGTTGTATTTTCTCTCTATGATAGACAGTGCTTCGGTAACTGGTACTTGTGTGAAAAGGGATACGACATCAAAACTGACAAGTAAATCATTTTTCTCTAGCTGCATGTTTTTTATGATTTGAATAAAATGTTGTGAATTTTTCACGTATGATGCGGCTTTTTTTTCCACATGAGGTTGCAGAGTCATGGCTAGGTGCTTGGCTAAAGCTTGTGTTGGGGAGCCAAACGAGCTGACTATTGGTCTTAAGGGTGCTCCTTGTTTGTGGACTTTCGGTAATCCATACATTTTTGGGCATCTTGATGATTTCTCTCTAGGGATAAGTTTCTTTTTTGTTTCTTCGCTAAGAGAGGAGGACTTGATTGCGGATTTAGTGGTTTTCTCTAGGTATGTTGTCGGATCACTTGTGATGGCTTTATACGAAGGATCATTTAAAAGGTTGAGCATCTTTTGGTGGTAATCGTCAGAGTTGAGAACCACGGTGGCATTGCCCTTGTCGGCTGGTAAGACAATAATTGATTGGTCTTTGCGTAGATCGCGCACGGCTCGGAGTTCTTCATATATATATTTATATATATATATATATATATAATATATATATATATATATATATATATATATATATATATATATATATATATATATTATATTTATATATATATATATATATATATATATATATATATATATATATATATATATATATAAATATATATATATATATATATATATATATATATATATATATATATATATATATATATATGTATGTATATATATATATATATATATATATATATATATATATATATATATATATATGTAGGTACATTGTTAACTCATATTTTAATACTTTCCCAGAAATAGTTAGAATTCAAAATTTTGGTTCAGGTTAACAGTTAAACGGAACCAAACTGGTTCCATATTTTTCATGGTAGCGATAAACTTCATTAAAAAATCTATTACATAAAACAAATAAATTTAAATTCCTATTTTTTCCGGGTTATTTATTTAGTTAAATATATTAGTCGCCTGGTTTTAAAGGATGTGCGCAAGAAAATAACAAAAAAAATTGTTTGTGTTGTTATTTACAACTTCTCAAACATATTTCTTGATCCAGTTTCAATTCTGGATAACAAATTTACGTCAGATTATAATATTTTTTAAGACCACTTGAGTAAAAAATTCAAAAACAGCCTTGTTTGTTTCACCCACACTGCTTGATTCAGTTTCAATTCTGGACAACAAACCTACGTCAGATTATATAATTTTTTAGGACCACTTGACTAAAAAAAAAGTCAAAAACAACATCCTTGTTTGTTTCGCCACTGTACGAATGTGTCATATTGATTTAATTTTAAAAAATTATTTGGTCATTTAATACAATTAACATCTGTACAGAATTCTTTATAATTGTTTACTATATTTTTAATGGATGCATTTGAATCCTGTGACGTAATATCAATTCCAGTGTATATTTTCATGTATTATTTGTGAATCATATATTGCCCACTTATTCCTCTTAACGTTACTACAATGGGTTTCAAAGTAAACAGGACTTTTTGAAAATCGCCATTATTAGTGATGCTATCTATTGGACAGAACATGCGTTGAAAAGGTACAGGGTGATCATTTTTAGCCGCCCGACCTCGATTTATGGAAAACTGTTGGATATTTATTTTTTTAAATGTAGAATGGTATAGTGCATGTCAAGGAGTATACTGACGTATTTGACATTTGGTAGTGCAAACAACGCTGGGGCGCTGCGATGCCAAACAACTTTTTTTCCCCCTAATTTGTTCCTTAAACCGTTTTTTTCTAGTTTGTTCTGCAAAAAAGTTAGGCAGTAAAAACCCTCAAAAATATTACTTTTCGGTCATCGCGGTTGCCATGGATTGTATGCCACGTTTGACATTTTTCAAACAATTTATCTAGTAGGCGGCTGTCATACTTTAAACTGCCAGCTTTTGTTTGCACACCTATTCAAATCAATAGAGTTAAACTAAGTAAACCGTGTGTTAATAGCTTCTGGTCAGGAATGAAAGAATTCTTCAAAGAATGGATAAGAAAAAAGAATACATCAAGCAACGTAAACTCCAATACCTCAGCCACATTATGAGGAATGAGAGCAGATTTCATCTGCCACATCATATACTGTAAAGTAAAGTGTGCAGGGCCGCAGTCAACAAGAACGGATAGGAACGGAGAGAAGAGAAGAATGATTCATCGTGCCTACATTAGAAAATATCACCGCAAAATTTTTTATATTTTCATGTTTTAGTAACTCTATTCAAGAATTATTCACCTGAAATATATTTTTCAAACTTACAATTTTAATAGAATTAATTTTTTCTGCTCTGACATCAGTTTTTTTCAGTCGGGACTCCCCCTGACGTCAAATATACATGTGCGGTCGATTCGTGTGGTTTCCTTCATGTAAATTCTATTAATTTTACTAAAATTTTATCGATTAGTAAGTGAGAAGGTAATTAAAAGTGATTTACTTAACTTCACATACTAAGGCAGTTTAATCTCGTTCTGTGGTTTTGGTCGAATTTTAAGAACTAATTCATATACAGAGACTTCCGAATGAATTGGTCTTTTCATTAAATGTTGCAATATTGTATGTTATTGTTTGGCCACCTAAAGTGATGGTACAGTTGATTTATTTTGACTACTACTGCTACTATATGCACATATTTTTAGGCGACTTTCAAAGAGATACTCATCCCTTAAGTAAGGTCAATTTTGGCTTCCTTATTTAGTATATCTTCATTAAATTATAGATTTCATTAAAATACTAAACATCTGCTAGTATCAAGTCAGACCAATACTGATCAACGAATATACTTTCCAGACCCACAAGAATATACATACATACATAAATAAATATATATATATATATATATATATATATATATATATATATATATATATATATATATATATATATATATATATATGAGGCATTATTTGTCAAGCGGGTCACCCTTCTCTCCATTACAGATCTTAAGATGGGAGGATCTGTAGGGGCTCAAAATTTTCATCAAGACGTGTACTTTGGCGATTTTTGAAATTCAATATGGCGGCGCAATATGGCGGCCATAATCAACCAAAAGGTGACTTTTAACAAAAAAAAAGTTGCTTAAATTTATGATAAACATTTAGTTTAAAGTGTGTAAAATGGAAAAACCAGTTGTTTTTTCATATTTTGGGTGTGCCGATTATAAATTCAATTACAAAAATGCAATTTGATATCTGTCAACTGCCAAACCCACTGTCAAAATACCCAAAATAACATCAAAACCTGAGTTTTACGTTAAATAAGGAGTTTACCGAGAATTATTATATTTTCGGGTTACTGATTACAAATATGATCTGAGAATTACAAAATTGACAGCTATCAACTGCCAAATCCACTTTCAAAACTGACATAATAACTTGAAAAGCGGGTTTTACATTTAATACCGATTTTATTCATAATTATCATGTTTTTGAGGTCATTTATTATAAATTGTAATTTGACAAAATAAAAAAATTGACAGCTACCTACTGCCAAGTCAACTGCCGAAACTGCCAAAGTAATAAAAGAAGCGGGGTCTAAGTTAAATACGAATTTTACTCCCAAATATCATGTTTTCGGGGCCACTGTTTACGAATATGATGTCAAAATTACAAACTTGACAGCTAACAATTGCCAAATCAATGGTGAATACTAACAAAATCACATTGGCAACGACTTAAATATGGATTTTACCGTAAGTTATTTGGTTGTCTTTGTCTATAACGTGGTAAAGCCAATATTGTGGGTATGACAGGAATTATAAAACTGACAGCTACCAACTGCCAAATGTACTGTCAAAACTGCCACAATAACATAAAAGCTGACGTTTTCATTAATTACGAATTTTACTGGCAATTAAGTTTTTTTTTGCAAGGGGGCTGATTTCGAAGTACAGGATAAATTTGCTAAAATCACATCTAAAGTAACTATTGGAAAATGAAGCTTAAATACTGCTAATTTTGATGTAAAGTTTCCTATCTAAGTATTTCAAATATGCCAGACTAAATAATTCACCTTTACTAAACTCTTTTAAATGTTCCAAAAAGTAAACCCGGTTTTCAAGTTATTATGTCAGTTTTGACAGTGGATTTGGCAGTTGATAGCTGTCAATTTTGTAATTCTCAGATCATATTCGTAATCAGTAATCCGAAAATATAATAATATCGGTAAACTCCGTATTTAACGTAAAACACGGGATTGATGTTATTTTGGGTGTTTTGACAGTGGGTTTGGCAGTTTACAGATGTCAAATTGCATTTTTGTAATTGAATTTATAATCGGCACACCTAAAATATGAAAAAACAACTGTTTTTTTTTTTTTTTTCCATTTTACACTTTAAACTAAATGTTTATCATAAATTTAAGCAACTTTTTTTTTGTTAAAAGTCACCTTTTGGTTGATTATGGCCGCTATGTTGTGACGCCATATTGAATTTCAAAAGTCGCCAATCGGATTTTTAAAGTACACGTCTTGACGAAAATTTTGAGCCCCTACAGATCCTCCCATCTTAAAATCTGTAATGGAGAAAAGGGTGTCCCGCTTGATAAATAATGCCTCATATATATATATATATATATATATATATATATATATATATATATATATATATATATATATATATAATATATATATATATATATATATATATATATATATATATATATATATATATATATATATATACTATATTTAAGAAAGAGGAAGGACAGTAACAGAGCACTGGTAACAAACAATCTGAAGTTTAACTACTAGGGAATGCCCTTATGAGGAGAATAAATGAGCAATCAAAGATCTATAGGCTCTAGTATCTACTTTCGCTGTCCAATTAGTAGCTTCTTCTGGATACTGAAATGCAAGCAAGGTACAGAAAAACATAGTTAAGACGTTCGTTATGATATGTGATTTATAAATTTATAAAGTTGTATAAGAAATTACTTACAAAATTCAGCAGTTAATTCATCTCTGGCGAATCAAATAAAATTTGCATTTGGTTGGCCAGGTAGTAAGTATAATTACAAAAAATTCCTTTTGTCATTTTTTTTATGATTTTAAATTATTACATAGAACGTAGGTTAAATCGAGTGCAACCTTTAGGTAATTATAGAATTTAAGATTTGTGATTGCTTCTTAGGTTATGCTAGATTTACAGTTCGTGGAATAGAAATATTATGTTTAGAAACCAATATTTCGTATTAAAAAGTAATATTTTATATTTGAAAATTAATATTCTATATTATTTCCTATCTTTAATATGCCATGCTTGTTTATATCACATTTAAAGCAAAGGTGAACAAGGTTTCCGTCTTTACGTTGCTATTTCAAAGATATTATGCCTATTTTTGAGGTGTTTTTTGAGTTATTGTAAAGGAACTGAAAATAGACAGAAGTCCATATTTCAGCAGTTTACTAACCGTTCTCTTGTCCGTCAAATCCATCCTGAGACGCGTTTCGCCGTATCGCGGCTCGTCAGTCAGGCTAGGATTGACAAACAAGAGAACGGAATCAACTGGTACTTATCCCAGAAGTTACGGAGTACGATGGTAGGATACAACGAATTGTATTAAGTACGCATACCATTACTCCATCAAAAGCTGACACAGCAGCTTTCGAGCCGACACAGTCAATGTTTTTTGAGGTTAGGGACAAATCCTGACGTGATGGGATTATTCTAACATAGGTTTCGGAGTCAGCGTCACAAAATAGATGGGTATATGTAATTTCCATCCTTACATTGCTAATTTAAAGAGATTTTCGTCATCTTTTATGTATTTTTTTGAGGTTACGGACTCCTGATGAGATTGGGTAATTTTGACCTCAGATTCGGTTTAGAAAAATACATAAGGATATCACGATCGAATCAGAATTGTACAGAAAATGTTAGTAAGAAATCGCATCATGTTTGCCAATTACGTAGGATTTTTAAGTCAATTTTATATTATAATGAGTTATTTGTTTAGTAAAGCATTTTACACACTGGGTGAATTCTTCAACGCTTCTGATAGGAATGATTGAAAATGTTTCTTGTTGTTTGTTTGTTGTAATATTGGGGAGGATGTCTTTGGGTGCTTGGCTGTGGTCTTACTTTTCTTGTAATTTTAGTTTTGTTTTAACTTACATGTTTATAATACTGATATGTTTAAATTTATATTGTGTTTTATTTAATTTTAACAACGTTCCATAGTGCTAAGCACTTATTGTAAATATATAGTGTTGCTGGGAACGAATAAATTAACATCAAATCTATCTATTTATATATATATATATATATATATATATATATATATATATATATATACAAGGTGATCCATTTGTATGGAATAATGACTCCACAGTATGTATTAATCAGTGTATCAAAAGAATATTTAAATATAGGTTATAGGGTGTTATACGGCGCACATGCTGACGTTGAAAATAAAATGTTTTGAACTGCCAATTCGAAGAAATTACACCAAGTTGATTTTTTTTAAATGGAAAGTCCTGTATATTATTTTATTTTTGAGTCCTACTAAAAATTCTAGATATTAATTGTCTAACATACCATTTGTCTAAATTGAACTGTTTAGGAACTGCTGTCATTTGAAATTTAAAATTAAAAAAAAAAAAATAAAAAAACTATTAAGGAGGCCCGACCTTACGCCACTCGATTTTTTTTTATGAGGTCATTTGAAAACCAAAGTTTACCGAAGTCGACCTGAAACTTTAAAAGATTTACAACAAAGAATTCAATATGAAGTAGCACAGATCACCCCGGATTCTCTACAAAACTCTGTTCAGGGTGTTTATGACAGATTGGGTCACTGCCTCGCTGTTAACGCTAGGCATTTTGAGCAATTGTTACCTTAAAAATAAACCTAGAGTATTTATTAACAGTTTTTTTGTCTTTTTAGTGTTCCTCACGGAACACTTATAAGATGACTTCGGTGTATGTCTGTTTGTCTATCTGTCCGTCTCTCTGTCCGTTTGTCTGTCTGTCACACCCGATTTTCTCCGAAACTGTTTGTCATAGAAAGTTGAAATTTGGTAATAATTTAGCAGTTGGTGGCCTCATCAGAGCCATGTAGTTTTGGAAGTTAAATTTTGACTTTAAGGGATTAGTTTTGGGGGGTGAGATCGGAAGTGAAAAAAAAAAAAAATTTTACTAGGGAATCGAGTGTGGTGTCAAATGAAAGCTTGTGAAAACACGAGTAAAAAATGTACATATAATGTAATACTTGCGCGCACTTTTCTTTATATTATTTTTAAAAAATCTCGAAAAATTCCTGTCCACCCGCCTTATCTCGAAAAGTACTTATCAAAAAATTTTGAAAAAATTCTGGCATATTCTCCACGGGGTGTAGATTGAACGAAAATGATCACGAGTGCATTACCTTTAATAATTTATCTGGTACATAAAAAAAAACAGAAATTTCAAGTTCCTCAATTTTCAGTAAAGTTTGGAAACAAACTTTGTTTGAAAACTCATTTGAGGTTTGTTTTGTGAAGTCACTGATCATTTTATACCACCGTAACAACATTTTTTTATTTTAAAAGCAATCAACGTAAAAAATTTTTGTAACACTCAAAAATAAAATAATATACAGGGCTATCCGTTTAACAGGTTGACTGCCGTCTACTCCGATCGGAGTTCGACATGCGTTCTTACGAAACGTTTTAGTATTCCATCGGCGTTGTATATGAAACGTGTTTCTAGTGGTGGCGTTGCTTAAAAACGCAAGTTCTAACAGGTGCTTAAGTGGTTCCGCGGATTTGCTTTTGGTTTGGTTGTAATCTGCCGTACAATATGGACAATCAACCTGGGCCTTCTGGTATTAAAAAAAGACATTGTAGTGATGAAAAAAAGGTATATGATAAGAAAAAGAAGCTAACTGACACTGAATTATTGCAGCTATTGGAAGAAAGCGTAGGTAGTAGTGACGAACATTACGTACCAGACACAGACGATAGTGATGTAAAATCAAGCTCCGAGTCCGAAGAAGAGAATTTTATAGACCCTATTCGGCCACATCAAACACTTCCTAGCCTTGATGAGATAAAATGGAACGACAGAGGTGCGTTAAAACAAATTTTGTTCCAGAAAACCCAGGAATTATTGGTGCAAATTCCAGGACAGGGGTGCACCTATCGATTTTTTTCGAAATGATCATTGACGATGATTTTTTACAAACTATTGTAGAACGAACGAACTCTTACGCAGTCGAGGTTTTGCTGCGCCCAGAAACAAGTACAAAATCACGTATTACTAATTTTAAAGATCTTACTCTTGACGAACTAAAATTTTTTTTGGCCCTGTTACTTCACACTAGCACAATATCCTTGAGCCGTCTTAACGATTATTGGAAAACTGATCCGCTATTTAATCTACCTGTTTTTAGAAAATATATGTCAAGGAATAGATTTTTGCTTATCTTGAGGTGTTTGCATTTTACATCTCCAGATATGGATCCTGCAGATCGGCTAGGAAAGATTAGATTTGTGGCAGATTTTTTTAACAAGATGGGAAAAATTTACTATCCTGGAAGAGAGTTGTCTTTGGATGAAGCTATGGTACTTTATCGGGGTCGTCTCCAGTTTAAACAGTATATCAAGAATAAGCGTCATAAGTATGGTATGAAGTTATACATGCTGACAGAGCCTAATGGACTTATTTGAAATTTCGTGTCTACGAAGGTGCGACAGATGTTTATGGTGGAAGCGGACATACTGAAAAGATTGGACATTTATTGGAGGAAAAATTGGGTGTGGGACATGTTGTTTATCTAGACAATTTTTACAATAGTGTTAATTTAGCTAGGAAATTACTTCAACAAAATACATACTGCACTGGTACGCTGAGAGCTGAGAGGAAAGATAATCCGAAAGAGGTAATGAGTGCAAACTTAAAACGTGGTGAGAATAAATCTATGTTTTGCAATGGAGTGCATGTCGGAAAATGGCGCGATAAACGCAATGTTCAATACATTTCAACAGAATTTGGAAGCGAAATGGGCATTTTTAAAAACAAAAGAAATCAAGAATCTGAAAAACCTTCCGCAATCATTGGATATAATGCTTTTATGTCCGCTATAGATAGACAGGATCAAATGATGGCATATTATCCTTGCAGCCCTAAAACCATTCGGTGGTACAAAAAAGTTATTCATGCATGTGCTGCAAATGAGCATGATAAACGCCTATTTTTTGTACAATAAATATTCGCGGTCTGACCAGTTACGATTATATGACTTCCGATTGGATCTCATAAGAAATTTACTAGCCAGACGACCAATTACTAATTTGCTGCAAATTCCTCCAGGCCAAATAAATGTCCACAGCATTAGCAAAGTAGAAAAAAATTGTTAGTGAAAAAAAAAAAAAGGAACTAAAGAAACAAAACAGGAAAAATAAAATAAGAAAGCAAACAGTGTATGAATGCAAAATGTGCCCTGGACAACCAGGTTTTTGCCTTAATTGCTTTGAGGATTACCATAAAAATGTACAAAAATGATTTAGAAATAAATGTTTTGAGTTCATGAGTTCGATTTATTATTTCTTTACTTATTTAATTGGACACTCCGATCGGAGTGTTCGGCATCTAGTAAAAATTTTCACTTGCAATGCCGATTACTCCGATCGGAGTGAAATTTTTTTTTTTTCTAATATTTTGAATGGCACATAAAAAAAAACACATCCAAGACTCATTTTAATTCATATTTACCACAATAAAATAAAAATATTTGGAAAAATCTTACCGGCGTCAACCACAAATTCAAAAATATAGATCGGCAGTCAACCTGTTAAAACAAATCAAGATGGCGTAATTTCTGTCTGTTAGTGTGTTTATCATTCGAGAACCACTTATCCGATTTACATGTTTTTTTTTTTAACTCTTAACTTAATATTTATCAAAAAAAAACTATAATATATATATAAAACGCAACATCTCTGTCTGTCTGTCCGTTAGCACTCAAGAACCACTTATCCGATTTACGTGTTTTTTTTTATAGAATGCATATGTTCTCTGGCCTGGTTATGGGATATATTTGATTACGTTAGGTAACATAAGGAATAAGCAGTGACGATAATAGTGAATCAAGTCTACGTGAGCGAGCAATATATATATATATATATATATATATATATATATATATATATATTGCAAACGACGCAGATATATATATATATATATATATATATATATATATATATATATATATATATATATATATATATATATATATATATATATATATATATATATATATATATATATATATATATATATATATATATATATATATATATCAAAATATATATATATATGTGACGTTCCACGTCAACCGTGCCACCCATGAGACCAAAATTTGATGCAAGGTAGGTAAATGAGCGGCTCCTTAAAAAACGCGTATTGATGTGTACTTTTGAAATTCGATGGGCCTTTTGAGAAACTCAATATAGCGGATGCAAAATGGCGTCGGTAACGTGTAAAAATTCCAGTTGATCAAATTATATGGAGTATAATAATGAAAAAAAGGTTCCTAATTATGTGAAATTTACAAACAAATATGTTTTTTGGTTCGCTAATTATGAATTCGAAGTCCAACTAGGCAAATTATAACCGCGAAATCCAATATGGAGTCTTGAGTGAGCAAAATTAGGTAATTTTTAGTAATATTTCTAGTCAAATTTAAAAAAGCACCTTTTTTCTTGTCTATCAGTATTGCATCTCACCCTTGGCATAATCGATTATAAGTGTTTTGTCATCATTATTTTTTCCAATATGGCGGATCAAAATGGCGTCAGCTTGTAAAGAAAACCTCTGGTAATCGAATGATAACAAGTGTAATAATAAAATAAACGTACCAAATAACCTAGTATTTGTCACTGAGTATGTCTTCGGGGTAGCTGATTATGAGCTCAATTCCACCTGCAAAATCCAATATGGCGTCTTGAGTGAGCAAAATTAGGGATTTTTACTAATATTGCTCGGAAAATTTGAAAGAACACCTTTTTTTGTCCATATGTATTGCAACTTATCCTTCGAATAACCGATCATAAGTGTAAGGTGGTCATTATTTTTTCCAATATGGCGGATCAAAAATGGCGTCAACTTGTAAAGAAAATCTCTGATAATGGAATGATAACAAATGTAATAATAAAATTTTAGCACCAATTAAAAAATAAATTTGAAGTAACTTTTTCAAATTAATATAAAACATTAAATAAAATACTGAAATATATTGGATTTGGCGGGTTGTTTTGCGGCTAATTTGACAGCAAACTCGTGATAAGCGACCCCGTAAACATACGAAGTATAAAATACTAAGTAATTTAATACGTTTATTTTATTATTACATTTGTTATCATTCCATTACCAGAGGTTTTCTTTACAAGTTGATGCCATTTTTGATCCGCCATATTGGAAAAAATAATGACGACCATACACTTATGATCGGTTATTCGAAGGGTAAGATGCAATACATATGGACAAAAAAGGTGCTCTTTCAAATTTTCCGAGCAATATTAGTAAAAATCCCTAATTTTGCTGACTCAAGACGCCATATTGGATTTTGTAGATGGAATTGAGCTAGTTGGACTTTGAATTCATGATCAGCGACCCTGACGACATACTCAGTGACAAATATTAGGTTATTTGGTACGTTTATTTTATTATTACACTTATTATCATTCGATTACCAGAGGTTTTCTTTACAAGCTGACGCCATTTTGATCCGCCATATTGGAAAAAATAATGACGACAAAACACTTATAATCGATTATGCCAAGGGTGAGATGCAATACTGATGGGCAAAAAAAAGGTGCTTTTTTAAATTTCACTAGAAATATTACTAAAAGTTACTTAATTTTGCTCACTCAAGACGCCATATTGGATTTCGCGGGTATAATTTGCCTTGTTGGACTTCGAATTCATAATCAGCGAACCAAAAAACATATTTGTTGGTAAATTTCACATAATTAGGAACCTTTTTTCCTTATTATACTCCATATAATTTGATCAACTGGAATTTTTACACCTTACCGACGCCATATTGAATTTCTCAAAAGGCCCATCGGATTTCAAAAAGTAGACATCAATACGCGATTTTTAAGCCACATATATATATATATATATATATATATATATATATATATATATATATATATATATATTATATATATATATATATATATATATATATATATTAAACGGAAACATCACTCATCTCTTTTTACCTACCTTGCGTCAAATTTTGGTCTCATGGGTGGCACAGTTGACATGGAACGTAATTTCGTTCAATCACGTGGAGAATATTCCAGAATCATATATATATATATATATATATATATACGAGTTATATATATATATATATATATATATATATATATATATATATATATATATATATATACTCGTGTTTTATAGTTATTAAAGGGAAACATCACAATGCATCTCTTTTGAACTATTTGGTTCTGTGTGCCTTTGCTTATGAATATTCCAGAATATTTTCGAAAAAAGAATTTCGCATTTTTTAAAAATAAACATATTTAAATATATTTTTTTTCAAGCTTTCATTTGACACCACACTCGATGACCTAGTAAAAAAAATTTTTTTTTTCGCTTTTTGCTATGTAGATAGTGGAAATCCATATACAACTTATTTGATGTGGGAGTAAATTTATGCATATACGAGGATCATGCGAAAGGATGTGGTTCCGTTTAATTTCAGCTGTCGGCTTTTAAACTACCATTATTAAAACAATTAACGAAAAATTTTACTTAAATTTCTTATATCGGATTTCTCGTTGATAGATTCTTTGTTTTTAGTATTCCGTACGGAACACTTATAAGATCACTTCGGTGTCTGTCCATCTGTCTGTCCGTCTATCCGTCTGTCCGTCTGTCCGTCTGTCCGTCTGTCACACCCGATTTTCTCCGAAAAACTATTTGTCATAGAAAGTTGAAATTTGGTAGTAATATAGAAACTGATGGCCTCATCAGAGCCATGCACTTTTGAAAGTTAAATTTTGACTTAAAGGGTAAGTTTTGGGGGGTGAAATCGGAAGTGAAAAAAAAATTTTTTTAGGTAATCGAGGGGTGAAATCGGAAGTGAAAAAAAGTAAAAATATCTATATATATATATATATATATATATATATATATATATATATATATATATATATATAATGTAATACTTGCGCGCACTTTTCTTTGTATTATTTTTAAAAAATCGCGAAAAATCGCTGTCCACCCGCCTTATGTCGGAAAGTACTTATCAAAAAATTTTGAAAAAATTCTGGAATATTCTCCATGGGGTGTAGATTGAACGAAAATTATCACGAGTGCATTACCTGTAATGATTTATCTGCTATATAAAAAAACAGAAATTTCAAGGTCATCAATTTTCAGTAAAGATTGGAAATAAACTTTGTTGAAAATTTATTTGGGGTGTGTTTTGTGAAGTCACTGATCATTTTATATCACCGTAACATAAATTTTGACTTAAGGGATTCGTTTTGAGGGGTGAAATCGGAAGTGAAAAAAAAAATTTTTTACTAGGTCATTGAGTGTGGTGTCAAATGAAAGCTTGTGAAAACACGATTAAAAAATATATATATAATGTAATACTTGCGCACACTTTTCTTCGTATTACTTTTAAAAAATCGTGAAAAATCGCTGTCCCCTACCTTATCTCGAAAAGTACTGATCAAAAAATTTTGAAAAAATCCTGGAATATTCTCCACGGGGTATAGATTGAACGAAAATTATCATTACCTTTAATAATTTATCTGGTATAGAAAAAAACCAAAATTTCAAGGTCACCAGTTTTCAGTAAAGATTGGAAACAAACTTTGTTGAAAACTCATTTGGGGTGTGTTTTGTGAAGTCACTGATGATTTTATATCACCCTAACAAAATTTTTTATTTTAAAAACAATCAACGTACGGAACACTAATTGTGCAAGTTCAACTTGAACTTGACCGGTTTTTTTTTTTGTATAAAAAGCATTTATAGTATTTCGCTTTTGTTTTTATTAGGATCGATTCCTAAAATTTTTGTTGCATTGACACTGAAGAAGGTTTTTAAAGACCGAAACGTATGTCAATGAAGAATATGTTAACAATAAATTAAAAGCTACACAACCAAGCTACTGGTTTTATAGAACCTTTATTCCAAAGAATTTCTACTAATCAAGTATATATATATATATATATATATATATATATATATATATATATATATATATTTATTTATTTATTTTCAATTCTTGGGATTTGGGTTCGTTTTATGAATGTTTGGCATTCAAAATTAAACTTAAATTGACGTTTCGCCCTTTGGTTTAGGGCATTTTTATACTCAGTAGGAGAATAAATAAAATATGTGATATTCAAGAAATAAAGAAAAAAAATGAAAATGCCCTAAACCAAAGAGCGAAACGTCAATTTAAGTTTAATTTCGAATACCAAATATTCCTAAAACGAACCCAAATCCCAAGAATTGAAAATAAATATTAATTGATGGTTCAAGAAAATTTTAAAGTATTTATATATATATATATATATATATATATATATATATATATATATATATATACATATATAATAATAATAATATATATATTACCATTAAATACAACAAAGTGTACATTGGTTCGTCAAATATAGTATAATAATTATAATTATAAATATAATAAAAATAAAAATAGTGTAGGATTACCATAAATCATACACAACATAAATATACGGACATACAAAGAAATTGTACAAAGTCGGACAAAACAATGTTAAGCTTAATGTTTAAAAGCAGTAAAAATACAAAAATAATTAAAATTGGTATTTAGGTATACCTTGGTTTAAGACACGATAATGTAGGTAGGTTCAGGTTCATGACAGCAATGCCTAGAACGAAATCTCACAACCAGCACTCTCTTAAAGATCATCAGGCCCCATAGAAATCCCCTATCGAGTAGAAGGCATTTTCCAGTAAGAAGGACTTTAGCCGAGATATAAATCTTGGACCACCATTTCGCAGTTCTGCAGGCATTTCATTATGAAGGCGATGCAACCATAGAGGGGAGAGCCCTTGAAGAAAGTTGATCTATGAATGGGGACCTTTAATACACTATTACTCCTGGTGTTATATGTATTTGTTGCTCCCAGCATCTCAAAAAGGTGTCTATTATTGTTTACAAGAGTTAAGCACCTTAATATGTAAAGACATGGAAAAGTTAGGATTCGTTGTTTTATAAACGTATCTCTGCAGCTTTCACGAAAATTTAGATTAAAAATCAAACGGATTATTTTCTTTTGGTTCGCAAATATACGTTTACTTTTCACACCAGGATACAACATTGTTAGACATGTGACTAAAAGCTAAAGAATAATATACAGCCAAGAGACCGTTACTATCAAGGGTACGTTTTAAGCTTAAAATTGTAAAGTAAGCTGAGTTTAATTTAGCACATATGTGATCTATATGGTGCCCAAAAGAAATCCTATGTTCCACAAACGTACCGAGGAACTTGGCTTTCTCCTCAAAGTTTACACCAACGGAATTGGCAAACATCGTATATATATTTATATATATATATATATATATATATATATATATATATATATATATATATATATATATATATATATATATATATATATATATATATATATATATATATATATATATATATATATATATATATATATATATATATACATATACACACATATATAGTAATCTATTTTGGAAACTTCAAACTGTTTATAAGAATTATAATAAAATTTTTAGCAATGTACTGACAAGAAAGGTAAGAGTTTCATAAAAACTGTTTACACAAGAGTAATTAACTAATTAAATCTTTTCTATAAGTGCTCAATACACATTTTTTATCTTAAAATTTAACAACATAACACTTAAAACGTTGTTATTATTACATTGGGTCTTAATCCCGTGACACATAAAATTCTCTGAAATAATCTGTTCCAATTTAAAAGCGCTCATTACTCTGATAGTTGCTAATTAATTGAAGTGTTAGCGATCTCTTCTCCGTCGTAAATTATAGTAAAACAAATAAATGGTAGGTTCACTAACTTTGTGAAAGTAACATTAATCATATAGAATTTAACAAAAAATCACTAATAATAGCCCAGTCGCCAGGGGCAAATTTTGACGCAAAGCTCTCCGTAAATGTTAACAGGCTGCATTTTGGCATACAGGTAGTTTTTTGAGAACCAGAATATGATAAAGAAAAAAGTTTACTGCTCTGAAGTGTACGCTAAGAATACAAAAACGAAAATAAAATGAAAAATTCGGTTTTTCGCAAATATCTCTAAAAATAAAAAAGATATTGAAAAACTAATGGCACCATGTACAAGAAGGGAAAACATTACAAAAACAGTAGTGTGTATATATACATATATATATATATATATATATATATATATATATATATATATATATATATATATATATATATTATATATATATATATATATATATATATATATATATATATATATATATATATATATATATATATATATATATATATATATATATATATATATATATATATATATACATATATATATATATATATATATATATATATATATATATATATATATATATATATATATATATATATATATATATATATATATATATATATATATTTATTTAAAATGAAATGGCTGGTTTAGCCCCTTCAGTTGTAGTGGGAATCGTGCTTCCAACCTCATTTATGATTAAATGAACGATGCTGTATACCGTTAAATATTTTGAAATTGGCTATTAAGGTGTTTTATCGGGATGTTGATTAATAATCCGATGACAGATTTGAAAAATTCAAAATGGTGGATCCAAGATGACGGTCAGAGAGTAAGTAATTCATTAAATTTCTTCGAGTAATTTAGAATTTCTGTGTTTTCAATAACTGCTTTCTTTGTACCTGGATGTTTAAATGAAATAGAAATACTTTATATTTAAAGCTTAGGCTTTTATTTTTCATTTTCCGCCTTCAAATATGTTTTTATTTTAAGTTGTATGATTAATAACACAGGGCAACAAAAAATATTTTTGTTTTGGTGCCTGGGATTTTAGAGCTGATTTTAACTATATTTGGGACGCTAAATCTATACATGCAATCCGTTTTTCTCTATCAGCTCTACTTTTTTAGATACATCAACTTATCTACCAATGTGGTTTTTATTCAGTATATTCATTTATGAGAGTTCTAAAATTATTATATATTCATTAATGAAGGTACAATGGTTTTATTGTCAGTCTGTAATTGAGTAAATTCCAGGTAAATCTATAAATAGTGGAACCATTGCCTATCAGGTACCTGAACTGACCCTTTTAATCACCTAACTCGGGTAAGTCTAGTCAGTTTGTGCGTTCTTACTAATGAGAGTAGATCGAATTCGGCGTGTTATTTTATGTTAAGAAAAGAGTGTTTTTGTGTTATTGAACAGAATTAAAATGAGTTCAGGTTCCAGTTCAAGAAGAAGTTGTGTAAATCAACCTGATGTGTTTTACTATATATGCGGAGAATACATGTTTCAACAAAATAGACAAACTATTACTGACTTTGTAAAGCGAGCGTATCTTGGATACTTTGGAGTTAAGCTTGGTGATCAGGACAAAACGTGGGCCCCGCATCTCTTATGTAAAACTTGTACAGAGCATTTACGGCAGTGGACTACCGGGAAAAGAAAATGTCTAAAATTCGGCGTACCAATGGTTTGGAGAGAACCAAAAAACCACTTCAATGATTGTTATTTCTGTTTAGTAAATACTAATGGAATCAATCGAAATAACCGCAGTAAGTGGACTTATCCCAATTTAGACTCGGCAATACGCCCTATCCCGCACTCAGATGAAATACCGATTCCAACATTTCATCAGCTACCACATATCTCTGATGACGAATATTTTCCCTCTGATCGCTCTTCTGATGCTAATAAAAGTTCTGATGCTAATGAAACTAACAGTGACTATGAGGGGACGTCATCAGTTCCTCAACGCTTCAATCAAAATGAATTAAATGATCTCACCAGGGATCTCAATTTATCGAAAAAAGCTTCTGAAGTACTGGCTTCTAGGTTGAACGACAAAAATTTACTGGAACAAGGAACCAAAATTACCTTTTACCGTACAAGAGAAAAAGATCTGCTACCATTCTTTTCTCAAGAAGACAATCTTGTATTTTGTCACGAAATTAGGGGACTCATGAAAGAAATGGGACTTTCTGAATATATTCCAGATGATTGGCGCCTATTTATTGACAGTTCAAAGCGAAGTTTAAAATGTGTCCTTCTACATAATGGGAATAAATATGGTTCAATACCACTAGCTCACTCAACGAAACTGAAAGAAGAATATAATACTATAGCTTTGGTCTTGCAGAAGATAAAGTATTACGAACATCAATGGATGATTTGTGTAGACTTAAAAATGGTAAACTTTCTTCTTGGGCAGCAAAGTGGTTACACGAAATATCCGTGTTTCTTGTGCCTCTGGGATAGTAGGGACAAAACACACCACTGGGTTAGAAAAGATTGGCCTCAGAGAGAAAACATGGACGTTGGGGAAAAGAATGTCATTAACGACGCTTTGGTTGAAAGAGAAAAAATCATACTTCCTCCGTTACATATAAAGTTGGGCTTAATGAAGCAATTTGTAAAGGCTCTTGATAAGAATGGGTCTTGTTTTGCATATATAGGGGTAAAAATGCATCAGTTGAGCACAGAAAAACTCAAAGCAGGGATATTTGACGGCCCACAAATAAGACAATTAATTAAGGATCCTGCCTTCATAAATTCAATGAATCAAGTTGAACGAGAAGCTTGGACATCATTTGTTGCAGTTGTAGAAAATTTTCTAGGCAAACATAAAGCTCAAAACTATGTTGAAAGGGTTAACAAGATGCTTAATAGTTTCAAATCCTTAGGGTGCAATATGAGTATTAAAATACACTATTTACACAGCCACTTAGACCGTTTTCCAGAAAATTTAGGAGACATGAGTGAGGAACAAGGTGAAAGATTTCACCATGATATTAAAGTTATGGAGGACCGCTACCAAGGAAGATGGGACATGCACATGATGGCAGATTACTGCTGGAGTTTAAAAAGGGACTGTTTAAAAAAACATTCAAGAATGTCGCGGAAAAAAAGCTTTCCAAGTGTTGAGTGACTATTTCATTTCTTCAATGTTTTTTTTTGTTTGTAAGTACAACATAATATTGTATTTTGTATAACTAAAATAAAAATTTCGTATCTACTTTTGTTTACTACACTTACGGATTTGAGTTACAATAATGTAACTTATATTTCTCTAAAATTGTATATCTTAAAAATTTGAGCTCCTAGGTACAAATGAATACGTTATTTGAATTCAGGACATCAAATTGATATAAAATCAGCTCAAAAAACCTCAACACCAAAACAGCTGTTCCCCTGTGTAATAAGCAAAAAATACGTTTATCATGAGAGCAAAATTACAAAAAAAAGAGAAAGTTTTTTAAGTTTTTAACGATTTTCTAATATCAAGTATACTTTTAACTGTAACTAAGAAAAAATTCTCCAACTTTTTTTGACCATTTTATATTGCTTTGAAGGTAAAATTGTCGGCGGCGCACTACAACAGGAAAAGTTTCATATTTTAAAACTCAATTTTTAAATAACACAGACACTGTGGGTATTTTTAATTATTCTTATATCGAAACTTAAGGAATAATAATGATATATGCACGAGGATTTTTTTTCAGTACTATATTTTATTAAATATTTATAATTAAAATCATGCAAACAAAAATTTCGTTTTTACAAATTATAAAGCTACAAAAATAAAAACTATTTGTATTATCAGAAAGTTGAAAATCTCCTCTTCACTTCTCGGTAGTTGTTTAGCAAGGTTTTCTTGCTTTTTTTGGTATCGGTTGAATTGTAGCACATTTCCAGCAGGGAAACTGATCTTAGTTCTATCATGAATTTTTCGAGTATTATGGCAGATATTCCATCTGCGCCAGAAGTCATTTTTGGTGTCCAACTTCATTAAAATACATTTTATGATACGCTATCTGAAGATAATAATAATCCTTGATTACACTATGTACAGAATAGTTTTAGGAAATGTTAAGATACACAGTTTAAAATTTTTTTTTTTTGAGTATACAGGGTACTTCAAAAAAGTGTGGCCGATATAACATATGTTTTTTTTTTTAAATAGAACATCCTATTTTCTAATTTATTTTTTAATTCTGCGTAAAATTTTATAACTTTTTTATTAATAACGTTATATACCTAAACCTAGTAGTTTTTCTAATATTTAAATTTAAAAAAAAAATACTACTTTTCAGTTTTGTAAAAAAATGCCAGTAGCGCCATTGTTTCTGAAGGTGGAATACTCATAATTGGTACGAGCGTTCTATAGAGATGAAAAAAAAAAATTGTAAAGAAATTTGAGTTAGATGCTACAGGGTGTTCAAAATAAATTTATGCATTTCGACTATTTTAAATTGAAAAATCTCATTTTTTTTAAACGGCAAACCATGTATATTATTAGTTTTTGATGTATTTTACAGAACCCTCCAACTTTTATTAATTAGGCATATACCTATTTCTAATAGTTTTCGATTTATTTTGAATTTTTCAATTTTTACCCTTGTTTTTAATACACTTACGCTATAACATCATAGTTGCCAAGACAACTGAAAACTAGTATTTTTTACAGAAATTGAAATATTAGAAAAACTACTACGTTTAGGTATGTAACATAATTAATAAAAATGAATGAATGCGAAGGAAAAAGTTCAGCTCTCTCAAGTAGTGTTGTTGCGATAATATTATCTGTCCATGTGAGCGGTAGAATAGTGGATTTAGTAAAATTTTGACTAATGGCTTTAGCGAGTGAACAAAAGGGCCAGGAATTGTTGGGCCAGGCAAGAAGTTTGCTTTCAATTCTTTGATTATGTGACTCCTTGTTTTCGTCGATAATTTCTTTGCATCTGTTCTGGGAACAAATAAAGATGTTTCGATTTATGACGTTAGGATTTTCACGTCATTGTCGGTAGGTAAGATGTTTAGAAGCAACAGCTTCTTTACATTTTCAGTCCAACTAAGGCTTGCCGTTGGAAGGGCATTTCTTCAAAAAAGGAATGTAAGCTTTCATACTAGCCGAAATGCCATCGAGAACCTCCTCAACGCAGTAAGATGGGTCGTCGAATCTAAAACAAACATCTAACCAAATGGAAAGTTCGAAAATATTCCATGAGTTCTTTCCACTTAACAGTAGTACAAAAATGTCTTTAATTTGAAAACATAAAGTAAAATTTTCGTTTGTGATAGATATCAGTCTTCCAAAGCAACGTATCATAAACAAAATGATTAAGTAATATGTCTCCTTTACGGAAACCTAACCTCACAAAAACAAATCACTTTTATTGCTACTAAGATAAGCGTTACCGACAACTTGACAAGACTAATATTCCCATCCTAACTTCTGACTAATGGCTCCTTTTGACAGGTCTGTTAAAAATATTTCACCCCCATTTTAAAAAGGAAGTCGGTATGTACCTTTTGAGCTACACCGCCCCTAAGGTTAACTGTTTTTAAACTAGCGGGGTGTTATGTTTTTCTAAGGGTATAATTTCTGTTATTTATTGAGTCAAAAATGTGTGAAATCGGTGTGAAAAAATTTTGGGATAGCTAAGTAGGTGGCAAAGAATTTTTGGCAGCTTTAAATTGAGATGTTTTGTGAAATTACCTGGGTGTTAGCGCCACCCAAAATCGGTGACCTTGAAATAATTCTCTTGAATGCCGAAATAAGTACCTAAGTGATATAAATTTGTAGTTATCAAAAAAAGTTTTATTGTAAATGTTTATCGGTATTAAATTGGTTCCTTCAGTTTTGAGCAACAAGTATATATTTAATTTCTTTATTATTTTTATTGTATTTATTTAATTTATTATTATTTTATTAAGTTTTATTGTATTTATATATATTTTTTTGTGTTTCTGCTATAAAAAAGGATAAATTGAAAGTTAACAAACACTTGACAGTGAATCGTCCAAGGGCGACAATTATACAGAAGGTCTCAATTTTAAATGACCAATCCTTAGGAATTCGACAGTCATAGAAAGACAAACGGCCCAGTCGTCAGAGGCAATTTTGACGAAAAGCTCTCATTAAATGTTAACAGGCTGCATATTTAGTCTTTTGGACGTAGACTGCAATAAAAAAAACGTTTGCTACTCTAAAGCGTACGCCTACAAAATCGAAAATAAAATAAAAAATTCGGTTTTTCGCAAATATCTCTAATAAAAAAAAAATATCGAAAAACTAAAGAACCACATGAAAGAACGGAAAATTTTACAAAAAATAGTATATAGATTATTTTTTTTTTAAGTTTACGCTAATTTAAAAAAATTAAAATGTCTGGTTTAACCCCTTCAGTTGTAGTGAGAGGCATGCTTCAACCTCATTTATGATTAAATTATCGTTTCTGTATCTTCTTCTTCTTCTTCTAACAACCCTTCACAGTCCACTCCTGGACATAGGCCTCCCCCATACTCTTCCATAGTCTTTTGTCCTGTGCTATCTGATGCCATTTATTCCCTATATTGTTAGTGTTCCGTACGGAACACTTATAAGATCACTTCGGTGTCTGTCTGTCGGTCTGTCTGTCTGTCTGCCTGTCTGTCTGTCTGTCACATCCGATTTTCTCCGAAACTATTTGACATAGAAAGTTGAAATTTGGTAATAATATAAGAATTGTTCATCAGAGCCATGTACTTTTGAGAGTTAAATTTTGACCTAAGGGGTTAGTTTTGGGGGTTGAAATCAAGAAGTGAAAAAAAAAAATTTACTAGGTCATCGAGTCTGGAGGCAAATGAAAGCTTATGAAAACACCACAAAATATATATATATAATGTAATACTTGCGCGAACTTTTCTTTGTATTATTTTTAGAAAATCGCGAAAAATCGCTGTCCCCCCGTCTTATCTCGAAAACTACTTATCAAAAAATTCTGAAATATTCTTCACGGGGTGTAGATTGAACGAAAATTATCATGCATTACCTTTAATAATTCGTCTGGTATATAAAAAAAAAAAAATTTCAAGGTCATCAGATTTCAGTAAAGATTGGAAACAAACTGTGTTGAAAATTCATTTGGGGTGTGTTTTGTGAAGCCACTGATCATTTTATTCCTCTGTAACAAAATTATTTGTTTTAAAAGCCATCAACGTACGGAACACTAATTGCGCAAGTTCAACTTGCACTTGACCGATTTTTTTTTTATGTTATCTAGCCAGCGTAATTAAGGTCTGCCAACACTGCACTTACGAAGGCGAGGTCTCTACTGTACAATAGGCCTTGTCTATCTTGAATCGTCCTGTCATGCAACATGGCCCACCCAGTTCCACTTCAATTGAGCAATGCGTTCTATAACATCTTCAACTTTTGTTCTATTCCTAATATTCTCATTTGTGATATGATCTCTGAGACTTATTCCTAACATCATTCGTTCAATAGCCCTTCTGTATACCGTTAAATATTTTGAAATTGGCTATTAAGGGATTTCTTGGGGTGCTGATTAAAAATCCGATGACAGATATGAAAAATTCAAAATGGCGGATCCAAGATGACGACCAGAGAGTAAGTAATTCATTAAATTTCTTCGCGTAATTTCGAATTTTTGTGTTTTCAATAACTGTTCTTTGTACCTGGATGTTTAAATGAAATATAAATACTTTATACTTGAAAGCTTAGACTTTTATTTTTAATTTCCCACCTTTAAATACGTTTTTTATTTTAAGATGTATGATTAATAATAAGACATATCCAATCATACTTAGCATCAGTTGAAAGCTGATATTTGACAGTAGTAGATAGATGTGCAAGAAATCTTGGAATTCATTTATTTAGATATAATTTAGAGCACCTTGAAGATAATTAAGATTTCTTCAAAAATTAGCTATTTTTTACTATTTTATTTAAATAAAGGCATAAAAACTGTGGAGGCCTGCGTAAAAAATTGTGCTGTTGACGGTTAAGATAATTTATCAAAAGCAATAGCCAAAAGATGTTTCAGTCGCTTTCGTTCTGGAAATTTCGATGTCAAACATGTTTCTCTCACTGGTCGACGAATAACACAAAAGGTTGATAGAAGTTTGGCAAAATTTGAGCGAGGCAGGCATGTAAGTAGACATGACATCGCCAAGGAACTAAACATCTATCACCAAGCAGTTTTAAATCATTTGTGCAGCTTTGTCAAAGACAATAGCCAAAGGATGGTTCAGCCACTTTCATTCTGGTCAATGTCAAACATGCTCCTCTCACTAGTGGATCAATGACAGAAAAAGTTGATAAAAGTTTGTCAAAAGTAGAGCAAGATGGGCATGTAAATAGGCATGACATCGCCAAGAAACTAAACATTCATCATCAAACAGTTTTAAACCATTTGGAGAAAGCGGGCGAAAAAAAGAAGCTCGATGTTTGTGTGCCACATGATTTGATGCTAAAAAATTTACTCAATCGAATTTCAGTATGTGAATCTCTACAGAAACGTAAGGAAATAGAGCCATTTTTGAAGCGGTTAATCATAAACACTTTTTTAAGAGCAAAATTACAAAAAAGAGTTTTTTAAATGTTTTTAATAATTTTGTAATATCAAGTATACTTTTATTTGTACCTAAAAAAAAATTGTCCCACTTTTTTTGACCATTTCATATTGTCTTAAACGTAAAATTGCCGGTTGCTCACTACGGCAGGTAAATTTTCATATTTTGAAACTCAATTTTTAAATAACACAGAAAATGAGGGTATTTTTAATTATTCTTATATTGAAACTTAAGGTATAATAATGATATAAGCACGAGGATTTTTTTTTTCAATACTATATTTTATTAAATATTTGTAATTTACTAGTATGCCCGTTAAACATCATGCAAACAAAAAATTTAAGTTTTTCAAATTATAAAACAACAAAAATAAGAACTATTAGTATCATCGGAAAGCTGAAAGTCTTCTCTTCAAAAAACTGTTTTTTAATTTTTTTTACCCTCTGAAAACAAGTAATATCGATTAATCTTCGAACGGTGCAAATTAACCTGTTTGGCGCGCTACACTTTTTGAATAATCTATCCGAATTTTTAAGAAATTCTCAAAATCTGGAAAAATCTACATATCATTCTTTTGTAAAATTTCCCGCTCTTTCGCGTGGGGCTATTAGTTTTTCGACATCTTTTTTATTTTTCGAGATATTACCGAAAAACCGAATTTTGGATTTTGTCGGCTTAGTGTACATCAAACTTTAGCAAACTTATTTTTTATCGCATTCTACGTTCAAAAACTATCTGTGTGTCAAAATGCGGCCTGTTAACATTTAATGAGAGCTCAGAATCCGTAGCGACTGAGCTAAAAAAGGAATTTGTAGAAAGTATATTGATCAAGATTAATAATAAGAATACATAAGTAAATAAACTTTTTTATAAGAAAATCTGAAGGTCATGACGTTAGAACAGATAAGAACTGTCACAGTTTTTGGAATTTTAGCAACGAAATTTAAATTTTTGTCGGTATCATAAATGCTTTAATAATTATTGATATTCAGGTTTTATACACAGCATCATTACTTGAGCTGGCTTACTAACGCTCGTGTCGAATTAAAACCTCCAATTTTCAAATTAGACCAGTTTAAACTTAATCCTTTTTAATAAACCCAGCAATTAAAGTTTAAGCAATGTGAAGTACCAATAATTTTCTATTTCATCAAATTTCCAAATATCAAATGGAAAAATCCTCTATGATTTGTTTTCCTGAAAATTAGGAAATTCTAGTACGAGAAAATTTTACTAAACGCGATACGGTGTAATAGATAATTGCTGCAAGCTGAAATTATGTCGAGTATTCCAATTTACTAATGCTACAGTAGAAATTGTTGGCAAGGTCATGGAAATGATTCATTTTATTCATTAAAATTCTATAGGAGGAGAAAGAAAAGTAAGAGAATGGATGTGAATATGTATAAATTATATATTTTAATATATTTTAACTAAAACCCTTAAAAAATAATAATTTTCATTTAACTTTATGATATTACAAAAAGGGTTTCTTGCTCATCTCACCACACTATTCTGTTTTTAACCTTAATATTGTTTATTTTATTATGTTTTTCTAATGAAAGTTGAAATAAGACTTTAAAATTCTGTTACATTGTATGCAAACTTGGTATAATGTCAAAAAGTGACTGATTAAAAATTACTAATTAGATTTGAAATTGCACAGTATAGATACAACAAAATTAGGACTTTATCCCCTGTGGGATATCACCAGAAGTATTGTCCTGAGTTTTGGGACTTCGAAAAACTTGTGCTCTTTTATTTATAAACAATTTTCCAATTATATAAGTCGGACCGAGACAAAAAAAAATCAAACTCTTCATAATGAAATTTCTAACAAATCCTCGTTTGTTGAAAAAGAAATTGAAAATTTTTTATCACATCTGGTAGAGAATCGCGAGATATATATTTTTCTTTTCCAAAATAACCGAAAATAACCGGTCAAGTGCAAGTTGAACTTGCGCAATTAGTGTTCCGTACGTTGATTGCTTTTCAAATAAAAAATTGTGTTACAGATGTTTGTTTCCAATCTTTACTGAAATCTGATGATCTTGAAATTTATTTATTTTTTTAAATACCAGAAAAATTATTAAAGGTAATGCACTCGTGATAATTTTTGTTCAATCTACACCCCGTGGAGAATATTCCAGAATTTTTTCAAAATTTTTTGATAAGTACTTTTCGAGATAAGGCGGGGGACAGCGATTTTTTCGCGATTTTTTAAAAATAATACAAAGAAAAGTGCTCGCAAGTATTACATTATATATACATTTTTTACTCGTATTTTCACAAGCTTTCATTTGACACCACACTCGATGACCTAGTAAAAATTTTTTTTTTCACTTCCGATTTCACCCCCAAAACTAACCCCTTAAGTCAAAATTTAACTCTCAAAACTACATGGCTTTGATGAGGCCATCAGTTCCTATATTATTACCAAATTTCAACTTTCTATGCAAAATAGTTTCGGAGAAAATCGGGTGTGACAGACAGACAGACAGATAGACAGACACTGAAGTGATCTTATATGTGTTCCGTCCGGAACACTAAAAACACATTCGTTGTTATTTGAGTAACAAACAAACGTAAAAAAAAACGGTTAAAATTAGTCCAAAAAAATTTTTTTTTCATGGCATCGTAAAGCTGGTGTCGAGACCTAAATTTTGAAAAAACGAACCATATTGGATCAAATGGCATAAAATGGCGGGTAATTTAAATTTTAAATAACACTAGGTTCAATATTTTTGTAGCAAAATTTCAGGATATTCTTGCTGTAATAAAAGCATATTTTCTGAAAGGTTTGAAGCCGATCGGTTCATTTAATCGACCTGTACAGGGTGTGTCAACGACAGAGTAAAGGTCATTATCTCATTTGTTTCGGGAATGACGAAAAAATGTTAATACAATATTTTTAGGGAATATTAAGGTGAACAGTTTAAAATTATTTTTGAGCGTACAGGGTACTTCAAAAAAGTGTGGCTGATATATGTTTTTTTAAATGGAACATCCTATTTTCTAATTTATTTTTAAATTCTGCTTAAATTTTTTTTTGTCTTGATCTGACTTATATAACTGGAGTTATAAAGAGTTTAAGCTCAAAAAACGCATTTTGAAAGCTTAGATTGTTTGTAAACAAAAGACCACAAGTTTT
The DNA here is from genome assembly GCA_019049505.1 of Pachyrhynchus sulphureomaculatus. Classification (NCBI taxonomy): domain Eukaryota; kingdom Metazoa; phylum Arthropoda; class Insecta; order Coleoptera; family Curculionidae; genus Pachyrhynchus; species Pachyrhynchus sulphureomaculatus. The sequence goes on along the minus strand of CM032452.1, from coordinate 114,951,659 downwards.
TTGAAGTTCAAAACTCAGCACAATACTCTGGTGATATCCCAGAGAGGATAAAATTATAACATTGCTGTGTCTAGACTATGCCAATCTCTTCATTATTTTGACCTTTTTCTACTGCACTATGAATAAGTTGAACAAAATCTTCATATTATCGCTCTGATCTAGATATTTAATGAAAATTAAGGGATAAATAAATTTCAATTACATCCTGATTTAAAGAAAACTCTAAAATAACATTATATATTTATTACGAGTATGTGGGTGTGCAATTACCAATTTTTGCTATTTATTATGGAAATGAAATGAATATTTATTATTAATAATATTAAGCCACTGAATAATATACTGTTAAAATAAAGTACATTTGAATTCCTGCATCTCAATAACAAACACCTATAACTGCTCCTGTTGGGCTAAAAAAAGATTGCTTTTCAGAACACTCTAATGCAGCGGTTATCAAGCCCGGGCTCGCGGGTCGAGCCTCCTCCTTGCAACCCCGCGACTGTTTTGTAAATAAAGATCTTATCATTAGGAATTATTTTAATTTCGCGCCAAAACTGATGAAAGTTATGACTTTTCAGATAATGTGCAGCTACTAATATTGTTCGCGGAATTAATTAGAACTTTAATGTTTTTGAGGAGCTTTTACAGTTATGCAGTTTGAAAGGAACGACTACAGGGGAAAATTTATTTCGCTACTTATAATAAGCGTTAGTATCAATGCAATTACCATGGATAAAATTGGTAAACATTACAACTCATGGAGACAGAAACATGAGTGGACAAAACAAGGGCCTGGTGGGTAGAATTAAAACTAAACTAGAGATAGGTTGCGATATCCCATTATTTTTCCATTGTATTGTTCACCAAGAAGCATTATTGCAAAATTCTTGCATGGAAGGAAGTAATGGACATCGTGATATCGACTGTAAACTACAACAGAAAAAATGGGTTGACACATCGCCAATTTCAACAGTTTCTGTCAGATATGGAAGCAGATCATCGAGATGTCCTGTATTATTTTGAAGTGAGATGGTTAAGTAGAGGTGCAGTACTGAAAAACTTTTTGACCTCAGAAAAGAAGTCAACACTTTCATAATCGAAAAAGGCGAATTTGTTCCAGAACTTACAGATTCTCAGTGGTTAATAGACCTTGGATTTTTGACAGATTCAACTCATGAGTTAAATATGCTGAATATGAGGCTTCAAGGAAAAAACAAATTAATATCTGATATGTACACAGACGTAAAGGCATTCCAAGTGAAAAACATATTGACGAGAAAAAGCTGAACCATTTCCCGAATTGTAAAAAAGCTGTCGAGGAAGTTAGAATAAATTTTCATTGGAAAAATGATAAAATTTTAATGCAGCTACAAAATCAGTTCAACGACAGATTTTGTGACTTCGAGAAGGTTTCTGGCAAACTGAAGATTTTTCTAACTCTTTTTCATGTGATATTGAGGACGTACCGAGTATTTTACGATCTTCAATCTAATGATACTCTCAAAAACTCCTTATATGAAATCAATGATCTTGTTAAATTTTATGGCAGTTGGCCATCTAATTTTGACGAATTGAAAAGGTTTGCTCAGCAATTAATTACAATTTTTGGCAGCACTTACTTATGCGAATAAATTTTTTCAATTCCCAATTACAGAATAAATAAATATTGTTCTCGTTTCACAGATGAGCATTTTAGTGCCATTCTACGAATTTTTTCGACAGACATGAAAGCAAACTAAGTTGGGAATGTGGAATCTTTGGCACAATAATACTACTCAGCATATATCACCACTACACCAAACACTTTATTTTTGCACTCGTCGCGCGTTTCGCTAACCATGTTAGCTTCATCAGGAGCGATGATTGAGCGATGATTAGTCAATCATCGCTCCTGATGAAGCTAACATGGTTAGCGAAACGCGCGTCGAGTGCAAAAATACAGTGCTTGGTGTAGTGGTGATATATGCTGAGTAGTATGAAAGCAAACGTTTTACAAACAACCAGTCAAATACAGCCTCAAAAATCACATTAAATTTTGATTTGACTCGCATGTATGATTATTTCGAAGTTCTCATTTAATTTGTCTGTTTTTTTCTCATTCTCTTTTTGTCACTGTTCCTGCTTATTAATAAAATTTAAATAAAATGATGATGAATAAAATGTAAAAGTAAAGTTTTGCATTTTTAATATCATCGACATTAATAAAACCTATTAACAAAATTATGAACAATGCAATTACTTCATTTTGTCACTATGTGGCCCTTGCTTGTTAAAAGGTTACCGACCGCTGCTCTAATGTATTAAACAAGCCTTCAAAACACAAACGCATTTAAGTCATAAAATACGCACTAGATGGAGTAACTAACCTGACATGAAGATATTAATTCTGTTTGACTTTAAACTATTGGTAACATATGGATTATCACTCAGACCATTGCACAGCACGTGGTTAGCAACGGCTCAAACTGTATAGGAATAAAACTACAACACTTAAACAATGTTTGGAACGAAAATGCAGTGATTATTAGTGAGTGTGAAAAATTTAAGCTTCAAATAGAAACTTATTGGTGTATGCTGTTTTTGTTAGTTGACAATTTATCTTATCTTTATCTTTATCAATTGCTTTTTTAAAGTGTTAATTTTAGGCGCGATGATATTGTAGAAATTCAGACTATCAACGAGATTAGTATCAATTTATTTTTAGTTGTCTATTGCTTACAACCATTGGCGTATAAGCTGAAAAACCATAAATTTTCAGGACTGATTATCTCGTTAGTTATAACCAAGCAATATTTATCAGTATTTCTTCACAGTTCCTCTTGATACAAGGGTTTACCGCTTTAAATACAGTAAACGGTTTTTATGGGTATGTTTTTAGAGCCACTTAGTATCAGTAAATACTACAAAACAATGCACGGTTTAAACATATGCTGATGTACCGATTACAAATCAGTTCATTAAAAAAAACAATGCCTCGGTATTTCCTAACCTAATAATAGGTTCCAGAAAAAAAAGGTAATGTACACTTTCCTGCTGTTATTACTTTTATTTACGCAAATTGTCGTTTAAAAGAATATGTTATCGTATGTGGCACTGGAACTAATTCTTTAGATTATGGTCGTACCTTTCTCCAAAAAATTAAGGATAATATGATGAATCTATTATTTAGTGGGGTTTTTGAAGTTTGTGATTTTTTTCTCTTTGGATTATACATGACTAACCTTTTATTTTGTTGACGTTATGAAGGTGTGCTCCTTGCGTAAAGAAAAAACCATGTAACTTAGAAATTTTGTTCTCCATCTCACAGTTAGAATTTTACGAGACTCATCGGACACAAATCTCCACCATACGATTCATCAATCTACCTGTCCATATCGAAATATGTAATAACTATTTCCCTGTGAGATACGGAGCGACGGTCGTTAAACTTGGTTACATTTTAAAAAGCAAAAAATATTCACAATATGTCAAAATAAAACCACTTAATCAGTGTATTTTATCTGTTTTCATGTATGGAACAAGTTTGAATACTCATCAAAAAAACTATGGACAAAGTCACAAAAATACAACGATTAATGGAAATGAAGATAAGAGTAGGTAGCAAAACAAAAGTAGAAATTTGCAAGTTGGTAGATGGAAAAGGAAGAGGGGCTAGAGAACAAAGTCTCAACATACGCCAGATAATAGAAAAAGTCAGGGAATCCCAAATGACAACCTATATCTGTTTTATAGACTACTCTAAAGCGTTCAACTGCAAACAATGGAACAAACTCTGGTCGCTTCTAATCAGCATGGGAACACCTACACATCTTGTAAACCTTCTCCGATTCCTATATGAGAACACAATTGGCAGAATTAAACTGAATAGTTCTGTTTTCGATCCCTTTAACGTAGAAGCCGGCATCAGACAGGGCTGTATTCTGTCAGCCTTACTTTCCTAATATATATTGTGAATATACAATAAGGTCTGTTTTGGATGGCTGGAGTGGAGGTATGAAAATCGATGGAAAAAAGCTAAATAACCTTAGATATGCGGATGATACTCTTATACTTGTAACTTCAATACAAGACCTAGAATCAATTATGGAGCGCCTGGAAATCATTAGCAAAAACTATGCATTGACAATTAATAGAGTGAAGACAAAGTAATGATTGTTAGTCGTAATGAAAATATGTCACGCATAAATAAAATTGCTGGTTTCACTGTTGTAGATCATTTCATTTAGGATCCCTCATAATTAACAATGGTGATTGTGAACCGGAAGTAAGAAGTCGTTTGGCTATGGCTAGAAACTCGACGATCAAACTCACTAAGGTCTGGAAAGATCCAGTTGTCACAAAAAATACAAAGTTAAGATTGTTATCCAGCCTTATATTCCACATAGCAACTTACGTATCGGAAACATGGACCATCAGATAAGCTAACCAAACACGAATCGATACGTTTGAGATGTGGGCATATGGAAGAATCCTCCAGTATCATATACTGAACACCGTACTGATGTATCTATTCTTGAAGAGCTTAGTATAAAAGAGCGACTTTCAAATAGAATTAATAGATAGTACCTGAAATATTTTGGTCACATTATGAGGAAAGTGGATGCCATGGAGAGGATTGTAGTAACGGGGAAGATGTCCGACCAAGTAAGATATCTCCTTGGTATGTATGGTTATGCACGGGTCAAGTCAGGTCACGCAGGATTGAAATGCCTGGAGATTGACTCTTGAGGCAGCCACTGCATAGTGTCAACGATACTCCTATTGAGGTGAAAAGACTGAGAGAGGTAGAGAGAGAGAAAGAGAGAGAGAGAGAGGGAAAAAATTTACTGGCGACCATGCAAACATAAAAGAGGAAGAAGAAGACTTCAGACGGGATGGGCCAATGATCTTAAAAAGCACGCTGGATATAAATGGATGAAGGTAGCATCAAACCGAGGACAATAGAAACGCTTAACGAGATAGATTGTGTTTACAAATATGCATATATTTATTACTGAAATAAACGTTATTATTAACTAATAAAAATAATAAAAACCTTCACCAAACAACTAAAACAAGAGCATCCATTAAAGAATTATTTTTAAATATTTCTGACAATAATTATCGTCATAAAAAGTGGCACTCATATAAGATAATTATCTATATTAATCTCAATGCAGTCATATGCGATGTTTTAAGTACGACAATTAAATAACAATGATTTAATTGTGGCAAAACCTTTATGTAATTATTTTTAAATTATTTTGTAATCAGTAAATATAAAAACATAATAAATTTGTAAGAGAAATACTATAGCGTAATGCCATTTAGATGCAACAATATATATATATATATATATATATATATATATATATATATATATATAATTTAGATTTGCAATATATATATATATATAATATATATATATATCTATATATATATATATATATATATATATATATATATATATATATATATATATATATATATATATATATATATAATATACATTACGTAGGCTGAAAAGTTTTTGGTCTGACACATAGATGTCGCCCTTTTCAAAAAATCCATATGATTTTTAGGAAGTATCAACCTTCAAACGATACTTGTCAAAATTTCATGATATTTCGACGTTTAATTTACAAGTTACAGTGGTTTTAGTGAGGCTACTTTTGACATTTTCAAAACAATGGAAAAAATCGAATTTAGTGTGTTGATTAAACACTATTTTTTGATGGGAAAAAATACCGTTCAAGTAAAGCAATGGCCTGACAGGTATTACGGGGACTCTGCCCCTGGAAAATCACTCATGATTTACTGGTATGCTGAATTTAAACGTGATCGTACAGGCACAAATGATGCTGAACGCTCTGGGCCTTAAGTGAGGTGGTTACACGGAAAACATCAAAAAAATCCACAAAAGTGTTTTGGATAACCATAAAGTGAAATTGAGTGAGATAGCTGCCATCCTCAAGATATCAAAAGAACGTGTTGGTCATATTTTGCATGAACATTTGAGCATGAGAAAGCTCTGCTCGAAATGAGTACCGCGTTTGCTTACAATGGACCAAAAACGACAACGTGTTGACTCTGAGCGGTGCTTGGACCTGTTTTAGCGCAATAAAAGCGATTTTTTTTCATGCGGTATATAACAACGGATGAAACATGGATCCACCACTAGACGCTAGAATCAAAACCGGCAGTCAGTTGAGTGGATAGAAAAAGCCGCCGGCAAAAGCCGGCCTCTGTATTTTAAGATGTGCATGGAATAATTTTCATCGACTATGCTGAGAAGGGAAAAATCACCACTAGCGAATATTATATAAAGTTATTTGGTGCGTTTGAAGGCAGAAATCGTAAAGAAACTGCCTCAAATGAACAAGAAAAAAGTGCTTCTTCATCAAGACAATGCACCGTGTCACAAGTCAGTGGTCACGATGACAAAATTGCATGAATTGAAGTTCGAATTGCTTCCTCATTCTCCAGATTTGGCCCCCAGCGACTATTATCTATTCACAGATATCAAAAAAATGGCCGCGAGAAAGAGATCTGGCTCCAATGAAGAAGTTATCGCCGAAACTGAGTCCTCTTTTGAAGGCAAAGACAAATCCTTCTACTAGAAAGGTATAAAAATGTTAGAAAAGCGTCGGACCGATTGTGTCGCTCTTGAATGAGACTATGTTGATGAATAAAGTCGGCAAGGAAAAAATTGGTTGTCGGACAACGTCGATATGTTTTGGTCTAAAGAATTTTGGCCTCCCAACAGCCCAGATTTAAATCCTTTGGACTTCTATGTATGAAGCGTGGTCAAAAGGGTCACCAACAAGTTCAGACATCCAAACATCGCATCACTGAGAGCCGCTATTGAAGCGGTATTCGCCGATATGGCCCGTGACTCATTAAATCGGGCCTTAGCCGAGCACCTAGCCATGACTCTGCAACCTCATGTGGAAAAAGCCGCATCTTAAGTGAACAATTCACAACATTTTATTCAAATCATAAAAAAACATGCAGCTAGAGAAAAAATGATTTACTTGTCAGTTTTGCTGTCGTATCCCTTTTCACGCAAGTACCAGTTACCGAAGCACTGTCTATCATAGAGACAAAATACAACCTGCCCGATTACGTCATCAGTCTATCAAAACACTGCCTCGCTAATACATACTTCGTCTATTCAGGTCAAAAATATAAACAAATAGAAGGTGCACCGATGGGCTCTCCATTATCACCAGCACTAGCTAATCTATACATGGACCATTTCGAAACCCTAGCTCTAGAAACTGCGCCACATAAACCAAAAACATGGCTACGATACGTGGTATGGCAACACGGTGAAGACAACTTAAACAAGTTCCTGGAACACCTTAACAATATACATCCAAACATTAAATTTACAATGGAAAGAGAAGTAGCAGAAAAACTACCATTCCTAGATGTCTTGCTTCAAAGAAAATTAGATGGTTCTTTATCTCACTCAGTATATAGAAAACCGACACATACAAACAGATAATTAAATGCCAGCTCACATCATCACCCAGCCCAACTCTTCTCCGTTGCCAAATCCTTAGCTCACCGATCAGAAATCCTAACAGACGAGGAACATTTGCAACAAGAAACCAAGCTACTTCAAAACGTTTTACTTTCAAATGGATACAGTCAAAACACGATCCGGCGGGCCCTAAATAAACAAAACAAACAGGAAAGAAAGACATATACTACAAAAGCATTTCTCCCATGTATAAAAGGCATCACAGACAAAATAGGAAGACTTCTAGGAAAACACCAAATTAAGACCATTTACACAACGAATCAAAAAATTAAAGATATTCTACCTACACCAAAAGACATTATAGCCTTAGAAGACCAAGGTGTATATGAAATTCCGTGTCAGGACTGCGGTTTTTCATACATAGGCCAAACAAACAGGAAAATTAGCGCCAGAAGAGACGAGCACAAAAACGCCGTAAAACAAAAATCCACCAGGTCTTCTCTAGCGCAACATGTACACAATACCGGCCACAAAATCGATTTTGACAAAACCAGAACCCTACAAAAAATTAATAACCTATCCACTAGGGTAATCAAAGAAGCCATAGAAATAGAAAAGAGGCCCAACAACTTAAATAATCGGGATGATAGCCAACGTTTACCAAACTCTTGGAAACATATTCTATCCCAGTACCAAGTCCAACCAAGAGAAACAATAATTCAACCATATGTTACTTCACCAACATAAACATTACAAAGAACCACAGGACCGACAACGCGCAGCCAAAGCCGAGCCTCTATTGGCCAGATCCGTCCGACCAATAGAGCCACCCCCGAGCACATAAAACCAGCGCACTCGGAGCCAGTCTCGACATTCAACGCCAAGACACCGAACAGTGGTCAACGCTTTGAAAAAGATGGATGAGATTCCATCGGAACGTCAGCGAAACCGTCCATCAAGGGCCTTCAAGCTAACACGGGATACCGAAAAACCACTACTATATATATATATAAATAATATATATATATACTATATATATATATATATATATATATATATATATATATATATATATATATATATATATATATATATATATATATATATATATAGCGATAGAGACAGAGAGGAAGAGCTTTGTCGACGTACTGTTAATAATAATATATGGCGTGTTAAAACCTGTTACTGAAAACTCTCAGTACTGTAAGTTTCCAAAAAATAATAACGATGACAAAAAGTTCATTGACGACATCATAAAATCCAAAGATACAATCTCAACCATAAAACATAATTTAACCATCAATCAGGTGTTTCAAATGACTTAGATTTCTGGAACATGAAAAATCCAGCCGGTCGGTTTTCCGCGAAAAATAAACGAAAATCGATGAGTCAACGTAGCCTTGGCAAGGTTAAGGTAAAGTTCACGGCCGGAATTTGGCCCAACCTAGTTTTTTAATGTATGGATAGATTTAGTTGAGCAGTACAGGGCTGTAATAAGAATACTTAGTTTAATATAATTTTCCTTATGATATTCGGAGTACAAGTCCGAAAATTCTCGAGAAATCTGTATAAAAGCAATTTTCAAATGTACCACCAATATTTCCGAACACTCTGCATAAAAGAATAAGATCTAATAATGATTTATTCAACAATTACTAATAAAAACACGAAACTGCTGAGGAATTCCCCGATAATATAGAAATTACTGAATAACCATAGATAACATGGTAAGTATTGCGTGAATTTATTGGGTTAGAACCTTGATCTTTCCCAAAAAATATAACATATGGAAGTGCAAGGTCGCTTAGTTGCCAGACTGCTGACGAAGTCTTTTACAATAGATTTTTGTATTTTAACAAGAGTTTGTTACAAAACAGAGTGACGAATATAATTATTTTAATTTGCACAGTTAAAATTGATTAATTATACTTTGAGCTATGGGAAGGCTGACTTAAAATACATTTAAAATTTCATTGACAATGACTAATCTACAAGAAGGTATGTCATTCTATGTCCAGGCAAACCCGCAAAGAACACTAAATCACTGTTTTGTGGTACAAGCCGCTTTAAATACCGTAACAGCGTTGCCATTTACATTTATTAAGTTCAATAGCTAATTATACTATACATGGTTGTATATAACTTACTATAATAGAAATTCGGAAAATATTCAGCTGTCAAATTAGGTTTTTAATGATATCGTGAAAGCGAGTGCAGATGGGGCATGGAATCTTTTAAACTTTGGAAGGCTCGATACAATTAAACAATTTTAAGTGTACGTTAGATGATTGTTTGGTTATAATAATAACAATAATTACACAGGGGAACAGCTGTTTTGGTGTCGAGGTTTTTTGACTGATTCTATAACAATTTGATGTCCTGAATTCAAATAACGTATTCATTTGTACCTAGGAGCTCAAATTTTTAAGATATACAATTTTAGAGAAATATAAGTTACATTATTGTAACTCAAATCCGTAAGTGTAGTAAACAAAAGTAGATACGAAATTTTTATTTTAGTTATACAAAATACAATATTATGTCGTACTTACAAACAAAAAAAAAACATTGAAGAAATGAAATAGTCACTCAACACTTGGAAAGCTTCTTTTCCGCGACATTCTTGAATGTTTTTTTTAAACAGTCCCTTTTTAAACTCCAGCAGTAATCTGCCATCATGTGCATGTCCCATCTTCCTTGGTAGCGGTCCTCCATAACTTTAATATCTTGGTGAAATCTTTCACCTTGTTCCTCACTCATGTCTCCTAAATTTTCTGGAAAACGGTCTAAGTGGCTGTGTAAATAGTGCATTTTAATACTCATATTGCACCCTAAGGATTTGAAATTATTAAGCATCTTGTTAACCATTTCAACATAGTTTTGAGCTTTATGTTTGCCTAGAAAATTTTCTACAACTGCAACAAATGATGTCCAAGCTTCTCGTTCAACTTGATTCATTGAATTTATGAAGGCAGGATCCTTAATTAATTGTCTTATTTGTGGGCCGTCAAATATCCCTGCTTTGAGTTTTTCTGTGCTCAACTGATGCATTTTTACCCCTATATATGCAAAACAAGACCCATTCTTATCAAGAGCCTTTACAAATTGCTTCATTAAGCCCAACTTTATATGTAACGGAGGAAGTATGATTTTTTCTCTTTCAACCAAAGCGTCGTTAATGACATTCTTTTCCCCAACGTCCATGTTTTCTCTCTGAGGCCAATCTTTTCTAACCCAGTGGTGTGTTTTGTCCCTACTATCCCAGAGGCACAAGAAACACGGATATTTCGTGTAACCACTTTGCTGCCCAAGAAGAAAGTTTACCATTTTTAAGTCTACACAAATCATCCATTGATGTTCGTAATACTTTATCTCCTGCAAGACCAAAGCTATGGTATTATATTCTTCTTTCAGTTTCGTTGAGTGAGCTAGTGGTATTGAACCATTTATTTATTCCCATTTTAAACTTCGCTTTGAACTGTCAATAAATAGGCGCCAATCATCTGGAATATATTCACAAAGTCCCATTTCTTTCATGAGTCCCCTAATTTCGTGACAAAATACAAGATTGTCTTCTTGAGAAAAGAATGGTAGCAGATCTTTTTCTCTTGTACGGTAAAAGGTAATTTTGGTTCCTTGTTCCAGTAAATTTTTGTCGTTCAACCTAGAAGCCAGTACTTCAGAAGCTTTTTTCGATAAATTGAGATCCCTGGTGAGATCATTTAATTCATTTTGATTGAAGCGTTGAGGAACTGATGACGTCCCCTCATAGTCACTGTTAGTTTCATTAGCATCAGAACTTTTATTAGCATCAGAAGAGCGATCAGAGGGAAAATATTCGTCATCAGAGATATGTGGTAGCTGATGAAATGTTGGAATCGGTATTTCATCTGAGTGCGGGATAGGGCGTATTGCCGAGTCTAAATTGGGATAAGTCCACTTACTGCGGTTATTTCGATTGATTCCATTAGTATTTACTAAACAGAAATAACAATCATTGAAGTGGTTTTTTGGTTCTCTCCAAACCATTGGTACGCCGAATTTTAGACATTTTCTTTTCCCGGTAGTCCACTGCCGTAAATGCTCTGTACAAGTTTTACATATGAGATGCGGGGCCCACGTTTTGTCCTGATCACCAAGCTTAACTCCAAAGTATCCAAGATACGCTCGCTTTACAAAGTCAGTAATAGTTTGTCTGTTTTGTTGAAACATGTATTCTCCGCATATATAGCAAAACACATCAGGTTGATTTACACAACTTCTTCTTGAACTGGAACCTGAACTCATTTTAATTCTGTTCAATAACACAAAAACACTCTTTTCTTAACATAAAATAACACGCCGAATTCGATCTACTCTCATTAGTAAGAACGCACAAACTGACGAGACTTACCCGAGTTAGGTGATTAAAAGGGTCAGTTCAGGTACCTGATAGGCAATGGTTCCACTATTTATAGATTTACCTGGAATTTACTCAATTACAGACTGACAATAAAACCATTGTACCTACATTAATGAATATATAATAATTTTAGAACTCTCATAAATGAATATACTGAATAAAAACCACATTGGTAGATAAGTTGATGTATCTAAAAAAGTAGAGGTGATAGAGAAAAACGGATTGCATGTATAGATTTAGCGTCCCAAATATAGTTAAGATCAGCTCTAAAATCCCAGGCACCAAAACAAAAATATTTTTTTGTTGCCCTGTGTTATCTACTTTTAGAGCCATAAAAGGTGAAAAGGATGAGTTAGAGTTGAAGGCTTCATATTAAATACTGAGCTATGATATTCAAATTCGGTTATCCTCAAGTTGAGAAAGCCAATTTCAGTATAAATTTTAAAACGGTGAGATAGTACTGGGTAAATCACTTTACTGATTTTTTTATATTATATGAACTTATTGTTAAAAATGTCTTAACAGAATCAAACATTTGGCAACACATATCCAATTTTAATCCGAATTTTGTACGGCCCTATGACCTTTCCCACCTGCTGTTTCTGGAGGTGATTTCATTTTCCAATTAGGTCTTAGCAGAATTAGAGCCTCCATTAGTGTTTTAGCGAGAAAATGTTATGATTTATAAAAGAACTTATCGATCTCCTTTTGTTTCCAGTTTAGTGGAGCAATGTTTCTTATATGTACGCAGGACCGGAATTGATTTTTATAAGTGCGGCCATTAATATAGTTATAAAATGGAAAAAAGAAATTGTAAGAATTCTTCGATTTCAATTTTATTTTAATGATTTCAAATGTTTCGTCCAAAGATTGCAAAATCCCGACATAACCTACAGTCCCTGGCCAAATAGACGCACTGCAAGATTTCATGTAAAATATTAATTACCGAGTGATATTGTACCGTTTTATTATTTTAAATTGATTTGTTTTTTATTTGTATATTATCCAATCAATTACCTATTTATTTGACATAAATAAAACAGCATTAATTTAGAAAAGCATAAGTTTATTAAGTTTTAAAGAAAAGTGAAATTAATGTTAGTAAAAGTCAATATTTAGTTGAGCCACCTTTAGCCGCTATCAAAGCTTTAATTCTGCGCGGCATGCTATCAATGCAAGATTGTACTGTGTCCTGCATTTGAGGATGATGATTCCACACATGAATAATCTTTTCTAGGAGCTGGGTTTTGTTGGTAATCACATCTTTAGCCACTTCTCTTTTCATCAGCTCCCACACATTTTCAATGGGGTTCATACCCGGCCAATCCAACAGAGGGATATTTTTTTCTGCCAAAAAAGCTTTAACAGACCGAGCAGTGTGGAAGGGAGCTCCATCTTGCATGAAAGTGAATGGTTCCCCATTTGGAAACCATTCTCTGAGCTGCGGAATCAACCGATTTTGTAATACTTCTTTGTACTGATCTTGCCTCATTATTCCTTTGACGACGTACAGACGTCCAGTGCCCTTGCCGCTGATGACTGACCAAATCATCACTTTGGTGGGATGTTTAACCGTCGGGACGACACAATCAGGATGAAACTTTTCTCCATGATGACGACGCACATACTGAGCTTTATTCTGCAAAATTTCGAATGTGCTTTCGTCACTGAAGCAGACCTGTCAAAAATAGGAAAAATATATAAACTTCCATGTTTATTTGCTTTATTTAACTGAAAATGATAATAATGTATCAATTATTGATTAAATTGCTGTATCTTACCGATCTCCAGAAGTCCACATCTTTGTCTTGCCATTGTTTGGCCACTTCAGGCGCTTTGCTTTCATTGCAGCTGTTAAGTTGGGCTTCCTGGCGGGGCGACAGGCCTTAAAATCTAATTCTTTTAATTTTCTTCGAACAGTGCGCTCAGAAGCATTTACGCTAGCATCCTGGAGTTGTGATTTTATTATCTTTGTGGTAGCAAATCTGTTTTCTACACAAATTTTCTCTCTGACCGTGGAGTGAAAATTGGTTTTCTACCGCGTCTTTTCTTTCTTTTCGGGCTTAATTCCTTCCCTGACTCAATTTTCTTTTTTATGCGTCATACACTAGCTTCAGAAACCTCCAATCTTCGTGATATTTCTCGGTTTGTAAATGTTTTCGCAATCACAAGGGCCTTCACTTCAGCTTTTTTACGTGGTGAAAGATCGCCTTTTCTACCCATAATGAAAATAGTCCAATTACTTTTTTTAAAACACTGCATACAAAATAAACTAATAACTGAGTAGTATAAAACTGTTAAACAAACAATCACAGTCCATAAAGCCACAGAAACACGTCCGTACCTGACTCGATTCCGATCACGACTGATACAGGTTTGTACTTATTTACGTTCATGTATCACTTTGTCAACACAGTGTTGCCATATGTTAAAAATAAATACAAATATGTAGTCTACAACAATTCTTTTAAATAAAAATCAATAATATTGTAGTTTAAATATACCATTATTGCATAAAAACTCTTAAGAAACATAAAATTACTAAAAAAAATACAGTGCGTCTAATAATTTGGCCAGGGACTGTATATATATATATATATATATATATATATATATATATATATATATATATATATATATATATATATATGGTAATGATTTTTTTCTTGGCTTTAAGGTTATGTGAATTAAAACTTCAATTTACATATATGTTTACGTTTGGATCAACCTAGTGATCTTTTTCGAAACATTTTTTAATTTCATTAATACAACCAGTACCAATGTCCATATGCATCGGGTATCCTAAAAAACCAAACCATGATTACCCATAAAATAACAATGATTTTTATTTTCTTGTCAATAATCAAAACATTACAAGAGTCATATACACAACACACTTTTTACATTTTAAAACTCTACACACATTTAAAAATTATTAAAACGGTGTTACTTTATCATTATACTTTAAAGAACTGAAAAATATATTCGATTCAGTTTGTTAATTTATTTTTTGTCGTTTATGGCATTTTGGTTTTTGTGGATAAGGATGGATTCTAAGATTTCTCTTTTTAGTGTTCCGTACGGAACACTTATAAGATCACTTCGGTGTCTGTCTGTCTGTCTGTCTGTCACACCCGATTTTTCTTCGAAACTATTTGACATAGAAAGGTGAAATTTGGTAATAATATAGGAATTGATGGCCTCATCAGAGCCATGTAGTTTTGAGAATTAAATTTTGACTGAAGGGGTTAGTTTTTTGGGGGGTGAAGTCGGAAGTGAAAAAAAAAAATTTTTTACTAAGTCATCGAGTGTGGTGTCAAATGAAAGCTTGTGAAAAACACGAGTAAAATATATATATATATATATATATATAATATTATACTTGCGCGCACTTTTCTTTGTATTATTTTTAAAAATTCGCGAAAAATCGCTGTCCCGGGCCTTATCTCGAAAAGTACTTATCAAAAAATTTCGAAAAAATTCTGGAATATTCTCCATGGGGTGTAGATTGAACGAAAATTATCACGAGTGCATTACCTTTAATAATTTATATGGTATATAAAAAAAACAAAAATATCAAGGTCATCAGATTTCAGTAAAGATTGGAAACAAACTTTGTTGAAAACTCATTTGGGGTGTATTTTGTGAAGTCACTGATCATTTTATACCTCTGTAACAATTTCTTTTTATTTTAAAAACAATCAACGTACGGAACACTAATTGCGCAAGTTTAACTTGCACTTGACCGGTTTTTTATTTTAGTATGATTTTCGGAACTGAAGATTTTTGTGCTTCCGTAATTAAATGTGTGTTTTTTTTTCCTTTTCATGTTTATTTAATGACGTTACGTTATTTTTGTCGTACTTGTGGCCTTTCATACGGTTTTCCAAATATTGACTGGTTTGTCCAATGTATATTCCACTACGATCATTACATGGGATTTCGTAAACAATGTTACTTTTTTTGGTTTTTCGTGTTGGTGCTTTTAATTTTGAAAAGTTGTTACCAGGAGGTTATAGGCTTTCTGAGCGACTTTTAAAAAGTTTTTCAATTTGATGTGAAAATTCATTTAGATATGGTAAAACAATATATTTTTTAGTGTCCTTTTGCTTGTGGTTTACTGTTTCGGTAGAATTGTAAAATTTGTGAATGCGCTTTTTAAAAATCTTTTTGATTAGGGGTAACGGGTATTTGTTTAACATTAAAGCGTTTTTGGCTTTGTTTATTGCAGAAATATTTAATAATAGACACCCTGATAACACTGTAGGATACCTAATAACTAAATTCAAGATTTATGGAAGTTTTGAAAACAAATTTAAAAAGAAATATCGGGCATGGATTTCAAATGAAGATAATCGAAATCAAGTAATGCTATCGGTAGTAGAAAAGCCAAAAGATTCACTTCGGAAAAGATCAGCTTTACTGAATGTGAGCAAAACTACAGTTGCGAGAATTTTAAGATCAAATAAATTTAAACCATATAAACCTCAATTTACCCATACTTTAAAACCAGGAGATTTTGAACAAAGTTTTGAAATTTGTGCATGGTTTCAAGGAGAGTTGGAAGATAACAGATTTATGGCAAGACAAATACTTTCTCTGACGAAGCGACATTTACATCTAATGGGGTTCTCAAAACTATCGCTGGTTGAGCGATGTTAATCCTAATTTCAATATCCAAACTCGAGATCAATACTCGTTTAAAACCAATATACGAGGCTGGTTTGAAAAGTCCGTGCAAAGTCCGAGAGAAGGCACCACCGGCGCGTATCGAGGTCATGTTTAGTTCGTAGCATCTCTTGAATGAACGCACACCAAGTTTCAGCCATATTAGTCTATTTCTTTGTGTTTGGCATTCGTGTGAATCAAGGAAGTCGAGTGATTTTCAAGAAAATGGACGAAAAAGAATTTCGTGTGGTGATTAAACATTACTTTATGAAAGGCAAAACGCCTCAGGAGACTAAAGAGAAGCTTGATAAACCTTATGGTGACTCTGCACCTTCGATTAGAACAGTTTATAAGTGGTTTCAAAATTTTCGGACTGGCCATATGGGCACAAGTGACGCTGAACGTTCTGGACGGCCTTGTGGAGGTTACGACTCCAGAAATCATTGATCAAATCCATGATATGGTGATGGATGACAGAAGAGTTAAGGTGCGTGAGATTGTTAGTGCTGTGGGCATCTTGACTCAACGGGTACATAATATTTTGCATAAACATTTGGACATGAGAAAGCTATCCGCAAGATGGGTGCCGCGATTGCTCACGCTTGTCCAAAAACGGAATCGTGTGAAGTGTTGCAAGGATGGTTTGCAGCTGTTCCAGAAGAATCCGGAGGACTTTAAGCGTCGTTTCGTCACTGTGGATGAAACATGGATACATTACTATACTCCTGAGACCAAACAACAATCTAAACAATAGGTTACCAAGGGGGAATCTGCACCAAAAAAGGCGAAGACCGTTCCTTCGGCCGGAAAGGTTATGGCGACTGTCTTTTGGGATTCGCAAGGGATAATCCTCATCGACTATCTGGAAAAGGGTAAAACTATTACAGGTGAATATTATTCATCATTATTGGACCGTTTGAAAACCGAGCTGCAAGAAAAACGCCCGCGATTGGCCCACAAGAAAGTCCTTTTCCATCACGACAACGCACCAGCACACACCTCAGCAGTTGTGGTCGCAAAATTAATGGAAATAGGATTCCAACTCGTTTCACATCCCACCTATTCTCCAGACTTGGCTCCCTCGGACTACTATTTGTTCCCCAATTTGAAGAAATAGCTGGCGGGACAAAGATTTTATTCAAACCAGGATGTGATTGCAGACACTAATGGATATTTTGCAGACTTGGACAAATCCTATTATTCGGAAGGGATCAACAAACTAGAACATCGTTGGACGAAGTGTATAAGCCTAAAAGGAGACTATGTCGAAAAAAATAAAAACGGTTTATCCCAAACACATAAGTAGTTTTTATTTTTGCACGGACTTTTCAAACCAGCCTCGTATGGTGTGGAATTTTTAAAGATAGAAACGTTAGACCATTCTTTTCTTGAAATAATATGAATGCTGAACGTTACCTAGAATTTTTAAATAATAAGTTCTCTGAGTTTCTTAATCGCCTACCAATAATTGAAAGACAACGTATATGGTACCAATATGATGGTGCATCGGGTCATAGTGCACGAAATGTTCGAGATTATCTCCTCCACATTTTTAACGGTAGAATCATAGGGAGTATATGCAGTTTACTAGGTCCCCAAAGTCTCCGGACATCACCCTTCTGGACTTTTTTTATGGGGCCACTTAAAAGAAAGGGTTTATCTTAAAAGACCATTTTAAGATGTTGATCATCTTCAGAGAGTCATTAAGGAAACATGTGAAGCTATAACTCCTAACGTAATTAGAGATGTAATAAAAGATTTTTCTCGAAGAACAATCACCTGTTTAGAAAGAGACGGTGGATACATTAAAGCACTTACGCAATAAAGTTAGAATTAATCTATATGTTTAGTTGTTATGTTATGTACGTAGTAATTAAGTAATGTTGCAATTTCAAGATAAAATGATATTAGCACAAATTTACTATGGATGTAATTGTCGGAAAGCAGATAAAAAGGTTATCAAATTTTTAACAAAAATATGATACAATCAAAGTCAGTGCACTAGTTAGTATTCCGTACGGAACACTTATAAGATCACTTCGGTGTCTGTCTGTCTGTCTGTCCATCTGCCTGTCCGTCTGTCCGTCTGTCCGTCTGTCCGTCTGTCACACCCGATTTTCTCCGAAACTATTTGTCATAGAAAGTTGAAATTTCGTAATAATATAGGAATTGATGGCCTCATCAGAGCCATGTAGTTTTGAAAGTTAAATTTTGACTTAAAGGGTTAGTTTTGGGGGGTGAAATCGGAAGTGAAAAAAAAATTTTTTTTATTAGGTAATCGAGTGTGGTGTCAAATGAAAGCTTGTGCAAACACGAGTAAAAAATATACATAAATGTAATACTTGCGCGCACTTTTATTTGTATTATTTTTAAAAAATTGCGAAAAATCGCTGTCCACCCGCCTTATCTCGAAAAGTACTTATCAAAAAATTTTGAAAAAATTCTGGAATATTCTCCACGGGCTGTAGATTGAACGAAAATTATCACGAGTGCATTACCTTTAATAATTTATCTGGTACATAAAAAAAAAAAACAAAAATTTTAAGGTCATCAGATTTCAATAAAGATTGGAAACAAACTTTGTTGAAAACTCATTTGGGGTGTGTTTCGTGAAGTCACTGATCGTTTTGTACCTCTGTAACAAAATTTTTTATTTGAAAAGCAATCAACGTACGGAACACTAATTGCGCAAGTTCAACTTGCACTTGACCGGTTATTTTTAATTAATTTCGTTTTCTTTTATACAATAAATAATCCGACCATTACTGACGTGTTTACTGGAGTTTTTTTGAATTATAACTAGGAAAGCTACAAATCTAAACGTGAGCATAATTTTTTAGTTCCTATTAACATTTTCAGTTAATATTTTGCTCTGTATTTAAATTTAAACACACTTTACTCTTCAGTTTGAACAGGAATATACAAAACGACATTCTTTATCATCTGTTTTAGCGGAGAATGTGCGAGGAAAGCTCGTTTTTGTGTAAAAATGTTTCGATTTTTAAATTATTTTAAAGTTCCGATGTTTTCGTGTGTATTGCGAAGACTTAAAGTCCAAAAAAAAATTCCTTAGCAGTTAGCAACATGCAGTTTGAAGAAGGTTATACAAAAGGACATTCTTTAGCATGTGTTTTAGCAGAGAATGTGCGAGGAAAGCTCTCGTTTTTGTGTAAAAATATTTCAATTTTTAAATTATTTCAGAATTTCGATGTTTTCGTGTGTATTGCGAAGACTTAAAGTCAAAAAAAAAATTCCTTAACAGTTAGCCATATGCAGTTTTGAACAGGGTTATACAAAAGGACATTCTTTAACATGTGTTTTGGCAGAGAATGTGCGAGGAAATTCGTTTTTGTATAAAAATTTATTTTAAATTATTTTAAAATTTCGCATTATTTTTTATTTTCCCTGTATACCATCAAATATTTTAAACTTTTGATGCTTAATTATGGATTTTCATGTGTTGCAGAACTTTTTTATAAATATTATTTTTTTTTATAAATGTAAGATAAACTTTTTCTCCATATGTATAAAACTTTTTGGGACACACTATATATATAATATATATAAATATATATATATATATATATATATATATATATATATATATATATATATATATATATATATATATATATATATATATATATATATATATATATATATAAAAATCTAAACATTTGTTGAAGGAATGCGCTAATGACAAACAGAAAAATTTTGTTTACTGACGAGAAAATTTTCACTGTAAAACAATTTTTCAATAAGCAAAATGCTAAGATTTATGCCAGATATTCTAGGAAAGCATCCGAACTTGTTCCAAAAGTTCAGAGGAGGCATCATCCAGCATTAGTTATTGTTTGGTAGGGAGTCAACTTTAAGGGGGTTACCAGCATTCATTTTTCTACAAAAGGTGTTAAAACTTCGGCTAAAATATATCAAGACACTATTTTAGAGAACGTTGTGAAACTCCTAAACCATACCCTTTTCAAAGGTCTTGCAGGAAGAGTATGCACCTGGACACAAAGCTAAAACAACACAAACATGGCTACAACAAAATATACCTTCATTTATTACTACAGAAGACTGGCCTTCTGTAAGTCCTGATCTAAATCCTTTAGCTCAGGCCTAATCTTTTGAGGACTTGTGGAGAGTAAGAGGGGGAGATTTTGAGTAAATATTAAATTAATTTCGTCATTATCAATATATGAATTCATTCCATAATAATTTGTTTTAATTTTCATACAAATTAAACGTTTAGGCAATGTTTTCATTGTTACAGTTTTTATATATATATATATATATATATATATATATATATATATATATATATATATATATATATATATATATATGTGTGTATATAATGTGTATATATGTATATATATATATATATATATATATATATATATATATATATATATATATATATATATATATATATATATATATATGTATATAGATAGATAGATAGATAGATAGACAGATATACGTATAAATTAAATAACGTTTTTATGACTAGAAGAACAAGTATTTACGCTATGGTACCGCGGTACCATGGTACAAAACTTAACGTACAAGAATCAAACAATATCCACGTCGTTTTATTCGAATATCAAAAGGTGTTCTAAGAAATTCGATGACTATCTCCGGCACACCATTTGGTATTCTTACTCAATGGGCTTTTAAAAGAATTGCCGCGCCAAACGAGATGGTATTTTAGCGCCAGGGGCTAAAATTTCGGAAATCCAAATGAATGAATCGGCAAAGCTAAAAAGGATTTACGTGTCCAGTCGTTTTTCCTGGAATTTTTTTCTTCCTGATACAACATGTCGATGTAAAGAAGTGCGTCCGTCGGTTTCTTGGTATTGAATTACCCACCCATTGGTAAATATTTTCTATTATATAAGAATTGGTTTAAAATATGCGTCTGTCTAGTAGTCTTAACAGGCAGAGTAGTTAAAGCCAGTGTAGAAAGAGGATTAGAACTCAATGTAAGAAAATTTATGATAATATCAAAAAAATTAAAGAGTAAATGGAGGACTTCTGGTTCATAGTGATCCTGTTGAACGGGTACATAAATATAATTATTTGGGTACAAGTGTCAATAACAATAACGACATATCAGAAGAAATTTGAACGAGAATTGGGGAAGCACGGGCTACATTTAAGAAGATGAAAAATTTCTTCCCAAGCTGTGAAATAAGTGATAACAATAAATCATCTAGAATTATGCAAATTAGCATCAAGCAGTAATAACCCCAGAGTTTTATCTTTATTTTATCTGTAACTAGCCGGGCCCGCGGCTCCGCTCGCGTGGACTTGATTCACTACTATCGTCACTGCTTATTCCTTATGTTACCCAACGTAATTAAATATCTCCCATTATTTCTCCTTATCTCCCAATATTTCTCCTTATTTCCCATTATCTCTACATAATTTCCATTATCTAGGCTTATTTCGACTTATCTCCCATTATTTCTCCTTATCTCCCATTATCTCACCATAACTCCCATTATCTAGAGTTATCTCTGCTTATCTCCCATTATCTCTCCTTATCTCCCATTATTTATACTTATCTTCCATTATCTCACCTTATCTCCCATTATCGAGGCTTATCTCGACTTATCTCCCATTATTTCTCCTTATCTCCCATTATCTCACCTTATCTCCCATTATCTAGGCTTATATCGAATTATATAGAACATATGTATAAATTTATAAAAACACGTAAATCGGGTAAGTGGTTCTCGAGTGATAAGTGCCCTAACGGACAGACAGACAGACAGAGAGACGTTGCATTTTATATATATTGTATTCTTTGCTACATGATATTGTTCCATATTTAATGCTTTAGGGAGTGTATTGCAAGAGAACGCGCTAGCGGCAAACTTTTCTCCGACTTAATTCACTATTATCGTCACGCTTATTCCTTATGTCACCTAATAAAATATATCCTATAACCTGGCCAAAGAACATACGTATGTTTAAAGAAAAAGTACGAAAATCGGATAAGTGGTTCTCCAGTGATAAGCGCACTAACGGTCAAACAGACAGACAGAATACGTTGCATTTTATATATAATATAGATGTAATAAAATATATACCTATAACCTGATCAGAGAACATATGTATGAATTTAAAAAAATCACGTAAATCGGATAAGTGGTTCTCGAGGGATAAGCGCATTAACGGACAGACAGACAGAGAGACAAACATTGCATTTTATATATATTATAGATATAGATTATTATTATATAACCTGGCCAAAGAATATATGCATGAATTTAAAAAAAGACAGGTAAATCGGATAAGTGGTTCCCGCGTGATAAAAGCACTAATGGACAGACAGACAGATAGAGAGACATTGCATTTTATATATATTATAGATTATACATTACAGATATTCTTTGCTACATAATATTGTTCCATATTTAATGGTTTAGGCTGTGTATTGCAAAGGCACGTGCTAGCGGCGGCAAACTTATTTCCGACATCATTCACTATTTTACGTCACTGCTCATTCCTTATGCTACCTATCGTAATAAAATATAGCCTATAACCTGGCCAGAGAACATATGTATGTTTAAAAAAAAAAGTACGTAAATCGGATAAGTGGTTTTTCAGTGATAGGTGCACTAACGGACAGACAGACAGACAGAGAGACGTTGCATTTTATATATATTATAGATGCAGCAGGTTTAACAATGGCATCCACTGCCACCCTCAATGCATGCTCGACCCATTTTCGCCAATTTTCTGTGGAAATATTAGATATGGTATTTTGAAAAAGGTTTTGTACCTCCGACTTCAAAACCACTTTCGCTTCCCTCTCTCGGATGAAGACGATCGATGACCCCCTCGCCAAGCGTGACAAGAAGATTGTCAATCTAGATTAAGTTATAATAAGTCCTAGTTTAAGTTAACGTTATGTCCTAATTTAAGTTAGCGTAAGTCTTAGGCTAAGGTAGTTTAAGCCTTAGAATTAAGAAATTTCATGTATAAAAAACGCATTTCCTAGGTGAAGTTAGTATAGGATCAATAGTATAAGAGTTTAGGTTAAGTTAGTATAAGCATGCACTCATTTTCAA
Source organism: Pachyrhynchus sulphureomaculatus (assembly GCA_019049505.1). Taxonomy (NCBI): domain Eukaryota; kingdom Metazoa; phylum Arthropoda; class Insecta; order Coleoptera; family Curculionidae; genus Pachyrhynchus; species Pachyrhynchus sulphureomaculatus. The sequence continues at coordinate 114,928,036 of CM032452.1, read as the reverse complement.
AAAATAATGTACATTCAATATTGTAAGTAAGAGGCCTGGCCTTGCTTATTATCCAGTAAAGACAATGAGTGACTTTCGCTTCCAATATGCGTATGTGTTCCTTACCATATGGCGGTTTGGGACCAGTAGAGAGTCCTTCATGTAATACTTGGCGAGCATTTTTGATATTATCATATTGCCAAAATTTCTTGGCTGTGTACCCTTCATTTATCCATGTGTCGTCTAAGTAATATATCCTTTTTCCTTCAGAGCGAGTTTTTCTAATTTAAATAGTCTCTTCTCCAGTATACAGTTTCTCCACTTTCTGTCAATAAAGATTTTCTTTCACACTTTTTTCAATAAAAATGCATACCTTTTAAAACAGTCCATAGCTTTACCATACTCATTTTCGGTATTTCTGGTTGGCTTGTTGCAGCTTGCAGGATCATATCCAAAGTTGGAATTCTTTTTTCCATAAAAAAAATTCTTCAACAGTACTCCTTACTGCTTGTTTTGTGTCGTCTGTCAGCTGAAGTTCTTTTCTGCCTGGTCTCCTTTTTTTTCCTTTAAAATTCTGCAAACTATGGCTTTACCAACTTTTGTCAATAAGGAACATTTTGTCACACAATCGTCCACACTTAAATCACAATCTTGATCATTTATAACGTAATCAAATACATTTTTAACTATACGCTTTTCATTATGGGTTATAGTCCGTTTACTTGGAGTTGATAGCACACAACATGGATTATAAATATTAAAATGTCATAAACCATAAGCATCCGAAATTTCTCTACCAATTATTTGCAATTTTAGTTTTATTCATCTTTATTTTCTATCTCTATACAACAGTGCGACCTTTTCCTAAAAAATATTTTCTTACTTGGCTTCTAAACTTTACAATAAGCTGTATGATGATGAAACTAAAAATCTTATTTGTATGATAAAGGCCTAAACGAGTACAGTTAACAATTCTTAAGAACTACAAACCTACAGTGTTATAAAACTGAATGATAATAGGTACAATAATATTATTTGGGATGTTACCAGTTATTGGAATATAATTAACCAAAGTACTTATCGGTAGGTAGGTGTCTAAGTACCAAAGTATGCAATAAAAATAGTCTGTGTAAGTATAAAAACAAAGCAAAAACCTATAACATTCTTAGTTCAAGTCAGAACAGCGATGGCTTCAACTTTCTGTTTTGCCTCAGTCAAACTTCACGGAGTCTGTAAATCTGCATTTTCCCTGTGAGAAAAAACAATGATACTTAACGTCCACGATGCCCTAGTGCATCAATAGCCAACAAGCTAAGTCCGTGAAATTGTGGAAACCTGTGCCAACATGACGTGAGTTGGATCAGCAACTATTTATGGATTTCTAAAAGCAAGAAAACGTGGTCCTTGGAACGAACCTCAGAATCACAAAGGAAAGGAGCCCTTAGAGGTCGATGAAGACTTTAAAAACGCAATAAGAAGAAAGGTACCCCATTTTTTTAATAAGAAAGAAATACCTACTCTACATAAAGTTTTGCAAGAAATCAAAAAAGACCAGGACTCACAAGATTTTAAAAAAATGGAAATTATGGAAAATCCTTCATAACCTGAATTTTCGTTGGGAAAAACACAATAGAAAATCTATTTTTTTAAATCGAAATAATTTGTTGGAAAAAAATATCTACGAGCAATCAGAAAATTTCGTGCCAAAGAAAGAAATATTTTTTATTTAGATGAGACTTGGATTAATGAGGGACACACAGTGAAAAAATTCAGGATTGACAAAAAAATATTAAAAGTACCAAACAAGCTTTTATGGAAGGTTGGTGAACTGGATTACAACCACCTTCAGGAAAAGGTTGCAGACTAATTATAGCACATGTTGGTAGTGAAAACGGATTTTTCGACGGTGGCTTGTTGGAATTCGAATCAGAGTCAACTAAAGATGACGGCCGATGCTTTTGAAGAGTACTTCCGACAAATGATTGAACGTATACCAGCAAAATCAGTTATAGTATTAGACAATGCCCCATGCCATTCTCGATTATTAGAACGATTCCCGACAAATTCATGGAAGAAAGCGGATATACTTCAATGGATAAGAGACAAAAATCTCAAACATAAAGATGGTATGTTAAAAGTGGAACTTCTCAAAATTGCGAAACAAAATAAGGCACAGTTCAAGAAATACGCAGTCGATGAGATGGCAAGGGACAGAATATCACAGTGCTTAGATTACCTCCATATCATTGCGAATTGAATCCCATAAAGCCAACTTAGGCACAAATGAAGGGTTTCTTTGTAAGGGAAAACACACCATTCAACTTCAAAACGTAAGGCAATTATTACTCGCTCGAATAGAGAGGATCAAAGAGGATAATTGGAAAAATGCCTTTCGACATGTTACAGAAGAAGAAAAAAAAATGGGGAAACTTGACGAAACATCGAAGAAACTGTGGAAATGGAACCCTTAATTATCAATTTAAGAGAAGTCGAATCTTCAGATTTTGAAGATCCTTTTTGATTGTAATTAAAGTACTTCTAATCGTGTGTGAAATATATACATAGATCTATAGATAAAAAAATTTCGGTAATCAATCTTATATTTCTATAACTTTATTTTTAAGATAATTTTATTTCTTAAATTTTTTTGGACGGCTATGCGATGAATCCTCATTTACATTTTATGAACTATTATATAACAGAGGTTTTCTGCTAAAATAGGGTGAACCCTTAAAAATAATTCAAAACAGGTAGCAAAATCCAGTAAAATGCATAAGAAAGCACCCCAACATATATTTGCATCGACAATGAGAGAATTCTGCTATCAACTCCAAACAAATACACTTTAGGTGCCCGAACTTTTGGAGTTTCGCTGAAGAAGACATTTTGTCTCACTAACTGCCTTATCACTAACTGGCTTGACACTTGGACATGTTGCTCTAAACATGTGTTTATGGTTGGGGCAATAGGAATGTATGTAAATAAAATGATTCGACCGGCAATAAAACTTTGTTACAAAAGGGCATTGTTACCTGAAAAAGACCTGGGAATAGATAGCACGTCTCTGTTATAAGACCGCCGGTCAGTCCACTGGCATTTTTATTACTATCAGTTTTAAATAAATAGAGTATAGATGCTACGTTTTCTCGGTTTTGCTCTACAAGATAGAAGCGTGGACGCTCAACAGAAATAACATGAATAAACCGGAAGCATTCTAAATGTGAATATATAGAAGAATACTCAGAATACCTTGAGTCGATAAAGTCACGAACGTGGAAGTGTTGCAAAGAATGAACAAAAATCGAGACATTGCGAATGCCATTAAATTGCGAAGATTTGGCACTACAAGTGTGCTAAATGGGAAGATCTCATGGAATATTTTCGAACTCTCCCTTGGTTAGACGTTTGTTTTCGATCGATCCGACGACCCATCTGACTGCGCCAGGGAGGTTTCCGATGTTATTTTGGCCGGTATGGAGGCTTACATCCCTTTTTCGAAGAAATGCCCTTCCAACGGCAAGCCTTGGTTTGACCGAAAATGCAAAGAAGCTATTGCTTCTAAACATCTTGCATACCGACAATGGCGCGAAAATCCTAACCCATAAATCGTAACACATTTGTTCGTGCCAGGAACAGATGCAAAGAAATTATCGACGAAACCAAGGAGGTACACAATCAACGGATTAGAAACAAACTTCTCGCCTGTCCCGGCAATTCAAGGACCTTTTGGTCGGCCGCTAGGGGAGTTAGTCAAAATTTCACCAAATCCACCATACCACCACTCACACGGCCAGATAATTCTATTGCAACGACACCTGTTGAGAAAGCGAACTTGTTGGCTGAAGTCTTTGCTTCACATTCTACTGTCGATTTCCAAGGAAAAAACACCACCTACTATTCCCATAGTGCAGTCAAGGATGCCCGATGTTGTCTTCAGACAGCGTATCATAAAGCGTATTCTGATGAAGCTAGCCACCAAAAAGGCTTCTGGCGCTGACGGAATACCTGCCATAGTTCTTAAAATCTGTGCGAGGGAACTAACACCAGTTTTCTGTAGACTTTTCAACTTATCCTACGGAAGGGGGAATACTTCCTTCCTGCTGGAAGTGTGCTGCAGTTCAGCCGATACCTAAAAAAGGCAAGAAGACCTTGCCAAATAACTACCGACCAATCGCACTGCTTTCAATAATATCAAAAGTCATGGAAAAGGCTATCAATCAGCATCTTCTAAAATATCTCGAAGGATTCAACATTATTAGCGATCACCAATATGGCTTTCGTAAAAATAGATCAACAGGAGATCTTCTGACTTATGTAACACATGTTTGGAACAATGCAATTGAACACTTTGGAGAATCTCGAGCGGTTGCTCTTGACATATCCAAGGCATTCGACCGTGTTTGCACGATGGGCTGTTGGCTAAGCTACGTTCTTATGGTATGTCGGAAAAGTTCTGTTTGTGGCTCTCATGTTTCCTCAGAGAGCGTTCTTTACGCGTGACAGTCGACGGATTTCTTTCTAACACCTTCACTATCAACGCCAGTGTACCCCAAGGCTCCGTACTGTCTCTATTCTCTTTCTCATTTACATTAACGATCTGCTGGAAAAGACCGAGAATCCAATCTACAGCTTTGCAGATGACAGTACACTTATCTCTTCATTCACTTTGAACGCTCGGACATCGGCTACTCAAACGAATATCCGCAGACAGCAGGAAGTCATTCAACTTAACAAAGAAGGAAAAATTCTATCTTGGGGTGACAGTAACTAAGTGGAATTTAACGCTAGAAAAACCCAGGCGGCAGTTTTTTCTAAAAAAGTTAACGTTGCTGAACCCGACATAGTTATGTCGGGCACTCCATTTCTCTAACATCGTCACTCAATTTGTTGGGCGTTAATTTGGGAGCAAATATGTCCTGGCATGAACATGTTGCAGGCATAGCAAGGAGAGCTTCTCAAAAGTTGGGAATATTATTTCGAACCAGAAAGCTTTACACTCCACAACAACTGTGATTTTTTACAAAGCTCAAATTCGACCAACTATGGAATACTGCTCCCATGTTTGGAGCTCCGCTCCCAAACATACACTGCATTTGTTGGATTCTATTCAGAGAAGAGCTGTTCCTCTGATCGGAGACCCGGAACTGACCGTCGGTCTTGATTCGCTAGAACATCGAAGAACGGTTGGCGACTTGAGCCTATTCTGCAAGTACTTTCATAGAAAGTGTTCGAAGGATGTGGCCCGCTTAATTCCTCCCAGAGCGGTGCATGTTAGAAGTACACGTCGCGCTAATTCTTCACATCCGTATGAGATTCAGCTTGTTACTCCTCGTACAATGCTTGTCAAGCAGTCTTTTATATGGAGAACATCATCCTTTTGGAATAATTTGCCTAGGACTGTGTTTCCCACCTAGTACAATCTACAGCGATTCAAGAACAACGTGAATCGCTTTCTCCGCACACGTGTCGCTCCCGTAGCGCTTTAGGGGCTTCCCTGTAGCACGCGTGCTAGACCCGTAAAAAAAAAACCTTGTTGCCGCTGATCATGCAGGGGAAAAGTTCAGGGTAGAAGAAGTATTGGACGACCGCGTATCTCTTGGCTTCGCAACTTGAGAGGGTGATGTGGGTATATTGCTACTCAACTGTCTAAAACAGCAGCTTTAAAAATACGAATAGCATTGATGATCGTTAAACTTCGCGGCGGACATGGCACACAAAAAGAAGAAGAAGATTAGTTTCAATGATACTTTCCTCACTAAAGGCAATAAAGTATAATTTTTTACGTTCGTCGGTCTGACCGTTGCAACTATAATTTTTGAATAAAAACCATTGAGCACTGTGATACACCGATCTTAATTATCTCAGACGCTAAAAAATATGCCTTCTCGTCTTCTTCTAAACCTGCCCAGTGTGAAAAAATCTAACCGGTATTTACTAAACAATTTTATTTCCGAGGACAGTAGTACGTAAATAAACTCCCAATTTTTTTTTGGTTCATTGTATTTTTAATTTGTCTTCAGTTATACCTGAAAAAAATCTATGTCAAGAAGAAGCATTTCACATTTTGTGGTTAAACGACCACGACGAACCTCGGAAATCATAAAAATACCATAACACTATTTCTTATGCATAACATCACACACATCTATCTCATAAGATATAAAGATATCAACATTTTTACGACCCTAAACGACCTTATAACCACCATAAACATTAAAAAATATTAACCCCAATGTCGATGTTTTGAAATGCGGTTTCTTTTTGGTCGAACGGTTGGCATGCCAGACTTCGAAATGGTATGGTTCTTCTTTCTTTAATTTTATTATAAGTTAAATTTTAATTGACTAATTATCTATTTCAATCAACTTTAAATATTAAACTAAAATTAAAAGGAAACCAATGGCATGCCTATGACAGTCATCGAAATTCTAAGAAGTTTTTTGGCATGTAAAACAGCATTCCAAGCTATTGTTCATTTTTTAAAAGCTCTATTCTTGGTACCTTGGTTCCGGTCTTTTAATCATACATATAATACGACAGTACTTGTTCCTTTTGGTAATTATGATAATTATAAATATTACCAAGGAAGATTATCATATATTTATTCAATATATAGTATTACATACTCCATTATTTTTGCTAATGATATCACCATAGAAATAACATGTATTGGTACTTGTAGTGTTCCGTACGAAAAACTTATAAGATCGCTTCGGTGCCTGACCATCTGTCCGTCTGTCACACCCAATTTTCCCCGAAACGATTTGATATCGAAAGTTGCAATTTTGCACTAATATAGGAATCAGAGCCGTGTAGTTTTGAAATTTTTGACTTAGGGAGTTAGTTTGGGGGTTGAAATTGGAAGTGAAAAAAAAATCTCTTTACCAGGTTGTGGAGTGGGGATCAAATGCGACTATGTAAAAACACGAGTTCAAAAATATATATGATGTAATACCTGCGCACACTTTTCTCTGTATTATTTTTAAAAAAATTTCGAAAATCGCTGTTCCCCCTTATCTCGAAAAGTACTGCTCAAAAAATTTTGAAAAAATTTTGGAATATTCTCTTCAAGATGTAGATTGAATGAAAATTATCACGAGTGCCTCTGATAATTTATCTAGTATATAAAAAAAAACTAAAGGTCAAGTTTTCAACAAATATCGGAAACAAACTTTGTTGAAAACTTATTTGGGGTGTGTTTTGTGAAGTCTAAAAAAAAAATATTTTTAAGGCAATCATGGTACGGCACACTAATTGCGCAAGTCTAACTTGGACTTGACCGATTTTATTTTTCTGTAATATTACAAGAATAATAAAACCACCAAAATGGCTACTTACTGATGTTATTTTTTCCAAATCTTGTCTCCCTGTAGAAATAATCTCAAATTCAAATTTAAAAGTTTCAGTTTTTACAAAAAAAAAAAGCAGACTATCAGAAAAATACGATCATATATACAGTGACAGACAGAAAGCATGCGACAAATGGGATTTTTCTTAATTACTAAATTTAGAACAAAAGTGCGTTTTGGAGGTGGATTCTGTATCACTTGAAACCCAAAAAATAATTTTGCAATATTGGTTGGCATTTGCTGTTTGGCGGGAAATTTGAATTTCCAAAAGTCACCATGTTTGTTAAAATATCGAAAATATTTATTAGGAAAAAGTGTTTAAGATTGCATTTTAAGAGAGCGTCAAAAATTTTAGATCGATTGGAGAAAAATCATATTTTGTTAGTTTTTTAGTGTTCCGTACTGAACACTTAAAAGATGACTTCGGTGTCTGTCTGTCTGTCTGTCCGTCTGTCTGTCTGTCACACCCGATTTTCTCCGAAACTATTTGTCATAGAAAGTTGAAATTTGGTAATAATATAGGAATTGATGGCCTCATCAAAGCCGTGTAGTTTAGAAAGTTAAATTTTGACTTAAGAGATTAGTTTTGGGGGGTGAAATCGGAAGTGAAAAGAAATTTTTTTTTACTAGGTCATCGAGTGTGGTGTCAGATGAAAGCTTGTGAAAACACAAGTTCAGGGCTGAGGAACGGAAGTGATTTCTAAAATTTCAAACATTCAATGGTGCACCGGCTTTCGCTATATTATGAAAAGTCTAATCTAATAAAGTAAAACTACCGTGCATAGTCTCAGCTAATAGAAAAGAAAGTAAATAACATTATATTTATAAGAAATAGCTGAATATTTTCTGGCTTTGTACTTTACTAAGTCAGATATAACCACAAGTCACCTACTATTAAAATTAACAAATATAAGTGACAACACCGCTACGTATCCACAGCCGGTTTTACTAGCAGAGATCTTTCAAGATTTTAGCGGCGCTGCACGGACATGGAATACGTTAATTTTTTCCCCATGACAGGGTTGAAAATTTGTCCAGTGTTTTTACTTGTCCTCGTTGAACTCATTGAAAGATAGATCAGTGGTTTGGCGTCAAACGATGTTGTTGTGAATGATATACTCTGTCTATAATTTTTTGTGTCTGGCGTTTTACCCAATCAGAACGACTCTTATTCATTTGTCTTAACTGCCATCCAAAAAATAAAGATCTTAATTTTAACGAATTCTAGCTTTAAAATCCGGTAGTCTTAACACTTTGTCGGCTTTATTTTTGATTTTAACAATTTTTAATTTTAGAAACACCTTGGTCACTCGCTAATTTGAACCAGTTAATTTTGAAAAATGTCCACATAAAAAAAAGTACTGCCTGTAAGGCAAACAAAGTGGTGGCATTGATAGATTGAAAACTATATACATATAATTATCAATGAGTGTAAGGGAAAATTATACAGACATGTAAAACTGTTTTAAAGTAAATAAACAATTTTGAAGGTTGAAGTTCAACGACCAAATTTAAGACGCATTTCTGTATAATTTTGTGGTTAAAACGTTTGTGGTATTTTGACCACCAAACAGCATACCTTTAAAATATATGCGACATATTTGGTGTAACTGGTTTGTCTTTACGACAATCAGTGGTTAATTGTTACTTGTTTATCAACAAATCAAAATAAAATATGCGTATATAGGTTACGTCATTATCATTATTGTCATCAGGTTTCAAACGCCCCATATTGTATAGCGCGTCACAGTGAAAGTGTCTAAATAAACTCTTTCTCACAGTAACCTACAATTAATAAATAAGATTATAAAGATTATAACCTACAGTTATTTCTCTAGAATTATCACTCTACTTACTAGGCGTTAACTTGGTAGAAAATTCTACATGGGGTGAAAAATCCAGAGATTTTTGAAGACAAAATAATGTTTTTGCCGAAATTCAAAAGCGATATACTTATTCCAGCAATCTTCCAACATTTGAATACCTTTTATATAGGACGATACGCCGAGCCTTCTAAAATAAGGCTCAGTTTCCCATTCGACCTCTTCATTTGAGCCAAATTTCTATCCCTGGAGACTTGTTTTTCTTATATGTGGCATATCAGATCCCCCTGACGTTGGCTATTCACTCGCGATTCGGAACAACTCTTCGACGCTATGAATTACCGTCCAACCTTGTATGTTTCTGAGCCAGGAGGCCTGCCTCCTACGAGCGCCGCACCTGCCCTCAATCTTTCCCATCATTATGAGCTGCAATAACTCATAACGTTTGCCACGAAAATATGTCCCAAATACTCTAGTTTTCTGCACTTTACCGTTGTCAACAACTCTCTGACTGCATTAGCTCCCTGCAGTACTCCCTGATTGGCGACGTAAACTGTCTATGGAATACGGAAAATCTTTCTATGCAGCCACATCTTGAAAGCGTCCAAGCGGTTTACCGTCGCAACCTTCTTCTATTCTGCACTTAATTTCTTTGTCAGACTCTAACTGGTCAGTAATGTAGCTTCCAAGGTATTTAAAATGGTGAACTCTCTCTATCGCTTGATCGTCGAGATGAATTTGGTTTCAGATATATTGATGGTAAAGCCCATATCCGCTCCTGCCTGTTCAACTTTATCTAACAGGCCTGAAGGTCTTCATTGATTGATTGATTGATTATTTTAATTTGGCGCATCGATATCAAGGATCATTTGGCGCCATATGTAGCATATTTAAATCTTTGAAAATAATTATGTTTTTTTGAAGAATTTGATCAAATTGGAGATATTTGTAACATTTGAAATCAATATTTGATCGAGAGGTTTTAATAGATCTAACATTATCTTGATGTCTAAATATTCATTTGAAGTTAAAATATTGTTGATAGTTAGAATATTGTCGCAATTTGGATATCTGGGTGGCGGATCACCTTTCATTAAATAAGAACGAGTAAGGTAAGTGTGCCCGATGGCGACCCTTCTCCATATTGTATTGTCTCTACGTGACAGAGCAACGATCTGGAGGGACGGAAAAACTAGAGGTTTAATCCCCTACAACTTGCACGAATCCTCCCGCAGATCCCACTCCAGCCGAAGTAGATTATCAAAAGTCTGTTTGGAAAAGTTTTTTAGATCCTTTGGAACGAGAATTGTGTTAATTGGAGTGCCTGAGGTGATGGCAACCCTAGCTTGCAACATAACAGTATCATCCACATATCTGACTATGTTAATGAACTCGTCATTCACCTTCACTACATTTGGTTGTTCAAATAAAGCTGTTTTGAATATTTTGTCGGAGTAAAGGATAAATAGCAATGGCGAAAGTATGCAGCCCTGTTTCACTCCTCGTTGTATAGCAACATCCTCTGACCTGATATCCTCAAATATCAGCGATTCCGTTTGTCTGCAATGCAGATTTCTGATTATGCGGATGTCTCTGTTGTCACCTCCTGTGTTCCCTGGAGACACCTTTTGAAATTTGAAAAGAGGTTAATAATCGCTGGATGCCAAATCTGGTGAACACGGCGGATGAGGAAGTAATTCATAAACCAGTTGGTCCAATTTGACCGTCGATTTTATGGATTTGCGAAATGGTGCATTATCTTGGTAACAAAAATACTTTTTTTACCAAATGCGGCCTTTTTAGTGTTCCGTACGGAACACTTATAAGATCACTTCGGTGTCTGTCTGTCTGTCTGTCTGTCTGTCTGTCACACCCGATTTTCTCGGAAACTGTTTGACATAGAAAGGTGAAATTTGGTAATAATATAGGAATTGATGGCCTCATCAGAGCCATGTAGTTTTGAGAATTAAATTTTGACTTAAGGGGTTAGTTTTGGGGGGTGAAGTCGGAAGTGAAAAAAAAATTTTTTTACTAGGTCATCGAGTGTGATGTCAAATGAAAGCTTGTGAAAACACGAGTAAAAAATATATATATAATATTATACTTGCGCGCACTTTTCTTTGTATTATTTTTAAAAATTCGCGAAAAATCGCTGTCCCGGGCCTTATCTCGAAAAGTACTCATCAAAAAATTTCGAAAAAATTCTGGAATATTCTCCACGGGGTGTAGATTGAACGAAAATTATCACGAGTGCATTACCTTTAATAATTTATATGGTATATAAAAAAAACAAAAATTTCAAGGTCATCAGATTTCAGTAAAGATTGGACGCAAACTTTGTTGAAAACTCATTTGGGGTGTGTTTTGTGAAGTCACTGATCATTTTATACCACCGTAACATAAATTTTGACTTAAGAGGTTCGTTTTGAGGGGTGAAATCGGAAGTGAAAAAAAATTTTTTTTACTAGGTCATCGAGTGTGGTGTCAAATGAAAGCTTGTGAAAACACGAATAAAAAATATATATATATATATATATATATATATATATATATATATATATATATATATATATGTATACATATATATATATATATATATATATATATATATATATATATATATATATATATATATATATATATATATATATGTATATATATATATATATATATATATATATATATATATATATATATATATATATATATATATATATAATGTAATACTTGCGCACACTTTTCTTCGTATTACTTTTAAAAAATCGCTGTCCCCTACCTTATCTCGAAAAATACTGATCAAAAAATTTTGAAAAAATTCTGGAATATTCTCCACGGGGTATAGATTGAAGGAAAATTATCACGAGTGCATTACCTTTAATAATTTATTTGGTGTATAAAAAAAAAAACAAAATTTCAAGGTCACCAGTTTTCAGTAAAGATTGGAAACAAACTTTGTTGAAAATTCATTTGGGGTGTGTTTTGTGAAGTCACTGATCACTTTATAACACCCTAACAAAAATTTTTATTTTAAAAACAATCAACGTACGGAACACTAATTGTGCAAGTTCAACTTGCACTTGACCGGTTTTTTTTCTTAATTTTACCATGTAATAGTCTCCGGTGATTGTTCACTCTTCTCAAAATAGTCGATCAGTATTATTCTATGCACATTCCAAAAAATACCTGCCAAATTCTTTCCAGCTGATCTTTGTGTTTTCCGACTCTTCGGTCGGCTTTCATGCGTTCCAGCCACTCTGCGGACTACCTGTTGTATTCAGGCTTGTAGTGGTGGATCCATGATTCGTCCATTGTTGCCAATCAACATAAAAATCCTTTGAATCATGCTGAAATAGTGTCAAACAGACAACTTAATCTTCAATACTACTGATTAATCGTGACAGTGCACGACACCCATCGAGCACATAACCTTTTCATATGCAAATATTAATGCAAAATATACCTCACGCGTTCTGTCGATATCTTCATGGTATCAGCTCATGAAATCTCTCTCATTTTCACTTTGCGGTCATTCAGAACGATATGGTGGATTTTTTCGTATTTTTTGGAGCCACTGACTCATTTAGACGTCCCGAGCGTCGCATCGGAACTTGTAGAACCCCATTTAAGTTCAATAAACCTTCGAAATCGACAGCCATTCTTATATTCTGGCCGTATTTTTCCCATCAAAAATCAATGTTTAATCAACACACGAAATTCTTTTTGTCCCATCGTTTTGCAAAAATCAAAAGTAGCGTCATTCAAATAGCTGTAACTCGCAAACTAATAAACAAAATGTCATGAAAACTTTACACGAATCTTCTGAGAGTTGACATTAACTGTAAATCATATTCTTTTTTTTTGTTTGTGCTGTTATCTCTCGGAAAGCCCCGGGACTTTTCACCCCAATGTAAGTATGTCGTGGCGTGAACATGTTGCCGACTCTTGCAGCGCCTCCGCAACACACGAAAGCTGAGTGGTGCTTTCAAACACTTGGAACCGACAAAGCTCTGCCCCAGACTGCCAAAAAAGAGGACTAAAAAAAAATCATTTACAAGTTTTTGATAAATATGAATTTGTACATTAACATTCGAAAGAATTCTAAACTGTTAATTCACGAGATGTAAGACAAATATAAAGAGATAAGAAAAACCACGAACCCAAACTTAAAACAACCGAAAGCGACCACTTAACATATGTAGGTAGAAATGTATACATGTTGTAAAATTCTTTCATGAGATCAGTGAATGAGATAACAGGATTACCTGGGACCACTAAAAGGCGGACAAGAAATGGGTCTTCGAAAGGAAGATATTTTTTGAATGTTGTGGTCTTTTTATTGTTATTAAATTTAAAAATGTTCGCACAATATTTAATGTATTATAAAAATGGCTCGTACTATAACACATGGTTTTGTTGTCTTCTTTTTTTAGGGTATTAAACGTTGCGGATCAAAAAAAAGTTTTTTGGTTCTAATTCACCCGTAAATAAAACTTTAAGAAACATTAGAGGGCAGGAAGCTAATAAACTTTTTAAAAACGCTACAACTTTAAATATGACTCTTCAAATAAGTGAGTTAAACATGGAGATTTATTTAAATTCAATAAGCCCGTCTACGAGGCTGGTTTGAAAAGTCCATGCAAAGTCCGAGAGATGGCACCACCGGCGCGTATCGAGGTCATGTTTAGTTAGTAGCATCTCTTGAACGAACGCACACCAAGTTTCAGCCATATTGGTCTATTTCTTTGTGTTTGGCATTCGTGTGAATCAAGGAAGTCGAGTGATTTTCAAGAAATGGACGAAAAGGAATTTCGTGTGGTGATTAAACATTACTTTATGAAAGGCAAAACGCCTCAGGAGACTAAAGAGAAGCTTGATAAACATTATGGTGACTCTGCACCTTCCTTCGAACAGTTTATAAGTGGTTTCAAAATTTTCGGACTGGCCATATGGGCACAAGTGACGCTGAACGTTCTGGACGGCTTGTGGAGGTTACGACTCCAGAAATCATTGATCAAATCCATGATATGGTGATGGATGACAGAAGAGTTAAGGTGCGTGAGATTGCTAGTGCTGTGGGCATCTCGACTGAACGGGTACATAATATTTTGCATAAACATTTGGACATGAGAAAGCTATCCGCAAGATGGGTGCCGCGATTGCTCACGCTTGACCAAAAACGGAATCGTGTGAAGTGTTGCAAGGATGGTTTGCAGCTGTTCCAGAAGAATCCGGAGGACTTTAAGCGTCGTTTCGTCACTGTGGATGAAACATGGATACATTACTATACTCCTGAGACCAAACAACAATCTAAACAATGGGTTACCAAGGGGGAATCTGCACCAAAAAAGGCGAAGATCGTTCCTTCGGCCGGAAATGTTATGGCGAATGTCTTTTGGGATTCGCAAGGGATAATCCTCATCGGCTATCTGGAAAAGGGTAAAACTATTACAGGTGAATATTATTCATCGTTATTGGACCGTTTGAAAACCGAGCTGCAAGAAAAACGCTCGCGATTGGCCCACAAGAAAGTTCTTTTCCATCCCGACAACGCACCAGCACACACCTCAGCAGTTGTGATCGCAAAATTAATGGAAATAGGATTCCAACTCGTTTCACATCCCCCTATTCTCCAGACTTGGCTTCCTCGGACTCCTATTTGTTTCCCAATTTGAAGAAATGGCTGGCGGAACAAAGATTTTATTCAAACGAGGAGGTGATTGCAGACACAATGGATATTTTGCATACTTGGACAAATCCTATTATTCGGAAGGGATCAACAAACTAGAACATCGTTGGACGAGGTGTATAAGCCTAAAAGGAGACTATGTCGAAAAATAAAAAAGGTTTACCCCAAACACATAAGTAGTTTTTATTTTTGCACGGACTTTTCAAACCAGCCTCGTATTACTAAATATTAATCATACGTAGAGGTCCAAAAAATCATTTGTTGACTTCTGGTCTCTGAGCAGTCCGGCAGGACATAAAAACGACTACAGTCTGTGAAGTAAAAGCGTGACAGATCGTGTTCTTGAAAAAATGTGTTTCGTGAACGTTTTGTTATCAATGTATTCTTTGGTGTGTTAATAACGGCGTAATTCCCTTATTAAGTTGTCCAATTGCCTCCTGCATCAACATCGTCTAGCATCTTTGAGGCATGTTGTCGACGAGATTTTCTGCACACTCTGCGAATTTTTCGAATCTCAAGAGACAACTGAGCCAAAGTCCTCAGAGACTTACCTCTGAGCTTTCTCTTTACAAGGGACCGAACGTTTTTAATAGGGTTGGCGATCTACAATTGTGAGGGCTAATCTAGTATCTTATCGTGGATCCAAGCGAGCTGCTTTGCGACGTAATTTTCGTCCCGCAAAGGTTTCTTCAACGTGCTTCGGAATTTGACATCATCAACACGAAGATGTGGTCGAATAGTCACATCGGACACATTCAAACCCGATTTTCTTAATTTAGCCGCTCCTTGACGCAGCGTCAATTTTGGATCCCGTGAAAGCAAAGACACGATTCGTTTTTTCGACTTTCGGAGTGACTTTGCCTACCGAGCCACGTTTTGGCAAGTCATCGATATTTTTCGTCTCGTTAGAATGATTCACCTACTTCTTCACAAACGACACTGACTTTTTAATATATTTAGCGGCCGCGGAATGTGTCATTTTGGGTCCCTTTGGACGGCAACAAAGAAAGACTGCCTCGAAGCGACGCGCAAACAAGTGATTTATTTTGGATTTTACGTGATTTCGACGAAACTTTGGAACTGAGTGATACTTTTACTAAAATGCGTCGTAGAAAAAGGTTCCCGCTACCGATTTTTTACTAAGTTGGGAATGTGGAATCTTTGGCACAATGATACTCCCCAGTATACGAGGCTGGCTTGAAAAGTCCGTGCAAAGTCCGAGAGATGGCACCACAGGCGCGTATCGAGGTCATGTTTAGTTAGTAGCATCCCTTGAATGAACGCACACCAAGTTTCAGCCATATTGGTCTATTTCTTTGTGTTTGGAATTCGTGTCAATCAAGGAAGTCGAGTGATTTTCAAGAAATGGACGAAAAAGAATTTCATGTGGTGATTAAACATTACTTTATGAAAGGCAAAACGCCTCAGGAGACTAAAGAGAAGCTTGATAAACATTATGGTGACTCTGCACCTTCGATTAGAATAGTTTATAAGTGGTTTCAAAATTTTCGGACTGGCCATATGGGCACAAGTGACGCTGAACGTTCTGGACGGCCTGTGGAGGTTACGACTCCAGAAATCATTGATCAAATCCATGATATGGTGATGGATGACAGAAGAGTTAAGGTGCGTGAGATTGCTAGTGCTGTGGGCATCTCGACTGAACGGGTACATAATATTTTGCAAAAACATTTGGACATGAGAAAGCTATCCGCAAGATGGGTGCCGCGATTGCTCACGCTTGACCAAAAACGGAATCGTGTGAAGTGTTGCAAGGATGGTTTGCAGCTGTTCCAGAAGAATCCGGAGGACTTTAAGCGTCGTTTCGTCACTGTGGATGAAACATAGATACATTACTATACTCCTGAGACCAAACAACAATCTAAACAATGGGTTACCAAGGGGGAATCTGCACCAAAAAAGGCGAAGACCGTTCCTTCGGCCGGAAAGGTTATGGCGACTGTCTTTTGGGATTCGCAAGGGATAATCCTCATCGACTATCTGGAAAAGGGTAAAACTATTACAGGTGAATATTATTCATCTTTATTGGACCGTTTGAAAACCGAGCTGCAAGAAAAACGCCCGCGATTGGCCCACAAGAAAGTCCTTTTCCATCACGACAACGCACCAGCACACACCTCAGTAGTTGAGGTCGCAAAATTAATGGAAATAGGATTCCAACTCGTTTCACATCCCCCCTATTCTCCAGACTTGGCTCCCTCCGACTACTATTTGTTCCCCAATTTGAAGAAATGGCTGGCGGGACAAAGATTTTATTCAAACGAGGAGATGATTGCAGACACTAATGGATATTTTACAGACTTGGACAAATCCTATTATTCGGAAGGGATCAACAAAGTAGAACATCGTTGGATGAAGTGTATAAGCCTAAAAGGAGACTATGTCGAAAAATAAAAAAGGTTTACCCCAAACACATAAGTAGTTTTTTATTTTTGCACGGACTTTTCAAACCAGCCTCGTATATCACCACTACACCAAACACTTTATTTTTGCACTCGATGCGCGTTTCGCTAACCATGTTAGCTTCATCAGGAGCGATGATTGATCATGATGAAGTATCAATCATCGCTCCTGATGAAGCTAACATGGTTAGCGAAACGCGCGTCGGGTGCAAAAATAAAGTGTTTGGTGTAGTGGTGATATATACTGGGGAGTACCGATTTTTTGTTTAATCGATAGAATCGCATCTACCAAAAATGAATTATCGCGGGCATGTTTTTACTTGACAGACTGTACATTCTTCTTCTTAGTCGTTCCTTCTTGACTGAAGCTTCGTGATCTCATGACAAATTTCGTATAATAGAACTCCATTTTCACCCTTCCAATCGGGCATGGGTCATTTCCTTCACTTGATCGATTCAACGTGATGGAGATCGACCCCTTTGTTTTTTGCCTCCAACCTTACCCTGTACTAATAGCATCTCTAAGCTTTCCTCGTTTTTACAGGTTTTGTGACCAATATATGAAAGAATTCGCTTGTACTGCATTCCATCTTAATAAAATTCCGAATTCATGTCATGTTTACGATGATTGACCAATGGCCAGCTTGGTCAGTTATTAAGACATTTAAATACCTTTTAGTAATATTTAAATAATAACAAAATTTCTGTTGACTAATTTAACCACAAAAATGCTAGTTTTTATTTCTAAGGTATAATTTCTTCAGAAACAACTAAAAATAAAAATCGGAATATTTATTACATTGAATACTGGTTTTAGACATCCTCATCGGAGTTTTGAGAAAAATCTGATTAAGATTTTAAATTTTAGCACTAATACGTCTACATAACCAAAAATATATTTGTTTATTTTCTGAAGAATGCTTATAGCAGATTGGGTACGACACTGAAACATAAGTTATAGAGCAACCAAGTGGCGGCCCTTGTCTCCGTGGTGTAGTACTTGCTTGCGGTGCAGAAGGTTTTGGATACCAATCCCGGCAGTTCGGTGTACTACAGGTAGCGAAAATTGAGCAGGTTCGTGGGGTGATAACATAACCTTAACATGAAACTTCATCTAACAAAATTACATCGCTCCAATCTCGATCTATGTTTCCCCTGCCCTAATATTGGCGTAGAGATCACCAGAATTACACCAGTCACATGTTACCTCTCCACTTTATGCACGAAGATTCTTTGTAATATGCTGGCATGAATTTTAGATAACCCCAAATACCTAAAAACACAGTGAGAGTACGTCCAATCGCACGATTTTTTATGCCTAGCAACTTTTTAATGCAGCAAGTCAGTGGTTACACAATTTTGGGATCCGTTGGAACTAACTCAAGCCACAAGAAGTCAGGTATAATGCTGCGGTAATCTTAGTTATCCATTGTCACTGAAATTTTTACAAAATTATCAAAAAGTACCGTCCAATCACTTCTCCTATTCAAAGCCGGCGCGAAACAGTAGCTCTTGGAGGATGCATTGATCTCTCATCTATTTTATTAGAATGCTTTGCCAAAAATTGTATAAATTTTGCGAACAATCTCCATATAATAATACGTAATATATATATATATATATATATATATATATATATATATATATATATACATATATATATTTATATATATATATATATATATATATATATATATATATATATATAGAATAAAGAAAGAAAGCAAAATGTTGCCGTATCTACCAAAATTATTAAAAATACAATCTTAATTGGGGAACTCGGCAAATTTGGGCGTGATAGGAGATCACACAATTTTCATTAAGCCGCCAATATTTCGGTCCTGGATTGGGACCTTCTTCAGGGCAGAACTGAAAAGAAGAACAGAGCGTATTCACTGATAGTGTCTGGGACAACTTTAAATTAATGATGTTATCATTAGGTTGTTATAATAAATAAAATTAGTGTGGAACAAGAATAAGATATTAGTCATAATAAGTTAAAAAACTCACATGAGAAGTGCAAAGATTTCGTTAGCCTGAATGGTCGTAGGTTATACATAAAAAAGTTGTTACATATAAAAGTTGGTTAATCCATAAAATATACAAAATACACATTAAAACACTGTAGACAAAATTCTAAAAAACAAATTTAACACAAATTTAACACATGGATGTGTTGTGATGACCACCACATATGGCCACCGCCATTTAGGAACAAATGACAAGAACGACAGGAGACAGCTACCCGACAGAGATAAGGGGTTTAGTCAAGAAAACTCAATTAACCAGAATGCGGGGTCGAGACCTGGAAGGAACCGATAGAAAAGGAAGTACAAATATTGGACCCTAAGTGAGAGAGAGGTAGCCAATTGAGCGATCAAAACCACCCGGTATGTAATAGCGGAAGGATAAAACACACCCTAATTATAAGTAAATGGTGAGCGAGGGAGCGAGAGAGAGAGAGTGACAATAATGGGAGCAACGAAGAAGAAAATTATCTAGTGAATTAATTATTAATTTATTAATTTCTTGTTGGAATCTGATTGGAGGAAGAGATTGTTGGCAAAAAACCAAAACTCTCTTACACTTCCTGGTGCCTCGAGTCTTCATTGGTTTTTTGCCAACAATCTCTTCCTCCAATCAGATTCCAACAAGAAATTAATAAATTAATAATTAATTCACTAGATAATTTTCTTCTTCGTTGCTCCCATTATTGTCACTCTCTCTCTCGCTCCCTCGCTCACCATTTACTTATAATTAGGGTGTGTTTTATCCTTCCGCTATTACATACCGGGTGGTTTTGGTCGCTCAATTGGCTACCTCTCTCTCACTTAGGGTCCAATATTTGTACTTCCTTTTCTATCGGTTCCTTCCAGGTGTCGACCCCGCATTCTGGTTAATTGAGTTTTCTTGACTAAACCCCTTATCTCTGTCGGGTAGCTGTCTCCTGTCGTTCTTGTCATTTGTTCCTAAATGGCGGTGGCCATATGTGGTGGTCACAAGTGAAATAATTAACGACGTTTTCAACATCCAAGGTTCCCAATTACATCCATGTGTTAAATTTGTTTTTTAGAATTTTGTCTACAGTGTTTTAATGTGTATTTTGTATATTTTATGGATTAACCAACTTTTATATGTAACAACTTTTTATGTATAACCTACGGCCATTCAGGCTAACGAAATTCTGTGCACTTCTCATGTGAGTTTTTTAACTTATTATGACTAATATCTTATTCTTGTTCCACACTAATTTTATTTATTATAACAACCTAATGATAACATCATTAATTTAAAGTTGTCCCAGACACTATCAGTGAATACGCTCTGTTCTTCTTTTCAGTTCTGCCCTGAAGAAGGTCCCAATCCAGGACCGAAATATTGGCGGCTTAATGAAAATTGTGTGATCTCCTATCACGCCCAAATTTGCCGAGCTCCCCAATTAAGATTGTATTTTTAATAATTTTGGTAGATACGGCAACATTTTGCTTTCTTTCTTTATTCTATATATATATATATATATATATATATATATATATATATATATATATATATATATATATATATATATATATATACACATACATATATATACATATATATATATATATATATATATATATATATATATATATATATATATATATATATATATATATATATATATATATATATATATATATATATATATATATATATATATGATATATATATATATATATATGATTATCGGGAATCGGTTTGGACTGTAAATAAAACTCTTTTCTTCTTTAAAACTCAATATTTCGTTATCGTTTGATAACTTCTTCAGGAGTAAGAAAATGCGAGTTTGTCCTGGAAACCAACATTCAACATCTCGATTTACTACAACAAACTGAGAGTAAATAGCCTCGGTACATATGCACTACCGTGAATTCCCCTATGTACCGAGGCTATTTACTCTCAGTTTGTTGTAGTAAATCGAGATGTTGAATGTTGGTTTCCAGGACAAACTCGCATTTTCTTACTCCTGAAGAAGTTATCAAACGATAACGAAATATTGAGTTTTAAAGAAGAAAAGAGTTTTATTTACAGTCCAGACCGATTCCCGATAATCATATATATAACATATATCAGATTGATGCACGGTCGATAACATATCACCAAATCTTATATATATATATATATATATATATATATATATATATATATATATATATATATATATATATATATATATATATATATATATATATATATATATATATATATATATATATATATATATATATATATATATATATATATATATATATATTATATAAAAGTATTTCTTCTACAAAACTTTGGTAACCAATAAAGTCCGAAAACCTTTATACTGAAGTCTTTCCAACGAAACATTTCTCCTAAACCATGACTCACTAACCTACCTCAATAAATTAAGCATTAATGCACGCCCATTTCTCAAAGTGCTCCACCCCAAAAAGCCGAACCAAAAACATTTTCTCATACTAAAAATTTTAATCTTTTTTTGACGTCACAGAGGAAATGCCATGTATCAATTCGATGACGAATACCTCTTGAAAATAAGCGAATCGATAAAGGATGACTTCTGAATGATTATACGAAATCGGAGACTTACATTGCTGAGATTTTGTGAAAAAAATATTCCTGAGAAAATCGGCAGGGAGCCAATTCATCAAAAGGATCTTTAATACCTAAGGAATCCTTTTGTAAAATTTTGGCGCCGCTGCCTATTATTATTGGTCCTTTCATGTGTGAGATACGTCCGAAATCATGACAAATTTGTCTGCAATATATTGTTTTGGTATTCGTTAATTTTATAGTGTCATATAAGTTCTAGAAGGTAGTGCATAATTTTTAACTAGGAATAATATTTGGGATTAAAGTCATACGGAAAGAAAATGGAGTAACTTACCTCAACAAACGCAGGTACAGTGCTGTCTCTAAGTACTGTTGCCTAGAACAAATAATAAGCACGTTAATGAAGAGCAATATTAATAAACAGGGGTACAGATCTGGGACTTTGAAAAATATTGTTCAATGTATGTATTTTTATTTTTTATTAAATTATAATTTCAAGTTTTATTTATAAATTTGCATAATTTTCTTATTCCTTTTTAATTACTGATTGTACGGGAGAAAAGAAAATCCGATAATCGAAGTCCTGAAAGCTTGCTACTCCTGCGGCAACACTTTACTTTCATCTTATTTTGAAAAATGCCATTTTTCAAAAGTGACCCGTACAAACTTTACTATACGAGACGCGTTTTTTAAGTAAAAATAGTTTTGAAAAAGGACCGCTGTAGAGTTACAGAAAGCAGTTATCCGAGTTTACGTTTGCTTGTGAGTATTTAAAATGCCTCGGACTATTGAAAATCCCGCGGATTGTGAAATACATGCTGTATTTCATTTCTTAAATGGAAGAGACATGAAAGCGGCTGAAATTTATTAGCAGATTAGTTTTTTTTTTACAGGGAGGAATCCGCCTTATGGATAATGAAACAGTCTGCGTCACCCTAAGCCACTCCAGACGGAGTGGATGGCATACCCACTAAACCTCCTTAGGAGCTGGTCTGGGTCTTCTTACAATGTGACAATTATTCTTTATATAGGGGATGTGAGTTTTAAAAACTTGTAGGTTAGTTGGTAATGTATAAACTTATGGTACCTTAACTTAACTAAGTCTAATTAAAAACTAAAAGCTAAGTTCCCGGTTATTTCGGGAGTATTGTGTTACAATAGTGTTAGTAGTATGTGATATTTACATGTTTAGCTTATTTTTTGGAGAGGAGTAGCGACTACACTACGACCTTATCCCTATATATTAAGTACGTAATAGAGTCTGTCTCGGTAGCCGAATTTTAGTCATGTCTATTGTTAGTCTATTTGTAGTATGTCTGAGAGTCGTAAGTAGCGATTACCGACGGTTACGTTGT
Source organism: Pachyrhynchus sulphureomaculatus (assembly GCA_019049505.1). Taxonomy (NCBI): domain Eukaryota; kingdom Metazoa; phylum Arthropoda; class Insecta; order Coleoptera; family Curculionidae; genus Pachyrhynchus; species Pachyrhynchus sulphureomaculatus. The sequence continues at coordinate 114,904,840 of CM032452.1, read as the reverse complement.
ATCTGAAGGTATTAGCTATCTCAGGGTTAGGGTGAGCTGGCGCTTTCTCAAGAAAATGAAATTGGGTACTTCGGGCGCATTATTTTGTTGTGGGTATTTAAAACTCCCTGTGCAGCTGATTGTTGCGGACAAACCAGAGAGCTCCTGCTAAGATACGTAGAGTTTTGTTTTGAACTGTCTGGACTTTGGCTCGATGCTTTCCAAACATCTGGCACCATGTCTGGCAGCCACACGTAAGCCCAGCCCTGATAATCGTTTTATAAATAAACAACTTGTTATGAGTTGATAATTTACGTCGAAGGTTCAGCTTCCCTAAGAGCTGATTTGCCTTACGCACGGCCGCTGTCACTTAGTCCTTCCATACGAGCCATTTGCAGATTAGTAAAGTGGATGGCGAAGATTCTATGAGCTATGGAATAGTAAGAAAATGGGTTAGAGCATTTAAAGATAACCGTACAAACATGTACGATGAGAGACGAAGTGTATTTTGGGATAGACAGAGGTGTTGCTTGTAGATCTTTTCCCTGGGGGATATAGTAAATGCTGAGCCATATAGTAAGACCTTAAATGAACTGGGTCATGCAATCCAAAACAAAAGGCGTGGCATGCTCAGCAGAGGTAGCGTTTCACTTCACGACAATACTCGTCCACACGTGGCTCATAGGACCCAAGATCGCATCGCGTCATATGGCTGGGAACAACTTGATCGCCATCTGTATAGCCCTGACTTAACGCCTAGTGACTCCCATCTATACCTGCACTTAAAGAAGCACCCCCCCGATGGCCGGCGATAAGATACCGATGACGACGCCAAAACCGGCCGTGCTGCGGTGGTTAGCAAGCCAGGCGACAGATTTCTATGAGAATGGAGCTGGTCTTTCTTTTATAGGTCTAGCACACGTACTGCAGGGAAGTCCCTAAACCGTTACAGGAGCAATACGTGTGCGGAAAAAGCGATTCACGTTGTTCTTGTAGATTCTGTAGATTGTACTCGGTGGGAAACACAGTCCCGGGCAAACCATTCCAAAGCGATGATGTTCTCCATATAAAAGACTGCTTGAAAAACGTTGTACGAGGAGTAACAAGCTGAACCTCATACGGATGTGAAGTATTAGCGCGACGTGTATTTCTAACATGCACCGCTCTGGAAGCAATTAAGCGGGCCACATCTTTCGAACATTTTTCATGAAAATACTTGTAGGATAGGCTCAAGTCGCCAACCGTTCTTCGATGTTCCAGCGAATCGAGGCCGCCGGTCAATTCCGGGTCTCCAGTCAGACGAACAGCTCTTCTCTGAATAGAATCCAACAAATGCATTGTATGTTTGGGAGCGGAGCTCCAAACATGGGAGCAGTATTCCATAATTGGTCGAATTTGAGCTTTGTAAAGAATTAACAGTTGTTGTGGAGTGTAAAGCTTTCTGGTTCGAAATAATATTCCCAACCTTTGAGAAGCTCTCCTTGCTATGCCTGCGACATGTTCATGCCAGGACATATTTGCTCCCAAATTAACGTCCAACAAATTGAGTGACGATGTTAGAGGAATGGAATGCCCCACCATAACTATGTCGGGTTCAGTAACGTTAACTTTTTTAGAAAAAACTGCCGCCTGGGTTTTTGTAGCGTTAAATTTTACTTGGTTGCTGTCACCTCAAGATAGAATTTCTTCCAGGTCTTTGTTAAGTTGAACGACTTCCCGCTGTCTGCAAATATTTGTCTGAGTAGCCGATGTCCGAACGTTCAAAGTGAATGAAGAGATAAGCGTACTGACATCTGCAAAGCTGTAGACTGGATTTCTGGTCTTTTTCAGCAGATCGTTAATGTAAATGAGAAAAAGAGTAGGAGATAGTATGGAGCATTGGGGTACACCGGCGTTGACAGTGAAGGTGTTAGAAAGAAATCCGTCGACTGCCACTCGTAAAGAACGCTCTCTGAGGAAACATGAGAGCCCCAAACAGAACTTCTCAGACATACCATAAGAACGTAGTTTAGCCAACAGTCCATCGTGCCAGACACAGTTGAATGCCTTGGATATGTCAAGAGTAACCCCTTGAGATTCTCTAGTGTTCAATTGCGTTGTTCCAAACATGTGTTACATAAGTCAGAAGATCTCCTGTTGATCTGTATTTACGAAAGCCATATTGGTGATCGCTACTAATGTTGAATACTTCAAGATGTTCCAGAAGATGCTGATTGACAGTGCGACTGGTCGGTAGTTATTTGGCAAGATCTTCTTGCCTTTTTTAGGTATCGGCTGAACTGTACATTTCCAGCAGGCAGGAAATATCCCCTTTCTGTAGGAGAAGTCTACAGAAAACTGATGTTAGTTCCTTCGCACAGTTTTTGAGAACTATGGCAGGTATTCCGTCAGCGCCAAAAGCTTTTTTGGTCTCTAGCTTCATTAAAATACGTTTAATGATACGCTGTCTCAAGATAATATCGGGTATCCTTGACTACACTAGGGGGATAGCAGGTGATGTTTTTCCTTGGAAATCGACAGTAGAATGTGAAGCAGAGTTTAGCCAACAAGTTCGCTTTTTCAACAGGTGTCGTTACAATAGAATTATCTGGCCGTGTGAGTGGTAGTATGGTGGATTTGGTGAAATTTTGACTAACTGCCTTAGCGACTGACCAAAAGGACCTGAAATTGTCGGGACAGCGAGAAGTTTGTTTCTAATTGGTTGATTGTGTGCCTCCTTGGTTTCGTCGATAATTTGTTTGCATCTGTTCCGGGCACGAACAAATGTGTTACGATTTATGTTGTTAGGATTACATACAAGTGCCCTAGTATAGGTGGAAATTATGTTGATAAGTAAATTAAGGTCCAGACGTTCATGTAAAAATAAAATTACTAAATTAAATGATTTTGTGTTTTTTTAATAGCAAAACGGTATTAACTTTAAATTTGAACCTCGTATAATTGTATAGATTAATAAAATAAATTAATTAAGAAAGAAATAAAATATGTATCGATCCATTTTTTCCATTTAATATGAGATCTTGGAAAATATCTCTCATAGATTCTTGCGACCCGGTGAAATCGAATGAAAAATTGTACAAAGAATAATGATTTTCCGGAAGAACGAATAAAAAAATTGAACCCACTTTAAATCTTTGGAGTTCAACATATTCATTATAAATTTTTGTCACTTATTATTATGATATAATCCAAGCATGGTAAAAAGTGAACAAAACAAAGAACTGTGTCATCCGCCGAAAACATTCAGTTTTTTAGGACAATTCAATTTTCCACTGAAGTGGACACCATACGTCTATGAATCACCTAATCTCTCTTTTTTCGTCGCTATTGTTGTAATATCATCATATTACTAAACAATTGCCGATTATATATCATAGTCCCATCACGCATATCTGCGGTTTTTTAAACCTAAATACCTAAAAAAAACTTTTTGGTTTTACCGTGGTAATTTGTACTCTTATCGGGTGGATCTCCATTTAGAAAATTCCATTATGGCGTACCCACAGTTACTTGCAATTTTTTTATTTATTTATGATATATTCATCTTTATTGACAATGTGTAACTGAATAAAAATAATAATAATATACGGAATGGTTTTTCCTTGCAAGTTTCAACAAGTTAGAGAGTAGTGCTCATTAAAATCAGGTCGCCCTGTACAGTGTACATAAAGATTTCAACAAATAACCGTCTTAACGTGGTACTTATGGCGGTTCCAGAAAAAGATTTGCATATATTTCCTGTTCTGGTACGTCATTCATCAACTGTCTATTGCAGAAAGAAATTCAAAAGCCCCAAACAAAATAATTCAGGCATACTATTAGAACGCGCCTTAACTAACAATCTCTCATAGGAAACACGATCGAATGCCTTGAACAGATAAAGCGTTACCGCTCAAGATTCTCTTCAAATTTGAAAAGTACAAGCCATTTGTTCTGCGCTAATAAATTCCTTCCACATATTGCAAAAGGAACGTTGAAAGCAATACAACTGTTCTGTAGATCTTTGGCATAGCCTTTTTGTCGTATGAAGAATATTGTTCAAATGTCGGTAATATTTAATATATATATATATATATATATATATATATATATATATATATATATATATATATATATATATATATATATATATATATCTTCTCTCTCTTCTAGTTCTTTCCATGTTTTTCGGTCTTTAGCTTTTCGTGTCCACTGTCTTCCCGCTATTGCCTTCGCATTGTCAATCCATCTTTTCTGGGGACGTCCCACGCTTCTCTTCGTTCCTCTTGGTCTCCAATACATTATTTTATGCGTTCACCTTTCCGTATCCTGCCTCGCCACGTGTCAAATCCACTGTCATTTAACAGCCGCTATTCGCTCCAGAATATCCATTATTTTGGTTTTATCCCGTATGATACAGTTACGTATTTTATCTCTTATGCTTACACCGAACATTATTATTTTCATGGATCTCTGAGTGATTCTTATACGTTCTGCCATCTTCCTCGTTATAGCCATGGTTTCCAAGCCGTATGTAATTACCGGTAGTACACAGTTGTCGAATGTTTTCCCTTTCAAGTGTAATGGTATTTCCTTATCTTTAAAAATGAAGCTCAGTTTCCCGAGTGCTATCCATGCTAGTTGAATTCTACGTTTAATTTCTGTACTTTGCTTTTCTTTACCTATTTTGATTTTATGACCGAGATTTATGTAGTGTTCAACTTTCTCTACGACTGTATTATCTACGATTATATCATGTTGACTACTACTTATGACTTTAGTTTTGTTTAAGTTCATTTTAAATCCTATTTTCCTAGATTGTTCATCTAGTTTAGTTCCTGAACATCGGTACTTACTAGGACTGCATCATCGGCATATCTTAGGTATACCCCATCAATATTGAGGCCTCTTTCTTCTCAATCCAAGTTTTTAAAGACATTTTCTAAGGCCAGGGTGAATAGCTTAGGCGAGATAGTGTTACCCTGTCTTATGCCTTTGCCGAGTGTTTTATCTGTCTTGACATCATTGCCAATTTTTACTTGAAAGGTTGCCTTATCATATATGTCTCTAATAGAGATTGCCTTATCTTATATGTCTCTAATAATGTCGAATCGATTCTTGCTTCTTTCGTTGCTGTTAGGAATGCCCAGGTTTCAACACTGTCGAATGCTTTATGGTAATCTATAACCGCCAAATGTAAAGAAATGTTGTGTTCTGTTGTTTTTTCTATGGTTGTCCTGAGTGTTTGTAGGTGATCGATAGTACTGAATCCTTTTTGAAACCCTACTTGTTCCACGAGTTGGTATGAAACTAGTTTTATAGTCAGGCGATTAGTTATAATTCTAGTTAAGACTTTATACAGATTTGACAATAGGTTTATAGGTTGATAGTTTTCTATGTTTGTGTGGTCTCCCTGAACTCTATATGGCCTTTGTAGATTACGAAAAGGCATTCAACTCCATCGAACACTGGGCAATAATGGAAGGACTCAACCATGCACGTGTAGATTCACGCTATACAGCTTTGAAAGAGAATATATACAAAAAAGCCACATCATCTGTGAAAATACATGAAAGCACAGGAAAGTTCCCTGTTAATAGAGGTATACGACAGGGCCACACAGTTTTACCAAAATTGTTCACACTTGCCCTGGAGGAGATATTCAGGAAAATACACTGGCCAGACAAAGGAATAAACATACGTGGAGAACGCCTAAACCACCTAAGATTTGCCAATGATGTAGTCTTAATTGCAGATAAATTGGAAGACTTGAAAACCATGTTGAAAGAACTAGAAATCCAATCAAGAGCAGTAGATCTATAAATTAATTTAAGTAAAACCAAGACATTGTGTCCAGAAGATCCGGAAATTGTTATCGGAGAAACACCAATTGAGAATGTCAACTCATATAAATATCTCGGACAAATTATAACACTGACAAAAGAAACAAAGAATTAGAAATAGATCGCAGAAGGAGACTGACATGGGCGGCATTTAGGAAACTATCTTATATACTTAAGAACAAGAAAATTCCTCTACACCTGCAGGCCAAAGTGTTCGACCAGTGTGTACTGCCAGTTTTAACTTACAGAGCACAGACTTGGACCATAACAAAACAAATAGTAACGAAATTACAGACAACACAAAGAGCAATGGAAAGAGCAATTTTGGGTTTTACCTTGAGAGATAAAAAGAGGAATACGTAGATAAGAGAAAAAACGAGAGTGGCGGACGTTGTAAAGAGAGTGACACGCCTGAAATGGGATTATGCAGGACACATAGCCAGATCCAAAGAAAACAAATGGACTATAAGAATACTACAATGGAGACCATGGCCGGCCGAAGAAACAGGGGAAGGCCACAAACAAGAGAGTTGCAGGACTATCGTGGTTAAGACTACTGCAGGACAAGGATAGGTGGCGACAGTTAGGGGAAGCTTATACCCAATACTGGGCTAAAGAAGGCAATATATATATATATATATATATATATATATATATATATATATATATATATATATATATATATATATAAATATCAGTGACTTCACAAAACCCACCCCAAATGAGTTTTCAACAAAGTTTGTTTCCAATCTTTACTAAAAACTGGTGACTTTGAAATTTTTTTTTTTATATATCAAATAAATTATTAAAGGTAATGCAATCTATACCCCGTGAAGAATATTCCAGAATTTTTTCAAACTTTTTTGATCAGTACTTTTCGAGATAAGGTAGGGGACAGCGATTTTTTAAAAGTAATACGAAGAAAAGTGTGGGCAAGGATTACATTATATATATATTTTTTACTCGTGTTTTCACAAGCTTTCATTTGACACCACACTCGATGACCTAGTAAAAAAAAAATTTTTTCACTTCCGATTTTACCCCTCATAACAAACCCCTTAAGTCAAAATTTATGTTACGGTGGTATAAAATGATCAGTGACTTCACAAAACCCACCCCAAATGAGTTTTCAACAAAGTTTGCTTCCAATCTTTACTGAAATCTGATGACCTTGAAATTTTTGTTCTTTTATATACCATATAAATTATTAAAGATAATGCACTCGTGATAATTTTCGTTCAATCTACACCCCGTGGAGGAGAATATTCCAGAATTTTTTCGAAATTTTTTGATAAGTACTTTTCGAGATAAGGCCCGGGACAGCGATTTTTCGCGAATTTTTAAAAATAATACACAGAAAAGTGCGCGCAAGTATAATATTATATATATATTTTTTACTCGTGTTTTCACAAGCTTTCATTTGACACCACACTCGATGACCTAGTAAAAAAATTTTTTTTTCACTTCCGACTTCACCCCCCAAAACTAACCCCTGAAGTCAAAATTTAATTCTCAAAACTACACGGCTACAGACACCGAAGTGATCTTATAAGTGTTCCGTACGGAACACTAAAAAAGATGAGGTAAAATAAATACGACGTCCTAATAGCACTTTATTTTAATAATTCAGCCATAAATCTAAAAGAAAATTTGTCAATCCTTCACATTAAAGACCCTTAAAATCATAAATTTATATGAAGAAGCGGTAAATAGAAATAAATATTTATGGTTTTACAATGAACATTAGCAGGATAATAATAAAAGGTGAATGTCAAGGGTACTAATCTTTATTTTTGGCTACTAATACAATAAAATAAATTTAAATATTAGGTATATAAAATAATTTGACTAAAGATAGCATGAACCCACAAGAATTTGTAAAATTTATACTTTATTAATAATTTTGGACAGGTCGATAATATTTGAATATTTATTCTCTGCAAATTTGTTAGAACTTGTAAAATAAAGGGTATCATGGACGATCATGTAAATATATTGTCTGGCACGTCAGGACGATGTAGATCTTAGTACTTGAAATCACAAAAAAAATAATGTGTAGGATGCGAACTAGCCAACGCCAGAGAGTACAATCCTAAATATTATGCTGAAAAATGTAAAATCTATAGAATGGATTAGAGCGAGTACCAAAATTAAAGATGTCAAAAATACAGTACTAAAAACACAACGCAGATCATCACGATATGTAGAAAAAAATGTAAAGAAAATGATGGATAAGAAAAATGACGAAATGGAAACCATAGGGAGAAGAAAGAAATACAGGACATTAGGAATGTTGCAGAGAAGGCATGAACGAACATAACACGGGGCAGGAAAAAACTATGATTGAAATGAGGTGTTGTCTACTTATGGACGATGAACGTTAAATAAAATGAGAATGGAAGAGGTAGATACTATTTGCTCCCAAAAACTCAAGGCCTTTGAGTCTTGAGAAAAAAATACATTTTCAATCGTATACAGGGAAACTGTTAAAAAAGGTTCATTTTCTACCCCAATCACTATACTAATGTCATCATAACATCTTAGTACGGGTAATCACAAGAAAAACAATGAGTAGGATGCAAACTATCCAACGCTATATGGAGAGTGCAATCCTGAATATTACACTAAAAAACGAAAAATCTATAGAATGGATTAGAGAGTGTACCAAAATAGAGATACCAAATATATAGCACAAAAAGCACAATGTTGATCGCCAGGATACAGACCAAGAATTCAAAGGTCAAGATGGACCAGGAAAATGACGAAATGGAATCTATAGGGAATAGAAAGAAATAGGACATTAGGAATGTCGGAGAGAAGGGATAAACCTATGTAACACAAGACAAAAATAAGATTGGTTACGATGAATGTTAAATCAAAATAGAAAAGTAGATATTATTCGCTCCCAAGAAATCAAGAATTTTGAGCGTTGAGAAAAAAGTCATGTTTAATTGAAAAAAAAAACCGGTCAAGTGCAAGTTGAACTTGCACAATTAGTGTTCCGTACGTTAATTGCTTTTAAAATAAAAAATGTTGTTACGGTAGTATAAAGTGACTTCACAAAACACACCCGAAATGAGTTTTCAACAAACTTTGTTCCCGATCTTTACTGAAAACTGATAACCTTGAAATTTTTGTTTTTTTTAATATACCAGATAAATTATTAAATGTAATGCCCTCGTGACAATTTTCGTTCAATCTACATCCCGTGGAGAATATTCCAGACTTTTTTCAAAATTTTTGGATTAGTATTTTTTGAGATAGAGGGGGGACAGCGATTATTCGCGATTTTTTCAAAATAATACAAAGAAAGTGTGCGCATGTAAGACATTATATACATATATATATATATATATATATATATATATATATATATATATATATATATATATATATATACATATATATATATATATATATATATATATATATATATATATATATATATATATATATATATAAATTTGAACTCATGTTTTTACAAGCTTTGTTTCCAATCTTTACTGAAAACTGATGACCTGGAATTTTTTTTTTTTGTATACCAGACTAATTATTAAAGGTAATGCACTCGTGATAATTTTCTTTCAATCTACACCCCGTGGAGAATATTCCAGAATTTTTTCAAAATTTTTGGATCAGTATTTTTCGAGATAGAGGGGGGACAGCGATTATTCGCGATTTTTTCAAAATAATACAAAGAAAGACAAAACATTATATACATACATACATATATATATATATATATATATATATATATATATATATATATATATATATATATATGAGGCGTTGCGGATAGTAAGGGCGAACTCAACAAAATGAAGTTTCGATAAAATTGAATTTATAGAAAAATCTAAATGGCGAACTCAACAAAATATTGGCAAAATTAGGTTTTTATTATTTATTTATAATTTATTAGCTTTTTATTATTTACTTAAGTAGAATAGTGTATTCCGTGAATTTTTAAATATTTTTTAAAAATTTATTTGTGTATTTTTTTTTCATATTTTACTGTTCGTTTCTGATGCTACACTATCACCTAAAATTGGCAATACCTGGGAAAAAATTAGACCGGTATTAAAAATTTTGAACACATTTTATTTAATTTTAAGGTTATTGTTTTAATTAAAGGTTTTGTTATTACAAAATAGTTACTTGATACAACATACAAAACAGTGGAAATATGGTATTGAAACTAACATAAAAAAAACTAAAGAAAAGAAACAAATAATTAGCCAAGTTCAGTTGTAATCTATTTGGTCATCGTCCATAACATCTTCATTTTCGGTGCTCTTATTCGTTGCTGCGTCTTGAGAGGCTATAATGTTAGTAAAGTACCGACTCCAAGTTAGGGGAACATACGGTAACAAGTCCTGAATGTCCTTTAATTTGGGGGCTGGTATTTTAATGGGAGCACTGTAAAGTCTCGTCAGTGTTTCACTGGCCAAATGAAAATGATCAGGATCATAGTTTTTCACCTTGCCTTTTTGTAGTTTGACTGCCGTTTTGACATCCAAATTGTAAGCAGAATGAATGTAGAAACCTTGCTTAAAGTTATTTGTAAATTCAAAGATCTTTCCATCTTTAAACTTAGCACCAGCCATCTGCATTTTAGTAATTTTCTTTTGAAAATTAGAGGAATTGAAAATCATGTCCTGTCTAAGTTGGACAACGCAAAACTGGTTTTTTCGGCGACAGCTTTCAATCATTAACTTATACTTTTGAACTGCATATTAAACGTATCACGATAATAGTGCTGATTTACCGGGCTGTAACTAGGGTAATTTTCCGTAAGCCATTCATTGTAAAGAGAATAGAGCTTTTTAATATTAAGTCCAACAGGTAAGTATTTTCGATGAGGGCTTTTGGCGCGACTGTAATGACTGGTGACAGTAGGTAGTGACATGATGTGTTCTTTTACTTTAGAAAGATCGTCATTTCCTATTTTCTTCGCGGGTTCACACCTCCCCCTTTGATCCGTTGTAACAGTTCCAGTTCTGCTGGTTTTGTCAAGTACGACTCGAACGCGCTTTTCAGAGATGCCATGAATGTTATAAAACGCAGTACGACAAACTTCACGATTAGCGTGATCAACAATCACATTATATTGAATGCGTCTCAGGGTACGACTTGGACGCCCCTTTACGTAAGATCTTTTTACATCATTGCAGATCAACAATTTTGATAAGTAAGCATTCTGTAGATCATAGTTTCCAATTTGCCAAAAAGAGTCAAAAATATTGGTGACCAGTTCAGCGCCTATTTTCTCAAAACATCCACACTTGCAAGGAGGTCCAATTTTGCGGGCAACAACGTGCCTTTTGTTATTTCTTGAAATGTAAGCACTTCCTGAATTTCGTTTCAACTTACACTCGTTTTTTTTTGCCAATCATTCATCTTAGCAGGTCTCTTTCGCGAATAACCAGACACAGCACTACCATCTAAATGTTGTACACTTACTTCACTACTAGAAGGTCCAGGTTGTGCCATACTTTTCTTAAAAAAAGAAGCAACAAAACCAAACAAAACATAAACGTATTAACTTCAAAATTAACTTGAACTAACACGCAGAAAGCGTAAAATTTCAAGTAAACCTCATTTAGTGACGCAATACCGGCGGTTGCTCCGCGCGAAATTGTTGAGTTCGCCCTTACTACCCGCCCGGCTATCGCCTGTTCGAAATTTTTCATTTATTTCATACTGAAATTTGAAGGCGAAGCAAGGGCGAACTCAACAATTAGACCGGTATGTGATGTAGGAAAAGTACTATAAAATAGAATTATATAAAAAAAAAAATTTGACCCAATGTTGAGTTCGCCCTTACTATCCACAACGCCCTCATATATATATATATATATATATATATATATATATATATATATATATATATATATATATATATATATTTGAACTCGTGTTTTTACAAGCTTCGTTTCCGATCTTTACTGAAAACTGATGACTTTGAAATTTTTTTTTTTTTTTTATACCGGACTAATTATTAAAGGTAATGCACTCGTGATCATTTTCTTTCAATCTACACCCCGTGGAGAATATTCCAGAATTTTTTCAAAATTTTTTCGAGATAGAGGGAGGGACAGTGATTTTTCTCGGTTTTTCCAAAATAATACAAAGAAAAGCGCATGTAAGACATTATATATATTTTTGAACTCGTGTTTTTACAAGCATTCATTTGACACCCCACTCGATGACCTAGTAAATTTTTTTTTTCACTTCCGATTTCACCCCCCAAAACTAACTCCTTAAGTCAAAATTTAACTTTCAAAACTACACGGCTCTGATGAGGCCATCAATTTCTATATTAGTACCAAATTTCTACTTCCTACTTCAAATAGTTTCGGAGAAAATTGGGAGTGACAGACGGATAGATAGACGGACAGACAGTGATCTTATAAGTGTTCCGTACGGAACACTAAAAATGGTTTATTCAAAGTAATCTTCTTTTAACTTTATTCGCTTATTGCACTATGGGGTGAAAAGCCCCGTGAGTTTTGAAGAAAAAACAATGTTTTTGCCAAAAATCGATTTTATTCTTCAACATAGTTTTCTTCAAGAGCGGTACACTTATTTCAGCGATTTTCCGATATTTGGATACCATGCATATAGTACGATTTGTCAAGCTCTCTAAAATAAGTCTCAGTTTCTAATTCAACTTGTTCATTTGAGCTCAATCTGGAGCCACCACAAATTTGGAAAAGGCTAATAATCGCTGGAGGCCAGATCTGGTGAATACGGTAGAGGAGGAAGCAATTCATATCCCAATTGGTGCAATTTCACCGTCGATTTTATAGAGTTGTAAGCTGGTGCATTAATCAACACAACACACGAAATCCTTTTTGTTCCATCATTTTGCAAAAATTAAAAGTAGCGTCACTCAAATCCATGTAACTCGCAAACTAATAGACAAAATGCCATGAAAATCTTACACGAAACTTCTGAGAGTTGATACTAACTGGAAAGCATATGGTTTTTTTGTTTGTGCTGCCATTTCTCGGAAAATCTCGGGACTTTTTACTGCATGTAAGTAAAATAACTCTAGTCCTATAAAAAACAATTTTGTCTAGGCTTGCAGACCAGGCTTCGACATCATTTGAAAGAAATTTGTGCTCTTTCAACTGTTTTTTTTTAGGTATAGGGTGTATAATAGTCCGAGGGAGCTAAGTCAGGGAAATATGGGGATGATCAATGAGTTCATAGCTTAAGTCGTTTATTTATTGCAAAACGAACAGCAATTTGTGAGACATAGAAAGCGGTATTCCAGCATGGTAATAATCACTAATATTGGCTCTTCCTCTCTTGAAATCAGTAACTCAACTTTTGGTAGTGGCGTAAAAAGGACAATGTTCCTTCAACGATTTAAGCATGTCGTCCTAAATTTTTTTAGTGGACAGTTTTCTTAAAAAAGGCCCTTTATTAACGATCAATATTCGATTTTACTAAATTTACGGTTTTTGTCGGCCGTATCTTCTTCAAAATTTTTATTATAAATAACACAATAAAATCTGGCTCACCAAATTTTTTCTACGTATTTGCTACACGTCAAACTACTATCCGTAGCAACCACATGTGTTTTTGGCAATGGGAAGTGGTCTGGCGTTCAATAGTTATCAATACTCGTAGTATCTTTATGTAAGTGTCGTATCCGGTAATATTTTAAAGTAATTTTCGTTAAAAAAATGATATATTCTCCTTCTTTCTTCACTGTATGATTCAATTCATAGTATTTCTCTTGCGGATACTAGCTAATGATTATATCTTCGGATTTCCCAAGAACTTTAAAGGCGTGAATATTCGCGCATTTATTGAAGGATTGAGTCACTGAAATCAAAATTTTAGAGAGTATTCTACACGAAAACATTCCATTACATAAGTTTTATACAATTTCGCTAGCAAAATATCTAAAACCTATTATCTATAACGTTAAAATTAGGGAAAAGTGTGCAGGAGAATCACATACCGAAATTTGAAATTCCTAAGAAAATATCGTCTGCTGCAAGTGACAAAATTTGGATTTAAATGATGCATTTCACCATCAATGAATGACCTAAACTTTTAAAATATTATATAGCCCAGTAGACAGGGGTTTCGAGCTCTCATTAAGTGTTAACAGGTTGCATTTTGGCACACAGGTAGTTTTTTGGACGTGGAATACGGTAAAAAAGCTTGCTAAAGTTTGATGTACGCTAAGCCTACAAAAACCAAAATAAAATGAAAAATCGGTTTCTCGGTGGTATCTCGAAAAAATATGGAAAAACTAATAGCACCACGTGAAAAAGCGGGAAATTTTACAAAACAATAGTATAGAGATTTTTTCCGTTTTTTTTTTTTTATTAGCGTGAGAATTTATTAACAGTAACAGGTTAATTTGAAAGTCTACGCGCATCGCTTGAAGGTTAATCGATATTACTTATTTTCAGAGTATAAAAAAAAATTAAAAGATAGCTTTTTGAAGAGGAGACTTTCGGCTTTCCGATGATACTAATAGTTTTTATTTTCATTGCTTTATAATTTGTAAAACTTAAAACGAAATTTTTATTTGCATGATTTTAACGGGCATACGGTAAATTGGAAATATTTAATAAAATATGGTATTGAAAAAAAAATCCTTGTGCATATACCATTATTATACCGTAAGTTTCAATATATGAGGCTGGTTTGAAAAGTCCGTGCAAAAATAAAAACTACTTATGTGTTTGGGGTAAACCTTTTTTATTTTTCGACATAGTCTCCTTTTAGGCTTATACACTTCGTCCAACGATGTTCTAGTTTGTTGATCCCTTCCGAATAATAGGATTTGTCCAAGTCTGCAAAATATCCATTAGTGTCTGCAATCACCTCCTCGTTTGAATAAAATCTTTGTCCCGCCAGCCATTTCTTCAAATTGGGGAACAAATAGTAGTCCGAGGGAGCCAAGTCTGGAGAATAGGGGTGATGTGAAACGAGTTGGAATCCTATTTCCATTAATTTTGCGACCACAACTGCTGAGGTGTGTGCTGGTGCGTTGTCGTGATGGAAAAGGACTTTCTTGTGGGCCAATCGCGGGCGTTTTTCTTGCAGCTCGGTTTTCAAACGGTCCAATAACGATGAATAATATTCACCTGTAATAGTTTTACCCTTTTCCAGATAGTCGATGAGGATTATCCCTTGCGAATCCCAAAAGACAGTCGCCATAACCTTTCCGGCCGAAGGAACGGTCTTCGCCTTTTTTGGTGCAGATTCCCCCTTGGTAACCCATTGTTTAGATTGTTGTTTGGTCTCAGGAGTATAGTAATGTATCCATGTTTCATCCACAGTGACGAAACGACGCTTAAAGTCCTCCGGATTCTTCTGGAACAGCTGCAAACCATCCTTGCAACACTTCACACGATTCCGTTTTTGGTCAAGCGTGAGCAATCGCGGCACCCATCTTGCGGATAGCTTTCTTATGTCCAAATGTTTATGCAAAATATTATGTACCCGTTCAGTCGAGATGCCCACAGCACTAGCAATCTCACGCACCTTAACTCTTCTGTCATCCATCACCATATCATGGATTTGATCAATGATTTCTGGAGTCGTAACCTCCACAGGCCGTCCAGAACGTTCAGCGTCACTTGTGCCCATACGGCCAGTCCGAAAATTTTGAAACCACTTATAAACTGTTCTAATCGAAGGTGCAGAGTCACCATAATGTTTATCAAGCTTCTCTTTAGTCTCCTGAGGCGTTTTGCCTTTCATAAAGTAATGTTTAATCACCACACGAAATTCTTTTTCGTCCATTTCTTGAAAATCACTCGACTTCCTTGATTCACACGAATGCCAAACACAAAGAAATAGACCAATATGGCTGAAACTTGGTGTGCGTTCATTCAAGAGATGCTACTAACTAAACATGACCTCGATACGCGCCGGTGGTGCCATCTCTCGGACTTTGCACGGACTTTTCAAACCAGCCTCGTAAGAATAATTAAGAATATCCACATTGTCTGTGTTATTTAAAAATTTAGTTTTAAAATATGAAAATTTGCCTGCTATAGTGCGCCGCCGGCAGTTTTACATTCAAGGCAGTACGAAATGGTCAAAAAAAGTCGGTTAATTTTTTTTTTTCGGTTATAGTTAAAAGTATACTTGACTTAGAAAATCATTAAAAACTTGAAAAAACTGTCTCTTTTTTTCGTAATTTTGCTCTTAAAAACATGTTCATGATAAATGTATTTTTTGCTTATTATTAATCATATAACTTACATTTAAAATAAAAAAAATATATATTTCTTCGTCTCCTTCTTCTTTATATTAGGTATTCATGCCTGTTTTTCTTTAATGTATCGTCGCTACAGATCGTCGTTCCATCGTTTTCGTGGGCGTTCTATACTCCTTCGGCCATCGGTGATTTATCTCGAGCTATTTTCACTAATCGTCGTTCGAACATTCTATTTATGTGTTGGCTCCATTCTTGTTTTCTGTTTCTTATCCACGTGTTCATGTCCTCTACTTCACATATATGCCTTATGTTGTCATTTGTTTCTCTATCTCAAAGTGTTCTTCCAACAATTCTTCTTAATGATTTCATTTGACTTGTTTGTAAATATCTTTGAGTTTTGCATATTTCTGGTCTTGTCTCTGCTGTGTAGGTCATAACTGAACTACAGATTTATATATATGAGATTTTAACTCTGTTCTCAAGTATTTATTTTTCCAAATAGGGTCATTCAAGCATCCTGCTATTCTGTTAGCTTTTACTGTTTGTTCTTTTATTTCTTCTTCTGTGTTGTTATATGTTAATTTAATTCCTAAATATTTAATTGCCATCACCTGCTCTATAATCAGATTATCGATTTCCAGCTTGCACCGAATTAGTTCTTTGGAGATAACTACTAATTTGGTTTCAGTTCGATATTTTCATATTAAATTTCTTTGCTGTTGTACACTGACGTAATAATCTCTGTGAGTCATCTTCATTCTCAGCGACTAGGACAGTATCGTCGGCGTAACACAATATTTGTATCTCTTTATTGTCCATTTCATAGCCTTTTTTTGTTTTTACCTGTTTAATTATTTCATCAAATATAATGTTAAACAGTAGGGGACTCAGTGAGTCTCCTTGTCTAATACCAGTTGTTACCTCTATGGGTTCAGTTAACTCCGAATTTACTCTCGCTTCTATTTTATTTCTTTTGTAAATGTCTCAATTAGTTTTATTATATCCAATGGAAAATTCTTGTCATAAAGTGTGTGCACTACGTCTTGCAGCTGTACTCTACCAAATGCTTTTACCAAATCTATAAAGCATAAGAACGCTGGTCTGTTATACTCAATTGACTTTTCAGTAATTTGTCTGATTACAAATACTGCGTCGTTACAGGATCTTCCGCTCCTGAATCATTGTTGTTCTTCGGAAAACTATATATGTGGAGTTATTTTATTGGTAACAATTTTTGTCGTCAGTTTTAAAATTGTGTACAAGAGGTTAATTTCTCGATAATTATTCGGATCGGTTTTTTTTACTTTAGTCAGTTTCACTTCTCCGTATTTTAATAGTTCATTTTGTATTTCGTCCTTACCAGCTGATTTTCGGTTTTTTAATTTTTTGAAAGCTTCTTCCACCTGTTTATCATCTATTTCTGATGTTTCGTTGATTACTATTTCTGGTGTTTCGGGTGCCAAATTTTCTGTTGTATTATATAATTGCTGTATATAATTTATCCATGTATCTTTTTCGATGTATCTTACTTCTATTAATTCTTTCATTTCCTTTCGCTGTCCAAGTATCATTCTCTAAATCTCCCTTTGCATCATAAAAGTCATGTTTCATTTTACCCAGTGTTCCATTTTCTTTTTTCTTACTAGTGCGGTTGTTTCATTGCGGACTGTCTTATATTCTTCATATCTTTCTTTGGTTTTTTCTGGATCTATATTTAAGATAGGCATTATTATTTGTTTTCATTTTAATTTCACTTTTTCGCAGAACCAAGGTGTGTTATTCGGTCTTCTTGATGTTCTGTTTCTTTTACGTTCTCCGAGTGCTTCCTTTGCTGCTTTTATAATATTATCCTTGATCTTTCTCCAACTGTCTTCTCTGTTTTTATTTATTTCGTTCTCCAGTCTTGTCTGGTAGATTTTATTGATTCGTCTTGTAGGCTCCCTACCCTCGTCTTTGTTTCGTAAACTGTTAGGCTCGTTTTTTGAGGTCTCTTTATTGACATTCTGATTTTTTCCAATACTAGACTGTGATCACTTCCTACATATGCGAAACATAAATATCTTATGTCTAATATTTGTGTATAATGTACTTCTCTATTTGTTAGAATGTAAACTATGATTGATCTATCTCCTCTCGTATTTTGAAATGTATATTTATGTTGTTCTTTATGTTTAACTAACCGTAGCCGCGGCTCCGCTCGCGGGAGTTGATTCACTATTATCGCCACTGTTTATTCCTTATGTTACCTATGTACGAATTCAAAAAACACGTAAATAGGATAAGTGGTTCTCGAATGATAAGCGCAGTAAGGGACAGATAGACAGACAGATAAACGTTGCGCTTTATATGTATTATATATATTATTAGTATTATTATATAACCTGACCAAAGAACATAAGTATGTATGAATTTAAAAAAAGACATGTAAATCTGATAAGTGGTTCTAGCGTGATAACCGTACTAACGGACAGACAGACAGACAGAGAGATGTTGCATTTTATATATATTATATTCTTTGCTACATAATATTGTTCCATAGTTTAAGCAGCGTATTGCAAGAGAGCACGCTAGCGGCAAACTTTATTCCGACTTAATTCACTATTATCGCCACTACTTATTCCTTATGTTACCTAACATAATAATATATATCTTATAACCTGGCCAGGGAACATATGTATGAATGAAAAAAAATCACGTAAATCAGATAAGTGGTTCTCGAGTGATAAGCGCACTAACTGACAGGCAGACAGACAAAGAGACGTTGCATTTTATATATATCATATATTATAGATTTATAGATAATAGATATTCTCTGTTACATAATATTGTTCCATATTTAATGGTTTAGGCTGTATTGCAAGAGAACGCGATAGCGGCAAACTTTTTTCCGACTTGATTCACTATTATCGTCACTGCTCATTCCTTATGCTACCTAACGTAATAAAATATAGCCTATAACCCGGCCAGAGAACATATGTATGTTTAAAAAAAAAAACGTAAATCGGATAAGTGGTTCTCCAGTGATAAGCGCACTAACGAACAGACAGAGAGACGTTGCATTTTTATATATATATATATATATATATATATATATATATATATATATATATATATATTATATATATATATATATATATATAATATATATATATATATATATATATATATATATATATATATATATATATTATATATATATATATATATATATATATATATATATACGAGGCATGTTTTTTAAGTAAGTACCGTTTTGCGATTCCGCCGCCGCAGCGATACGGTCGGCGTTCCGCGCATGCGCGCTGGTAACCTACATCTCATGTCTACGCACTGACGCCATTACAGTCTGATTCTTCATTGTATACGTTGTTTACTGAGTGTTTAAGATGCCTCCGACAATCGTGAGTCCCGCCGATTGTGAAGTACGGGCTGTTATACGATTTCTTAGTGCTAAAGGCGTAAAACCGATCGATATTCATCGTGAGATCTGTGAAGTTTACGGACAAAACATTATGAGTGATGGAATGGTAAGGAAATGGGTGAGAGCATTTAAAGATGGCCGCACAAATGTGCATGATGAAGAACGGAGTGGGCGTCCTTCGGTCGTTAATGAAGATTTGGTGCAGAAAGTGGACGAAAAGGTGAGAGAAAACAGACGCTTTACAATTTCATCATTGTGCGACTGCTTTCCTCAATATTCTCGTAGTGTTTTGTATCGCATTGTGACCGAGAACTTGAATTACCGGAAATTGTGTTCACGTTGGGTTCCAAAAATGTTGACGGATTTGCACAAAACCCAACGTTTAGGCAGTGCATTGACTTTCCTTGAGCGGTACCACAATGAAGGTGAACATTTTTTAGACCAAATTGTTACTGGTGACGACACATGGGTGGCCTACGTCACACCAGAATCGAAACAACAATCCATGGAATGGCGACATTCATCATCACCCAAAAAAGTGAAGTTTAAGCAAACAATTTCTGCCCGCAAAATCATGTGCACAGTTTTTTGGGACAGAAAAGGAGTATTGCTGGTGGAGTTTCTGCCTCGTAATGAGACAATCAATGCAGCGTCTTATTGTGAGACATTGAACAATCTGCGTCGTGCAATCCAGAACAAAAGACGTGGCAAGTTGAGTAAGGGTATCGTTTTGCTGCATGACAATGCCCGTCCACATGTGGCTAATCGGACCAAAGATCTCATCAAATCTTTTAAATGGGAAACTCTAGATCATCCTCCATACAGCCCTGACTTGGCGCCCAGCGACTACCATTTGTTCCTGCACTTGAAGAAGCACCTGGGTGGTCAGCGTCTTCAAGACGATAACGAAGTCAAAACATTTGTGATACAGTGGTTAACAAGTCAGGCGGCAGAATTTTATGAGGAGGGTATTCAAAAACTGGTGCCACGTTATGACAAGTGCCTCAATATTCACGGAAATTATGTAGAAAAGTAGATTAAGGTACAGGCTTTCATGTAAAAATAAAATTATAGCGATATCTTTGCACGTCTTTTTTTAATTCCAAAACGATACTTACTTAAAAAACATGCCTCGTATATATATATATATATATATATATATATATATATATATATATATATATATATATATATATAATATTCTTTGCTACATAATATTGTTCTATATTTAATAGTTTAGGCAGCGTATTGCAAGAGAGCGTGCTAGCGGCAAACTTTTTCCGACTTGATTCACTATTATCGTCACTACTTATTCCTTATGTTATCTAACATAATAATATATATCTTATAATCTGACCAGAGAACATATGTATGGATGAAAAAAAATCATGTAAATCGGATAAGTGGTTCTCGAGTAATAAGCGCACTAACGGATAGACAGAGAGACGTTGCATTTTATATATTATAGATTATAGATTATAGATATTCTCGGCTACATAATATTGTTCCATATTTAATGCTTTAGGCTATGTATTGCAAGGGAACGCGCTAACGGCAAACTTTTTTCCGACTTGATTCACTATTATCGTCACTGCTCATTTCTTATGTTACCTAACGTAATAAAATATAGCCTATACCTGGCCAGAGAACACATATATGTTTTAAAAAAAAAGTACGTAAATCGGATAAGTGGTTCTCCAGTGATAAGCACACTAACGGACAGACAGACAGGCAGACAGACAGAGAGACGTTGCATTTTATATATATTATAGAAGAAGGTGTTATTTATTCGGAACTCATTTTGTGCGGAGAAATTTATCAAAAATTCGCCAAAAATATATTAATGGTAGGAAATGAAAGAAAGAGGTCTCAGCTTTAAGTATTTATATTTCATTTAAACATCCGGGTACAAAGAAAACAGTTACTGAAAACACAAAAATTCTAAATTATTCGAAGAAATTAAATGAATTACGTACTCTTTGGCCGTCATATTAAATTTTTCAATCGAATTTTTAATCAGCACCCCGAGAAACCCCTTAATAGCCAATTTCAAAATATTTAGCGGTATATAGAAACGTTAATTTAATCATAAATTATGTTGGAAGCATGATTCCCACTACAACTGAAGTGGTTAAGCTAACCATTTTATTTTAAATAAATTTTTTAAATTACGGTAAAACTAAA
Source organism: Pachyrhynchus sulphureomaculatus (assembly GCA_019049505.1). Taxonomy (NCBI): domain Eukaryota; kingdom Metazoa; phylum Arthropoda; class Insecta; order Coleoptera; family Curculionidae; genus Pachyrhynchus; species Pachyrhynchus sulphureomaculatus. Next base: position 114,883,236 of record CM032452.1, on the reverse strand, counting down.
AAAAATAATTTATATACCATTTTGTTGTAAAATATTCCGTTCTTTCACGTGGTGTTATTAATTTTTCGATATCTTTTCTGTTTCGAGATATTTGCGAAAAACCGAAATTTTCATTTTATTTTCGATTTTGTAGTCTTAGCGTACAATTTAAAGCAGCAACCTACCTGTATGCCAAAATGCAGCCTTTTAACATTAAATGAGAGCTTTTCGTCTAAATTTGCCTCTGACGACTGGGCCAATAATAAATATGGCAAATATAGTTTAAATACAATTACAATATTGTGTTAAGATAAATAATTTTTTACCTTTGTTTTATAGTGTTTATTTAAATATTGGGGGTACTGAACAAAATTATGACTAGACTCTGTAACATGGCTACGCTTGTTAGATTCCTTCAAAATTTTAATACATCTTATTTCAGAAGAACTATTCTTAAGTATGCACCTTAACTGCCTGTAATTTTATATTAAACTGGTTTGTTCCGATAATAAAAAGTATTGCTCCAAAACATTTGGTTAATTCAGATCCTACTAATGAATCTGTGAGGTAGCTGAAAGTTGCCTAGGGACGAAACTAGGATCGTTTTTTATATAAAACACAAGCTAGTGCAGATATTTCATTTTGAAACCTCACTACTACCTCTAGAGGTCCAAAATCGTTATTTTTTTTTTCAAAATTAAAGATGCGACAAGCGTAAGCTCATGAAGTTTAAAAGTTCCTGTCGGCTAAAGTATTTACTGTCGTCAAATACTGCATTTGACATTCGTATTTGCACGTAGAAATTTACATCATCGGGTCTCTGTCTCGTGTTACTAATCACGTGGTAATAATAAATTACTAGATGTAGTTTTTTTCAATGTTAAACATGGGTCTAGTACAATAAAACTAAATTATTTACTCATGTTGGCACGGATACAATCTATTACAGAAATTTCACACAATAGTTTGTACAATATTTCTACAACTAAAATTACTACAAACACTTAAATACCTTATTATCAAATTATAGGGATTCCTATCTATCTATAACGTAGGAAATTATACTACAAATTATTTAATATTATATATATATATATATATATATATATATATATATATATATATATATATATATATATATATATATATATACATGGGTCTCGCAAAACGTATTCTCTTCGAAAGCCAGTTTATAACTCACCAGAATATGTAAATATGACTTTAATGAAAAATTGCTAAATTTCGAGATATTAGATTAGTCTTAACATACAACTATAAATTTCCGTATTCTAAAATTGTGCCTGTGGACGAAAAACATTTTTGCAAGCACTACGAGTAAAAATATTTTTGACTCTTTATACTCTAAAAAAATGTATCAAACTGAGCTGGCCAGTCATTTAAGGGGTAATGCCATTCCAAGTCCCAGGAAAAAAGGCTAATTTCGGCATTTTTTTTCTTTAAGTGTTCAATAAAAGCAGTTGAAAATTCATTTGAAGTACTTTATTAAACAAATATTTGAGTATACAAAAATATTTTTTGAAATTATTTTTAATTCAAAATGGCCGCTTCAGGCGACAGGCAATTGATTTTGACAAGTTATGTGACAGTTGGTATGACGTAAAATTTGAATAAACCGGACATGGAATCATGAAAACTCGGGTTAATTGACAGCATATCGAAAAATCTCAAAAAGTAAAAAGTATTTAGAGTTTGATTTAAATCTTATTTACAAAGTATTGAGCACATCATAAAAAAAATAAAATCGCTCCTAAAAAAAGAAATCTGTCATGTTGTTTTATTGTGTTATAATTATATTTGTGAGTTTAATTCGTATGTTTTCACAATATTCCCGTCATTATCTCTTGTGCCAAAAATCAAGATTATATGACTGATAGACACTCTGATGAAACGCTACATTATTCTGCTGTTAACAGCTTACTCAAAAAACTGGTAGTGAAGAAAATCTCTCATATAAAAATAGTGACTAATAATGATAGTTGGAATGTACGGCTGACAGTTTCAAAAACACCGCAAGTGATAGCTGCTCATATCTAGGAGGTACAAATATTCAAGAGTGATCGGTCCGAAGAATATTATAAAGAAATATTTTTTTTCTCGTACAAACCGAAATTTGTGTGTTTAAAGGCCTATATATATATATATATATATATATATATATATATATATATATATATATATATATATATATATATATATATGTATATATATATATATATATATATATATATATATATATATATATATATATATATATATATATATACATATATATATATTTTATTATTAATTTTCAAGATTACGATAATCGAACGGCAAAACCAAAAGAAAGATTTCTTGTACAAAGAATTCCAAAGTCATAAGCTCGTATACCACTGCACGAGGGCGTCTACACATTACAATTCGCCCACTGTGACTTCCTGTATGTCACCACACGAACCCAACATATGCGCTGTCATGTCTGCTGCAATATTTTGTCTCACAGCAGGAGTTAGCAGGTGTCTGGCCAAATCAAGTGTGCATAGGTTATTGTTTTGTTATAGTAACCTAGATTTACGAGAGAATTGTTGTATATTTAACTATACAGTGCAATTTAGTTTTGCTAGCATGCATAAATATATCTGGCAGCATCGTTTAGCGTAAAATAACATAAACTAACTGGACATGATCAGCAAATCTTTTTAGTGTTCTGTACCAAAATTGAAAAACAGAACACTTAAGGAATCGCTTCAGTGCTATCTGTCTATCACAGCTAATTTTCTCCGAAACTATTTGACATAGAAACGTGAAATTTGTTATAATATTGCAATGGATAGTCTAATCACAGCCGTGTAGTGTTGAGAGTTAAAATTTGACTTAAGGGGTTAGTTTTGGGAGGTGAAATCGGAAGTGAAAAAAATTTTTTGAAGGTTATCGAGTGGAGTGTCAAACAGAAGCTTGTGAAAACACAAGCTCAAAAATATATACGATATAATACTCGCACAAACTTTTTTTTACATTATTTTTTAAAAAAATTGCCAAAACTCGATATCTCCCCACCCTAACTCTAAGAGTACTAACCAAAAAAATTCTGAAAGAATCTTCATAAGGTGTAGATGAAATGAAAATTGTGACGAGTGCATACAGAGCCTTTAATAATTTATCTGGTATCTTAAAAAAAAAATGGAGTGTGTTGATAATAGTCTATCCACGTATTTGAATAGCATTAGGCTTATATAAATGATAAAAGATACTACTAGAGACAGAATCTTGATGTGTTTTTCAACTTTCCTAGTGATATAGAAGTTCAGGTTGCAGAAAGTTTTTTTAGCTGTTACAAATAGGTTTGTCTCCGAATCCTAGTTATTGATTTTTGGAAACTCATTTGGGGTGTGTTCTGTGAAGTCATCATTTTATACCCCCGTAACAATTTTTTTTATTTTAAAAGCAATCGCCGTACGGAACACTAATTGTACAAGTCCGACTTGCACTTGGCTGTTTTTTTTTTATTAGCATGTAATTTATTCAGCTTATCCATTGTTAATGCAAATTGTAAACTTTTTTTAAGGTTACTTTATAATCTCACTCTTTTACACACCATAAAAGTGTTTGTTTTTACCTAGATCAGTCACTAGTCCCGGTCTCGAATAAAGTTGGGAAACATTTTCTCTGAAAATTTTTCTGTAACAAAGGGTGTCAGACAGGGCTACTGTCTATCTCATACATTATTCAAAATTTATCTGAATGAGGCATTAGAAAGATGGCGAAGAGCATGTGGAGGAATGGGAATATAACTGACCGACGAAGCAACGTTGTACACTCATAAGACACCTAAACTATGTTCTGTGGTCGAAGAACAGAATATCATAGAGAGAACGCCTCATTTATAATGCAGTATTTAAGAGCATCGTATATGGTTGTAAAACTTGGCGAATGACGAAATAATTGGAACAGAAACTAATGGCACCCGAAATAGATTACTCACGAAGATGGGCTGGAGCGTCAAGAATGGATAGAGTTAGAAATGAAAGAATAAGAGATGCAATGAAAGTAAAAAATCACGATTATTGAGAAAATTCAACAACGGCAACTTATACGGTACGGACACCTGGAGCTAATGGAAGAATACCAACTACCAAAGATGGTTCTAAAGTGAGGCGAAAGCGAAGCGAAAGGAGGAAAAGAGGGAGACCAAGAGAGACATGGTTTGGAGGTGTTCAGAAGGCGATGCCAGAGAGAAATGTAAGACTTGGAGATTGGGAAGATCGAAGAGGATGGAAACTGGAAACCAGAAGAAGAAGAACCCTATAAAAAAGCAGGATGGATTGATCTACCTAGTAATAAAGGAAAACAGAGGCTTTTAGTCCATCATTTGTGGAAAGTTTTCGACCTCTGAGATCTTTCTTTAGATGTCTGAACAAAAAGGACTCTCATAATGTTAAATTAGGACGATTGGGTGGATGTTGAAACTTAATGAATCAGCATCTTTTGTCAACGGCTTCAAATGTGAGAGCGTTGTGAATCCTGCAGCTCTTATACTACTGCAAGGTTATAGTTCTCCAAAGATTCGGACGTTTCTCGGCAATGACCTGCTTCAGGTTTTATGTCGTCCTTCAGTAAGTCGCCTAATAACCTTTTTCCATCTATTCAATTGCAATTTCTTTTTGGTTTGTTAATCCACCTCCCCGCCACTATAGGAATTTTTACCCTTTTTCTAACTATACCTCTATTTATGTCATAATATCAGTCAACATTGCTCAGCTACCGAAACATACACATTTGTATTTTCCAACCCTTTTAATACAACATGGTAGTGCTACCTAACAATACACACACACACACACACCCGGCTAATTACCAAAATCGAACCATCAACCATCGCTTTCATATGCAGGCTCTTAACACTCTACGCAGCCGAGGCCGGATAAAATTCCTCAACAGTTCCAAGAAACGGTCGCCACTTACTTTCCAGAAGGCAACTTCCGCTTTCTTTGGAGGTGAAAAGCACTTATGAACCCATCATTGCAGCATCTCGTGCTTCGTGGAAGGATCCCATGAGAACACAGAAGTCCCATCGCCAGTTACAAATCGCAAAAAGTAACCATCATCGTTCCCTACAGCAGCTTAATGTTTTTGTCTTTTTTTCTTTGTCATTTTCTACTCTGGTTTAAGGAATTTCGGGATCCACTTTGGGATCTATCGTGCATACCTCAACCTTCATGAGGCAGTCATTGCCGTACACCTGGGATATAATAATAATAATAATAATAATAATAGCTTTATTCCCAACAGTAAGAACCATTTAGCAGCTGAGGACAGTCGATGACTCCGTGCAACAATCTATACAAGAAAATTATAGACGAACACTCCCTGCGAGCCTTAAGTCATTGAAAATTAAATCTCTCCAATAACAAAGAGTACTCTAATCATCTCGTTGGATAGACATCATCTACCTTATATGATAAATATTTTAGAAATCTTTTCTGAACTCGTTCTAGCATTAGTTTGTAGCATAAATAATAAGGGCTCCAAATAAGAGAGGCATACTCTAGTTTGGATCTCACATAAGACTCATATAGCAGCAGTCTTAAAGATCGTTCACTATTAAAGCTTCTACAGTTGCGCACTATAAAACCATATAGACGATTGGCTTCCAGCGTTACGTTCTTAATGTGATTAGAAAAATTCATTTTGTTATCGAATACTACTCCCAAGTCCCCTACACTGTTGGTACGCCCGAGAGTTGACGTTCCTAGTGAATATTCATATGTTATTATATGGTTTTTCCTCGTCACCGACATAATTTTACATTTAGAAATATTAAAGTCTAATTTATTGTGCTTACACCAATCCTCAAGCACGCAAAGCTCAGTTTGAAGAACTTTACAGTCCTGAATACATGAGACGGGCGCATACAGCTTGAGATCATCAGCAAGAAGCAGCCTGCCACAATTCAGAGTATCACAGAGGTCATTAATATATAGCAAAAATAGTAGGGGACCAAGATTGGATTCCTGTGGCACGCCCGAGGTTGCGGTATAGGTATCGGAAACATATCCATTATAGGGTACTGACTGAGAGCGGCCCCCCAAATATGAAGAAAACAAACTGCACGCATCCACACCAAAACCCATATATATATATATATATATATATATATATATATATATAGAGAGAGAGAGAGAGAGAGAGAGAGAATTCACAACATTGTGAGGGTAGCGGTCAAAAGATTTTGGCCAAATAAAACTCTTAGTTAATAGTCTAGCTTTCCGAATATATTTCTTCCTTCATCAGGACACTCTACAAGTAAAATGGACAGTAAATTTGTGCTAATTAATGAAGCAGATGGTAAAATACTAATTGGTATCACTGAACAGAGAAATTACAATATTAAACTTACTTAACATCAGTTATCTTCCAGGATAAGCATTGTTCAATCAAAAACAACTTGTAAAAACAATTTTATACTAAAAACTAACGGACTACATATTAAAACGTGTTAAAAAATTTTTACATTTTCTTAATGTGAAACATGTGGTTTCAGGAAAAAAAATTTTTTTTAAATTTTTTAAAAAATTAAAAAAAAAAAAAAAATTAAAAAAAAAAAAATTTTAAAAATTTTTTAACAAAATTTATATATATATATATATATATATATATATATATATATGTATATATATATATATATATATAGTCAATCATCGCTCCTGATGAAGCTAACATGGTTAGCGAAACGCGCGTCGAGTGCAAAAATAAAGTGTTTGGTGTAGTGGTGATATATACTGAGTAGTGTCATTGTGCCAAAGATTCCACATTCCCAACTTAATATATATATATGTATATATATATATATATATATATATATATATATATATATATATATATATATATATATATATATATAGCATAGATCTATAATATTTTCTATGACTTTGATGATGTTGCGCTATACACATGTGCTTCATAAAAGAGATCCACTACTAGTTATATTCGACGAAATTATTATTTTGTACTTTTCATCACATTTTCGTAGGCAGTTTATTCTTTTTACAAAACTCTAGTTTCACTTTATAACTTACACTACGAAAAATACTGGTTAAATAAGTTTACCAATTTTTTTGAGCCCCAATCTACATCCTAGTCAGTTGGAAAATTATTACTACCCAAATCAAATATACAAATCTGGTAATTTTATGAAAACTTTTTTGTTCAAATGGATCCTATATGATTCAAAACAAATTGTTTAATCTAGGATCAGGATCTTATGTATTTAAAAGTCATCCTTAAGTCATCGTCGCTTATTGTTGCGGTTATCTGTTAATAAAATAATTGTCATACATTGTTAAATAAATAAAATGCCAAAGGTATATTTTATAAAGGATAACACAACTCTACAAAATTTTTTTTTGTTTTTGTTCTAAAATTTATTTTATGATTTTTCTGTTCATTATGCTCCAAAATAAAGGAAAGGTACCCATATTCCATATAAAGTTTGCTTTTGTGGGAGTTATAATAAAACATTTTTTGAGTTATCGTAGAAATATTAAATAATTCTGGTATATTTAAAAATACCGCGAAAAAATAAACAGGTCGTAACTTTCACACAGTGTCTACAGATGTCACTTAAGTGATAAACAACAATTGACTGTTTTATAGAAGACTTAAAGGGGTTAAAATGTCGTCGAGAAAGTGTAAATATGATGCTGATGCATTTTGTTGTATAAGTGGTATATTTATTAAAGTACGAGATATAAAATTTTATTTAAACGCATGTGAAAAGCTTTGTGAAGCCTACAAAGCCTATTTCAACCGCCCTGTTCGGAATCTAGACAAGCCCTGGGCTCCACATTGCTTGTAGTAACTGCAAAAGATGTTCAGAAGGTAAACAATTTTTAGTAAAAAAAAATATAAATATGTTTATTTTTATCTTTATTTATTTCAGGTTGGTATCGAGGTGAAATTCGCAATACCGAGAATTTGGCGAGAGCCAAGAGACCACGCTAATGACTGTTATTTTTGCGTAGTAAATCCAGCTAAAAGACGTAGAGGCAAAAATGCGAAACCCATCGAATATCCTGACCTTGCTTCATCTTCTGCTCCAATCTCACATAGCCCACAACTTCCAGTACCTGAACCTCCTAAAAAATTGTCTCAGTCAAGCTCATCTTAGAGTTCAAATAAAAATATTGGAGATGAAGAATTTATACTGTCACAGAAACCACCGAAACCTCATTTTCTTACCTCAGAAGTCTTTAATGACTTAATAAGAGATTTGAATTTGCCGAAGAGTAAGGCAGAGCTTTTGGGTAACGATATAAGAGGTTTGTTTGAACCAAATAGGATGCCCTGTGTTACCAGTGAATGGCGTTTATTTATTGAGAGCTCGACGAAAACCTTGAAAGCCGTTTTATTACATAACGGAAATAAATTTCCATCTCTTCCAGTCGCTCATTCTGTACATCTAAAAGAAAACTATGAAAGTGTGAACCTATTGCTGAACCTGAAAATGTATTAATGCCGCCTTTACACATCAAGTTAGGGCTTATGAAACAATTTGTAAAAAAGCTAGATGAAAAATCTGAAGCTTTTACATTTTTACAAAACTTTTTTCCAAAGTTGTCAGAAGCAAAGGTTAAAGCTGGAATTTTTGTTGGTCCACAAATTAAAAAAAATTTTGCCAGTGAAGAATTTCCAAAATTACCTACTAGTGCTCAAAAAAAAAGTTGGAATAGTTTTAAAGCAGTAGTCTCTGGATTTTTAGGGAATAACAAAGTTGAAAATTACCAAGGCCTAGTTGAAAACACGTTAGAAAACTTTAAAACCATGGGTTGCAGAATGTCTCTAAAAGTACATATGCTGCATGCTCATTTAGATAAATTTGAAAACAACATGGGGGCATACTCAGAAGAACAAGGAGAATGTTTTCATCAAGATATTATGAACTTCGAACAACGTTATCAGGGCCAATACAACGAAAATATGATGGGGGATTACATTTGGTGTTTAGTGAGAGAAAGTACTTACGAACATGAGAGAAAAAGTAATAGGGTTCACTTTTAAACTTTTTTCCACTATTTTGTAATTTGATATGATAGTAAAAGTTGATAAAAATCATATAAATATATTTGTTTCGATTTATCAAAAAATAAAAATTTAAACTATGGATTTTCTACAATACTGTTCAACCGTTCTCCTGGATACAAAAGCATACTTTTTCAGGCCATATATATTTTTTTTTGTCTAACTGTCGATAAATCTATCGAAATTTCATACCCTTTTATCAAAGTCAAAATTCATGTTGACCTGTATAATATTCTGCATGAGGGTTTCTGTCTTATCTGGCCGTTGATGTTTTTCTATTTTATTTAATTCACTTGGAAAAGATGCAAAAGATGCTTAAGCATGTTTATAGTTATAATGTATAACAGGATTTAAAATTTAATGTACGAGGGTCGTTCGAAAAGGTCTCACCCTAACAAAGAAAACGCAAGATTGAAGAGATTTTTTTCTATATTGTCACCTTGAAAATAATTACATTTAGTTCAACGACTATCCAAATTTTAAAACCTTCGTTACAATAACATTTATCCAACTCTACAAGATAAGCGTTTGTCTCCGCCCTAACTTTATTCTTCAATGTGTATATTGGTCTGGAAACGAGTCATAATAGCTGGGAGCCAAAGGACCCCGCACTAATCTTATGGAAAATGGGGCCCGGTCGATTTTTTTATATAGCTTTTTTTTGTAGCTTTTAGATTAAAAGTCCCCACGAGCACAAAGTGCGAGATGCCCTGGTTTAGGCGCTAACGCTTCTAGAATCCCTTGAACTTGCTTATCGAACTTATTTACCGAAACCTTCGCATATGCTCACACAAAAACATAAATATTTCTATATGTATCTGTACAATTGTACTTGATAACAAGCAATCATACGCATAAATAATATATATATATATATATATATATATATATATATATATATATATATATATATATATATATATATATATATATACGAGGCTGGTTTGAAAAGTCCGTGCAAAAATAAAAACTACTTATGTGTTTGGGGTAAACCTTTTTTATTTTTCGACATAGTCTCCTTTTAGGCTTATACACTTCGTCCAACGATGTTCTAGTTTGTCGATCCCTTCCGAATAATAGGATTTGTCCAAGTCTGCAAAATATCCATTAGCGTCTGCAATCACCTCCTCGTTTGAATAAAATCTTTGTCCCGCCAGCCATTTCTTCAAATTGGGGAACAAATAGTAGTCCGAGGGAGCCAAGTCTGGAGAATAGGGGGGATGTGAAACGAGTTGGAATCCTATTTCCATATTTTGCGACCACAACTGCTGAGGTGTGTGCTGGTGCGTTGTCGTGATGGAAAAGGACTTTCTTGTGGGCCAATCGCGGGTGTGTTTTTCTTGCAGCTCGGTTTTCAAATGATCCAATAACGATGAATAATATTCACCTGTAATAGTTTTACCCTTTTCCAGATAGTCGATGAGGATTATCCCTTGCGAATCCCAAAAGACAGTCGCCATAAGCTTTCCTGCCGAAGAAACGGTCTTCGCCTTTTTTGGTGCAGATTCCCCTTGGTAACCCATTGTTTAGATTGTTGTTTGATCTCAGGAGTATAGTAATGTATTCATGTTTCATCCACAGTGACGAAACGTCGCTTAAAGTCCTCCGGATTCTTCTGGAACAGCTGCAAACTATCCTTGCAACACTTCACACGATTCTGTTTTTGGTCAAGCGTGAGCAATCGCGGCACCCATCTTGTGGATAGCTTTCTCATGTCCAAATGTTTATGCAAAATATTATGTACCCGTTCAGTCGAGATGCCCACAGCACTAGCAATCTCACGCACCTTAACTCTTCTGTCATCCATCACCATATCATGGATTTGATCAATGATTTCTGGAGTCGTAACCTCCACAGGCCGTCCAGAACGTTCATCGTCACTTGTGCCCATATGGCCAGTCTGAAAATTTTGAAACCACTTATAAACTCTTCTAATCGAAGGTGTAGAGTCACCATAATGTTTATCAAGCTTCTCTTTAATCTCCTGAGGCGTTTTGCCTTTCATAAAATAATGTTTAATCACCACACGAAATTCTTTTTCGTCCATTTCTTGAAAATCACTCGACTTCCTTGATTCACACGAATGCCAAACACAAAGAAATAGACCAATATGGCTGAAACTTGGTGTGCGTTCATTCAAGAGATGCTACTAACTAAACATGACCTCGATACGCGCCGGTGGTGCCATCTCTCGGACTTTGCACGGACTTTTCAAACCAGCCTCGTATATATATATATATATATATATATATATATATATATATATATATATATATATATATATATATATATATATATACATATATATATATATATATATATATATATATATATATATACATATATATATATATATATATATATATATATATATATATATATATATATAGATATATATATATATATATATATACATATATATATATATATATATATATATATATATATATATACATATATATATATATATATATATATATATATATATATATATATATATATATATATATATATATATATATATATATATATATATATATATATATATATATATATATATATATATATATATATATATACTATATATATATACTATATATATATATATATATATATATATATATATATATATATATATATATATATATATATATATATGTTAGCTGTCAGCATTTTCTATATGGAAAAACCTCCGTTCTAGTCCTGGTTGAAAAAAAATTAGGATAGGCCGAACTATGCAATATAAGAAGGAGAATGTTAATTATTGATAATTAGTTTCAGGCAGACTGACTTGTTTACAATAGGTAGATTAAACTATACTTAAGTTACTGTTATTGATATGTCTCAAATCACCAAATCCTTGAGTTTGTTTCATGTGACAGGTAGGCCGTATCTGTAACACACATTATAAAAAGTGTTTATGTAATCGTAATGAGATTTAGGTAACAGGGATATTTTGGTACGCACTATGAATTAGAGTTTTAGAGAGAGCCGAAGTAGTCGGTCAGCTTTGTTAGATGTCTGATTGCAATTGTTAATAAAAGTTATTGTTGTTGAAATTGCCCAAAAGTGTTTAAATTATTTTCTTTTAAAATAAAAGCTAACATATATATATATATATATATATATATATATATATATATATATATATATATATATATATATATATATATATATATAAGACAAGTTTAGTTTTGGTTTGCTTTTCGGTTTATTTTATTTCATTCAGAACTTATGTCTAGATGGATCTTTTGACATTAAGAGATCCATCTAGACATAAGTTCTGATGATGGTTTAAATAAAATAAACCGAAACGTAAACCAAAACTAAACTTGTTTTATTAAATTGACCGCAAGACCAAGAACAAAAAATTGTCTTAAATTTATTTATTAACAGTCAGGAAAAAAGAAATATATATATATATATATATATATATATATATATATATATATATATATATATATATATATATATAAAGGGTGATTCATTTAGAGGTACTTTTTGTGATGGGGATTTAATTGCAGATTGCGCATGCGTCGTGTCAACTGAAGTGGCATTCCTGTTCAGTAGTGTTTGACAATTCATAATGGAAAGACTTAGCCCGGCACAGCGCCTACAAATTGTTCAACTTTATTACGAAAATGGGCGTTCTACGAGGAATGTGTATCGGGCGCTTAGAGCAACTTATGGTCCACATAATCGGCCTACCGAACGCACAATTCGCTCTACCATCAATAAGTTTGAGACCCAATTTTCATTATTGGATAATGCTCGACCGAATAGACCACATCCAGCACGTAGTGAAGAAAATATAGAGGCGGTAGCGGAGAGTGTACGCGAAGACCGTGAAGTGTCGATTCGTCGCCGTTCTCAACAGCTTGGCCTGTCATATTCAACAACTTGACGTATTTTCCGTAAGGATCTTTCTTTAAAGCATACAAAATTCAACTAGTGCAACAACTGAAGCCGACCGACCTTCCGAATCGTTTCCGTTTTAGTCGCTGGGCTCTTGACAAGCTTGCAGAAGATCCACTGTTTTCGAGAAAAATTTTGTTCATCGATGAGGCCCATTTTTGGCTTAATAGGTTCGTGAATAAACAAAATGCCCGTATTTGTGGTGATGAACAACCTGAAGAGGTTCAAGAGCTGCCATTAAATCCAGAAAAAACAACTGTTTGGTGTGGTTTATGGGCCGGTGGAATAATCGGTCTATATTTCTTCAAAACAGAGGCCGGCCGGAATGTTACTGTGAATGGTGACCGTTATCGCGCCATGATAACAGACTATTTTGATGCCAGAAATTGAAGCCCGTGGTCTCGACGAAATTTGGTTCCAACAAGATGGCGCCACTTGCCAGCCCGTGAAACCATGGCTTTACTGCGAGAGCAATTCGGCGAACAGATTATTTCACGCTTTGGACCAGTGAATTGGCCGGCTAGATCATGTGACATCACACCTCTTGACTTTTTCCTTTGGGGCTATGTAAAATTCAAAGTCTACATGGATAAGCCAGCTACAATTGAGGCATTGGAGGCCAATATTACTCGAGTCATTGGCCAAATACCATTCGAAATACTCACACGCGTCATTGAAAATTGGAACTTCAGAATGGACGTTGTTAACCGTAGTCGCGGACAACATTTGAAAGAAATTATCTTTAAGAAATAATTGTAAAGAATGGTTCTTTTATATGATAAAAAAGATTATAAAATAAAATTGTTTTTATTCATTTTTTTTTTATTTAAAAAAAAAAACCTCTAAATGAATCACCCCATATATATATATATATATATATATATATATATATATATATATATATATATATATATATATATATATATATATATATATAAATATATATATATATATATATATATATATATATATATATATATATATATATATATTTACATATATATATATATATATATATATATATATATATATATATAATCATCATCGTCTTCATCATTAGCTTATTCCATCCATAGTCAGATGTAAGCCTCCCCAATTTGTCTCCAATGAGCTTTATTGTTTGCTTTTTGCATCCAATCGTGTCCTGCTAATATTTTTATGTCGTTCGTCCATCTTGTCTGTGTTCTACCTCTGCATCTTTTGTGTTCTCTAGGCCTCCATTTCACTATAGGGCGTGTCCATCTGTTATCATTCAGCCTTGTGATATGACCCGCCCAATTCCACCTTAATATACATGTTCGTAGCACTACATCTGTGACTTTTGATGTTCTTCGTATCTCGATGTTAGGAATATGATCTAGGAGTCCAATATTCAGCATTCTCCTCTCCATTGCTCTTTGGATTACCTGGAGTTTATTTATTATACTTTTATTTAAAGCCCACATTTCAGTCTCATATGTTAATGCCGGCCGGCAGTACATACTGATCGAATATTCTGGCTTTTATTTTATTTGGGATGTCCAATTTGAATGAAGATTGTAACCTTCTGAACGCAGACCAAGCTACCGAAACTCACCAATTCAAGTCAGCCTTTAAATTATTTTTCGATATTTCGATTTTTTGTCCTAAATATATGAATTTTTGTACCTTTCCTGTTTTTTCACCTTCTATTAATAGTTTCTGGCTGTTATATTCACTTTTGCTGTTCAAATATTCCATTTTGTTTTGGTGTTGTTTTTTTCAAAAGGGCCTAGTTGCATTTGAAAGCTTACGTTTTAATGAAGAAATTGACATCCTCGAATTTTTTTTTTCGTTAATTCTATTTTTGGGTATTGGGGTAGCTCCGTTGACGCGAAACGTCCCATATATATATATATATATATATATATATATATATATATATATATATATATATATATATGTATATATATATATATATATATATATATATATATGTATATATATATATATATATATATATATATATATATATATATAGATATGTATATATATATATATATATATATATATATATATATATATATATATACATATATATGCATATATATAGCTTCTTTTTTAGTGAGTAACTCATCTTCATAATTTTTTTATTGCAAATTACTAGGAAGACCGAATGATTTATCATTATATTTATTAGTAAATATTTTAAATATTCGGCGGGTTACTGTGAGATCTAAGAAAATGAGTCAACACGAAAGACAAGTCTTAGGTTAAGATAATTATTCGAAAAACGAATTACTTTACATATGATTAAATTCTTTGATTGTATTAGCCGATACTTGTTGAAAATTCATAATAAAATTATATAAAAACCACACTATGTTTTAATTTCCAATATATTTAAAGTATCTTGACAATTGTTTCACCATACAATAATTATTTACTTCTGAAGAAGCCATTGTATGGTGAAACAATTGTCAATTTACTTTAAATATATTGGAAATTAAAACATATTGTTGTTTTTATATACTTTTATGATTAAATTAATAACGCGCCGTCTCTGCTGTGGATTTTTCGCGTTGTTTTCCTGGTGCGTGAAAAATTCCTCGTAGAACAATTTTTTAACGAAAAAGTGGACAATTTAACTCGGTTAGCGAAGTGACTAATACGGTAGTTAGGCCTGGAAAAACAATCCGTGATTTAGTAATTAAGTTAGGAAAAAATGCGAAAATTATCGTTAAACTACTGGAAATACATAATTTGCGTACCCCTTTGTGGTTAATTAAAATTTGTCGATGTTGATGGCGCATACATTAAAACGAACTTGGCCTATATGGATTATTAGAGTGAGGCGTAGCCCCCTGAAGTTTGCTAGCCCTACGGTACTGTAACTTTCGCTGTAAGTTACGATAGAGTAAGAATTATCATTATCATTATTATTATTATTATACAAATGAAAGTAAGCAGTAAAAGTAATACAAAACTATAAGATTATTCGTTACACAACAAACAACGACAAAAATAAGCAAATCACGCCGCTAAAAAAACAAATAAAAAAAATTCTTTCAAATAAAGAAATGAGGTCAAATACACTACAAGAATATCTTCGCTGATGATTCAAAGTAAAAACGTCCGCGATACCTTTCGACATGTTGCACAAGGCCGTTTCAATTTGGAATTTTGATATTTGGTTCCTGTCCGATATATTTAGATTCGTTATGTGAGATATAACGGTAACGGTGCCGGGTACCTGGTGCCTAATTTTGTGTAGGATATACATACATTCACCTAATTTAATAATAGCAAGATAAGTAGAAATCTCAGTCGAAATAGGATATATGTTTAGTTAATAATATTTATTTACTACAACATTTCTGAAAGTATTAAGTCGGACAAGTTTATTTGTAGTAAATCGATTTGTTGTTAAATTAAGTTTTAACCATGGGAAATCCCTGTCAGAAAAATAACTTCGTATTTTTAAAGAAATTAGGTTTTTAGTGGTACTGGTAAATTGGCAATATATTGATCTAAAAAAAACATCATTAAAGATTATTCTCGTTAACATATTTAAAAATATTATATACTATTTTCCTAAAACACCAAAATTCCAGAGAGAAAAAATACTACTTTTTTCATGGACAGAGTACACCTGCTGCATGCAGTCTATAAAGCGCTACAAAAGCGATGGGTGTGCGGAGAAAGCAATTGAATGATGATACTTCCAAAAAACTATACCATGTACCAAATATATACCAGGTACAGCAACGTTAATTTTTTTGGGTTTATATAGCGTTCTACTTGGTTACTATTACCTCAAGATAGAATTTCTATCAGATCCTTGTTAAGGTGAACTACGTCCTGCTGATATTTGTATAAGTAGCCGATTTTCGAGCGTTCAAAGTGAAAAAAAATAAGCCTACTGTCATCTGCAAAAGTGTAGAATGAATTCCTGATTCTCTCCAACAGATTGTTGAAGTAAATAAAAAATAGATTGATAGTGAGACTAGTAGAAAGAAATCCGTCGACTGCCACTCGTAAAGAACGCTCTCTGATGACACACGAGAGACATAAATATGATGTTTCTTGCCTGTTACTGTTGATTGACATCTCATTTCTATGTTCTGTAGCCGTCCTTGATGCTGCGTGACTTACATCTTATATGGTGGTTCTCTCACTCAATTCTGTGTCCCTGCACTTCCTGCCGGTGACTGCAGTTTGAGGACTGCAAAATTTTACTTAACATTAAATATTTACGTACTATTTACTACATTTATTGTATTTTTCGTTTGGAGTAACAACAGCGAAGATTTTTTTTGATATAATATAAAAGGAAAAATATTATTTCGTGTGAAAAGAAAATACAAAATACAGGTTCGGAACAACTGCCAGAGGTTAAGAGGAGGTCAGTAATGCACTGACGGTAGCGAAGCGTAACAAAGCAGCAGGTCCTGATGGTATTTTATCGGAAATTCTATTGAAGGCCGGAGAGGACATAAAACAAGAACTGGTCAAACTATTCAACATGTGTCTAGAAACTGGCAAAATACCAATATTGTGGCATACATCATTAGTAATACTTCTATACAAAAAGAGAGAAAATTTGGACAATTACCACCCGATTAATTTGCTATCTTATATTTGTAAACTTTTGAATAAAATCGTCTCCAATAGATTAAAAAATAAGTTAGATTCCTACCAGCCATGCGAACAGGCTGGTTTTAGATCCGGCTATAGTACATGCGACCACTTACAGACAATATCCTAGAGAAGAGCAATGAATACAATTTCGAACTTTACATAGCCTTCATAGGCTATGAGACGGCTTTTGTTTCTGTCGAAATGTGGGCAATTATCAACGACTTGAACAATTGTAAAATTGATCCTAGATATATTACCCTACTCAAAGATATATATGAAAACGCAAAGGTTGACATAAAACTTAGTACAGACCAAATACAATTAGTCTTAAGATGAATAAAAGTAAGTCAAAAATATTAACCAACACTAATAACAACATAGTTATAAATTTGAAAGGAACAGCTCTCGAGATTATTAAAGATTATGTGTATCTGAGGCAAAAAATTACTACAACGAGAGACAGTGTCTCGGATGAAATTTTAAGGAGAATCAGGCTTGGATGGTACACATTCGGGAAACTAAGTTATATATTCAACTAGCCAGGCCCGCGGCTCCGCCAGCGTGGACTTGATTGACTACTATCGTCACTGCTTATTCCTTATGTTACTTAACGTAATAAAATATCTGCCATTATTTCTCCTTATCTCCCATTATTTCTCCTTATCTCCCATTATCTCACCTTATTTCCCATTATCTAGGCTTATCTCGACTCATCTCGCAATATTTCTCCTTATCTCCCATTATTTCTGCTTGTCTCCCATTATCTCACCATAACTCCCATTATCTTGACTTATCTCTGCTTATCTCCCATTATTTCTCCCTATCTCCCATTATTTATACTTATCTCCCATTATCTCACCTTATTTCCCATTATCGGGGCTTAACTCGACCTATCTCCCATTATTTCTCCTTATCTCCCATTATCTTACCTTATCTCCCATTATCTAGGCTTATATCGAATTATATAGAACATATATATAAATTTATAAAAACACGTAAATCGGATAAGTGGTTCTCGAGTAATAAGCACACTAACGGACAGACAGAGAGACGTTGCATTTTATATATATTATATTCTTTGCTACATGATATTGTTCCATATTTAATGCTTTAGGCAGTGTATTGCAAGAGAACGCGCTAGCGGCAAACTTTTCTCCGACTTGATTCACTATTATCGTCACTGCTTATTCCTTATGTCACCTAACGTAATAAAATATATCCTATAACCTGGTCAGAGAACATATGTATATTTAAAAAAAAATCACGTAAATCGGATAAGTGGTTCTCGAGGGATAACCGCACTAAAGGACAGACAGACAGAGAGACGTTGCATTTTATATATATTATAGATATAGATTATTATTATTATTATTATTATTATTATTATATAACCTGGCCAAAGAATATATGTATGAATTTAAAAGAAGACAGGTAAATCGGATAAGTGATTCTCGCGTGATAAACGCACTAATGGACAGACAGACAGAGAGACATTGCATTTTAAATATATTATAGATTATAGATATTCTATGCTACATAATATTGTTCCATATTTAATGGTTTAGGCTATGTATTGCAAGGGAACACGCTAGCGGCAAACTTTTTTCCGACCTCATTCAATATTTGACGTCACTGCTCATTCCTTATGCTACCTATCGTAATAAAATATAGCCTATAACCTGGCCAGAGAACATATGTATGGTTTAAAAAAAAAGTACGTAAATCGGATAAGTGGTTCTCCAGTGATAAGCGCATTAACGGACGGACAGACAGACAGACAGACAGACAGACAGACAGAGAGAGAGACGTTGCTTTTTATATATATTATAGAAGATAAAACCATCCCAAATAAGTTAAAGGCCAAAGTTTACGATCAGTGCATCCTACCCGTAATTACATATGGCGCTGAAACTTGGACACTGAATAAAGCTGATATACAAAAACTAACTCCGACTTAGAGAGCACACGAAAGACAGATGATCGGGATAAAACATAAAGATAGAAAAAGAAACAAGTGGATACGTGAACAAACCAAATTAAAGGTTAATATAGAGCACGTAGCAGAAAGGAAGTGGCAACGGACTGGACATGTAGTATGCACGACCGATGATCCACGGACCAAGCGAACATTAGAATGGAGATCACGAAAACAGAAAAGGAGCGTAGGATGTCCTGAAACAAGATGGCGGGATGATATACAGAAGGTTGCGAGCATTGGATGGATGACAACGGCTGTAAATAGATTGAGATTGAAATTTAGGGGAAGGCCAGCATTGGATAGAATTAGGCTTATACTGATAATGATTATTTTGTGCTTTTTATCACCTTTTTGATGTCGGTGTCTTATTTCTTACTTTTTAGTTGGGAATCGCGAGTCCTAGTTACATACATTTTGTTTTTAATAAGTAAATGTGTAAGTTACTGACAAAAACTGCGCATATGAATATTGCGCATATAGAAGAAAGAGACTTGATATTTAGCGTGACTTAAAATTTACCATCAGAAATATTATATCACGTAAAATAGTTATTTAGGAACCAAATACCTAAACGAAACGTCAGAATGTGCATATTATGAAATCTTTTCTAGTTAAATACAGATTACACACCAAAAACAGTTATTTTCTTCGGAAACTAATTTTATTGCAGACGGAACCGAATTCCGTAACGCATTTCTCATCTACTGAAGTGGATCGTAATTTTTTACCCAATTTAAGATCGTATTTAATAATATAATTTTCAACCGATTAAAAAAAAGTGATTTTGTAAATAAAAGTTATATAAGTGCAGTTTCTTATTGTGGTAATGTGAATTATACAGGTTTAAAGTAAGAAGAGACACAGGGTGAAACGTTAGACCTTGTTTGTCTCGTCTTTTAGTATTCCGTATGGAACACTTATAAAATCACTTCGGTATCCGTCTCTTCGTCCGTCCGTCCGTCTGTCACACCCGATTTTCTCCGAAACTCTTTGAGATAGAAAGTTGAAATTTAGCACTAATATAGAAATTGATGGCCTCATCAGAGCCGTGTAATTTTGAAAGTTAAATTTTGACTTAAGGGCTTAGTTTTGGAGGGTGAAATCGGACGTGAAAAAAATAATTACTAGGTCATCGAGTGGGGTGTTAAATGAAAGCTTATAAAAATATAAGTCCAAAAATATATATAATATAATAGTTGCGTACACTTTTCTTTGTATTATTTTTAAAAAATTGTGAAAAATCGCTGTCCCCCACCTTATCACAAAAAGCACTGATCAAAAAGTTTTGAAAAAATTCTGGAATATTCTCCACAGGGTGTAGATTGATCGAAAATTATCACGAGTGCATTACCTTTAATAATTTATCTGGTATATATAAAAAAAAATTTCAAGACCATCAATTTTCAATGAAGATCGGAAACAAATTTTGTTGAAAACTCATTTGGGGTGTATTTTGTGAAGTCACTGATCATTTTGTACCTCCATAACGAAAATTTTTATTTTGAGAGCAATCAACGTACCGAACACTAAGTTAAACTTGCACTTCACCGGTTATTTTTATCGGAACTCTCATGCTGCAAAGGAATTTTTAATGTGCTAGAGGAACGGAGCATTCTTGAGTAAAGCGATTTACATTGGTTTTGAATAGCGGCATACTGTACTCGATACACAGACCTGGGTAATTTGATGCATTACCCATTTTACATTGCTTTTCTCAACAGGTGTTGTTGCAATTGTAGCATCTGACCGTGAAAAGGAAAATATAGTGGATTTAATAAAATGATAACTAATGACAGTGACTGATTAAAAAGACCTGGAATTATTGAGAGAGGCTAAAAGTAGCGTCTTTGGTTTGGTTGATTATTTATAGGCACTCGTTCCAGGCACTAAGTAACACTGTAAAATTCTGAATTAGTCTTTAAAATTAGAAATAAGAAGCTGTTTAAAGATTAAAAAGACCTAACTTTAACATATCATCTTTCTTCATTTCAAACCTATATAATAGGCATGATGACTAATTTTGAAAAAACTATTCCACGATGTTCTTACGGAACTACTAATTCCAAAAAAAATATATATTTCTGGAGAAATTACAGGTTTCCCAGCATAACATTGGCCCTTTTTAAACTAATTTTGAATTTCACGCCAAAACGCTCGCAGGTGTCATGGCGTCTGCTCGTGACGTCACGCCTTTGTAAACTCCATGTCAACAACAATGAAGTATACAGTGTCTATACAATAATTTTGTTATTTGTGTGTTTAAAATGAATTCTAAAGTGTATAAGTGGTGTGCGCTCCCTCAGTGTTAAAATACATCGACAAAAACTACGAAATAAGTTGCCACAACTCTTGCACGGCGAGACCCAGCAGTGATTTCTCCAAATTCTTCAATTTATTTCTGTGAAGACCATTTTGTTGTAAGTTTTAACTTAATATTTTATTATTGTAAATGAGGTGTGTCGTAATAATCTTGTTTGAGAAATTGTTAATTATCTAAATAATACCTTCAGATAGTCACATCACTATTGAGGTTAGGTTTTATTTCTTTAATGTTATCATCCACTACTGTTTATTTAATGGATACTTTATTCTTTTTTCCACTTGCCAAATGATATGGAGGATTACATTTAGTATATATTAACATTTTCATAACAATCATAACCTAACCTAAATAAAACTAATAAAACCATGACGTAGAAATTTTGTTTTTGAGTTTTAAATTGTAGTTTTAATACAGATTACTTATATACTTACATAGAAGTTTTCATATTTCTAAATTCTGCTGAGCAAAAGTCTTTGTTTGACGCAAGAAACTCTCCAAGCATCAATAAATCAATTCTAGGTACATTAGAGCTATTTGTCTTGATAAATCCGTCTTCCATCGCTAACTTTTCTTGGTTCTAGTTTTTGTAACACAAAACTAGCCAACTCGATAGTTTAAAACCACAAATTAATTAATAAACGGTGCAGAGATTTTCGTTAACACAAGAGAAGTTCGACTAAAATAATATTTACTTAGGCGTGACGTCATTCGCGCTGATTGGTGTTCCACATAACATGGCGGATTGCTGTATTTTGCATTTTTATTTTAACAAAAATAATATTAATCTCACTTTTAATATAATATATAAAATGCAACGTCTCTCTGTCTGTCTGTCTGTCTATCTATCCGTTAGTGCGCTTATCAGTGGAGAACCACTTATCCGATTTACGTACTTTTTTTTTAAAACATAGATGTGTTCTCTGACCAGGTTATAGGCTATATTTTATTACGATAGGTAGCATAAGAAATGAGCAGTGGCGATAATAGTAAATGAAGTCGGAAAAAAGTTTGCCGGTAACACGTTCCCTTGCAATACACAGCCTAAACCATTAAATATGGAACAATATTATGTAGCAGAGAATATCTATAATCTATAATATATATAAAATGCAATGTCTCTCTGTCTGTCTGTCCATTAGGGCGTTTACCACGCGAGAACCACTTATCCAATTTACGTGTCTTTTTTAAATTCATACATATATTCTTTGGCCAGGTTATATAATAATAATAATAATCTATATTTATAACATATATAAAATGCAGCGTCTCTCTGTCTATCTGTCCGTTAGTGCGCTTATCACTGGAGAACCACTTATCCGATTTACGTGCTTTTTTTTTAAACATGGTTATCTATAATATATATAAAAATGCAACGTCTCTCTGTCTGTCTGTCCGTTAGTGCGTTACGTACTTTTTTTTTAAAATATACGTATGTTCTCTGGCCAGGTTATAGGATATATTTTATTGCGTTAGGTAACATAAAGAATAAGCAGTGACGATAATAGTGAATTAAGTCGGAAAAAAGGCTACCGTTAGCGCGTTCTCTTGCAATATACTGCCTAAACCATTAAATATGGAACAATATTATGTTGCAAAGGATATAATATATATAAAATGCAACGTCTCTCTGTCTGTCTGTCTGTTAGTGCGCTTATCACTTGAGAACCGCTTATCCGATTTACGTGTTTTTATAAGTCTAAGTAATGGGAGTTATGGTGAGATAATGGGAGATAAGGAGAAATATTGCGAGATAAGTCGAGGTAAGCCTAGATAATGGGAGATAAGGTGAGTTAATGGAAGATAAGGAGAAGTAATGGGAGATAAGGAGAAATAATGGGAGATAAACAGAGATAAGCTGGAAATTATGAAGAGATAATGCGAGATAAGGAGAAATAATGGGACATAAGGGGAAATAATGGCAGATAATTTTTTACGTTAGGTAACATAAGTAATAAGCAGTGACGATAGTAGTGAATAAAGTGTACGCGAGCGGAGCCGCGGGCATGGCTAGTTTAATATAAAACAAGAACATTTTTTAGAAACTTTTTAATCTATTTCATTATTTAAAGTCATAATTTCGGTGATTCATTGTTACTGTCATCACGCCTATTCAGGTTGAAGAAAAAATTTAAGACTATGCAGATGCTTTTTGAAAAATACTACTCAGTGACGATACTTTTGGTTTTGTAAAACGATGGAATAATTTCGTGTGTTGATTAAACATTACTTTTTAATGGGAAAAAATACAGCCAGACCCCAAGAACTTAAATGCGGTCGTACTAGCACCGATGATGCACGACGTTCCGGACTACTAAATGACGCAGTCACTTCAAAACATCCAAAAAAATCATATTGTTCTGCATGACCGTAGAGTGAATATGAGAGAGAGAGAGCTGATATCCTGAATACATCGCGTGGGGCATATTTTGCATCAATATTTGCATATGTCCCAATAGCAACGTGTCGGAAATTCAGGACGTTGTTTGACATTACTTCAGCGTAATTCCAAGAAGTTTTGCGTCGATTCGTAACAATGCAGCAATTATCACCATCTAAATGGCGCAAGATCGTTGAAATAAGTGTGTCTCTCTTGAAAAAAATTATGTTGAAGAATAAACTCAATTTTTAGCAAAACATTGTTTTTTTCTTTAAAAGTCTCTGGACTTTTCATTCCATGACTAAGTTGAATAAACAATTTTTTTTTTGGCGATTCGTTTGTTCTTTCTACGTTACGCTAAAAACTTATCAATATGCCCTCGTAAAATCGCGTACCACTGATGAGTTTCTATTACGGTATAAACAACTAAGAATCCGCTTTCGAACGAGTTATACAATAATAACTTCTACACTAATCACTTTCATAAGAGTAATTCTAGGAAAATGATGTTATCGTAACAATTATGTATGAAAACGGATCGATATTTCAGGTTACTATCTTTATTTCTAAAACATATTAATTGTCTTGGACATAACTTTTAAATGAAAGAGAAAGGTTGCACTGTCCCAGTACACCTTGCTTTTAGAGTCATGCATTTCCATATGTGTTAGTTGGCACTCGCTCGCCTCGTCGTCCATAGCTTAATATGTTATACCTAGACACTAATGTAAATGTATGGTAAAATACACTTTGGTTTAACTTTCAGTCGAACTTTCTAATTGTGACTTCACATTATGTTCGACAATTCGAAGCACGCGGGTTAATACGTTTTGGTATGAGAAAGTTACTTGAATAGCGAAGAGAACTTCTCAAAAGCAGGAAATATTATTTCGTACTAAGACTTTACACCTCGCAACTTTTAATTGGGTACCAAGCTCAAATTTGGCCAACAATGAAATGCTGTTCCACGTATGGGGCTCCACTCCCAAGCATAGGCTGCGTTTGCTGACTTCTATTCAGAGAAGAGCTAATAGTCTGATTGGAGAATCAAAACTTACCAGCTACTTTGGAATATAGTTCGAGCTAATATCGTATCTCTGTACTAAGTTCAGCTTGTCACTTCTCGTACCACATTTTTTTTTTTAAATTCTTTCATATGGAAAACTAAATCCGTTTGGAATAAATTGCACAGGATCGTGAGTACAATCTGGAGAAATTCAAGACCAATTTGCTACGCCCATAAAAAAATTTAAAACTCTATTATATTAATAAAGATACAGCCACAATTATATTGATAATTTAATACATTACTTGTGTATCGTTTGTATATCTTATTCTGAAAAATACATTCTTTGTCAATAAAAAATGGCACTGTTTAAAAACTATGCTGTCAAGACTCGAAAAATCACCCAACGCCATATTTCTATCAAGCTGATTTTATTTATTTTATTATTTTAAAGGAATTCTGGATCTTTTGCTATATATGTACAGGGTGAGTCAACAATAGAGTAAAGTTCATTATCTCATTTGACGAAAAATTTTTACCCTTGTTTTGAATACACTTTCGCTATTGTGGAAACATAAACAAATAGTTTATAATAATTTTAATATAGTTTAACTTATCTAATGATTAATTATTATGACGCAATAAATGTTCCAAAATATACCTGTCTACTTAAATAGACATGATTAGTCGTTTTACTATATTTTCCTACACTTTCCTTAGCATAAAGGGCGTTATTGTCCCGCACACATCCCGTATCCTATTTTCCATATCTACTGGTGTTGTAGGGGGGTTCACATAAATACGATCTTTAATGTAGCCCTACAAAAAGAAGTCTAAAGGTGTTAAGTCACATGATCGAGGGGCCTACCGAATGAATCCATCCCTACCGATCCATTTTTGTGGGTAACGATAGTTTAAAAATTCCCCAACTTTCCGGTAGTATTGTGCAGGAGCTCCGTCTTGTTGAATCCACATTTGTTCCGTTTCAAAGTTATCAACTTCTTCAAGAAGCTGGGGTAACATTATTTTGGATAAAAAATTTGGATCGGTCTCTATTGCTCCATTTGTGGTGGTACAAAAGTTTACTCGTCGTTCAAAATCACGGTCTTGAAGTTCTTGACATAGTTCCATATGAAAGGGATGATACTTGTATTTTCTCGTGGTATAATTAGCCGTAGATTGGGATGTGTCAGATAAGTCAGCTAGGTGACGGCTGCTGACCTGGGAATTATCTTCAACATGAAGTAAAATCTCCATTTCTTTTTCCTCATTGGTAGCATTCTGGTTTACTACTTTCCGTTTCGTATACTCAACGCTACCATTACCATCTAACCGTTCCATTAAACACTGAAAAGATTTTCTAGATGGTATACGTCTATTAGGGTACCTCGCTCCGTAAAGCTTTACTGCCAAAAGACAATTTTTTCCAGCCTCGCCCAGTACATAAACCATATCAATTAATTCATTTTTAGGAAAATACATAACTGTTACCTTTATACGTCACTTACTACAACAAATTAAACTATTTTTACGTGCTTAATTTGACAATGCCTATATTTTTGTTTTGTCTTGGCAACTATGATGTTATAGTGTATTAAAAAAACAAGGGTAAAAATTGAAAATTTAAAAATAAATCGAAAACTATTAGAAATAGGTATATGACGTACTTAATAAAAGTTGGAGAGTTTTGTAAAATCTGTCAAAAAAAAGGGATGTGCCATTTAAAAAATTTTAGATTTTTCAATTTAAAATAGTCGAAATACATAAATTTATTTTGAACACCCTGAAGTATCTAACCCAAATTTCTGTACATATATCTTTTTTTTCATCTCTATAGAACGTTCGTACTAATTATGAGTATTCCACCTTCAGAAACAACGGCGCTACTGGCAATTTTTTCTACTACTACTTTACTAGGTTTAGGTATATAACATTATTAATAAAAAAATTACAAAAATTTAACGCAGAATTTAAAAATAAATTAGAAAATAGGATGTTACATTTAAAAAATCATATGTTATATCGGCCACACTTTTTTCAAGTACCCTGTATACTCAAAAATAATTTTAAACTGTACATCTTAACAATCTCTAAAACTATTGTATTTAACATTTTTTCGTCATTCCCGAAACAAATGAAATAATGAACTTTACTATGTCGTTGACTCACCCTGTATATGTGGATATACAAATGATGATCGGCCTATCAAGCTATATTTAGAGAAATAACATGTGTGAAAGCGCCAGTATTTTCTAATTTTCGATTAACCGGAAGAAGAGGGCAAGTCCCTTGTATTTAATATAATTCCTTATCTTATTTTTATTGTAAATATTAATTTTTGATAGAGATTGCCAGTTTTTTTAAAAAATATTCTGATAGATGTGAGTTTTTACCACCACAGTAAATGGTAATGAACCTGTTCCTAATGATCTTAAATATGAACTTTCTGATGAAGCTAGACACCAAAAAGGCTTCTGGCGCTGATGGAATACCTGCCATAGTTCTTAAAATCTGTGCGAGAGAACTAACACCAGTTTTCTGTAGACTTTTCAACCTATCCTACAGAAAGGGAATATTTCCTTCCTGCTGGAAATGTGCTACTGTTCAGCAGATACCTAAAAAAGGCAAGAAGACCTTGCCAAATAACTACCGACCAATCGCACTGCTTTCAATAATATCGAAAGTCACGGAAAAGGCTATCAATCAGCATCTTCTAAAATATCTTGAAGGATTCAACATTATTAGCGATCACCAATATGGCTTTCGTAAAAATAGATCAACAGGAGGTCTTCTGACTTATGTAACACATGTTTGGAACAATGCAATTGAACACTTTGGAGAATCTCGAGCGGTTACTCTTGACATATCCAAGGCATTCGACCGAGAATCCAATCTACAGCTTTGCAGATGACATTACACTTATCTCTTCATTCACTTTGAACGCTCGGACATCGGCTACTCAGACGAATATCCGCAGACAGCAGGAAGTCATTCAACTTAACAAAGACCTGGAAGAAATTCTATCTTGGGATGAGAGTAACCAAGTGGACTTTAACGCTACAAAAACCCAGGCGGCAGTTTTTTCTAAAAAAGTTAACGTTCCTGAACCCGACATAGTTATGTCGGAGCAAATATGTCCTGGCATGAACATGTTGCAGGCATAGCAAGGAGAGCTTCTCAAAAGTTGGGAATATTATTTCGAACCAGAAAGCTTTACACTCCACAACAACTGTTAATTCTTTACAAAGCTCAAATTCGACCAACTATGGAATACTGCTCCCATGTTTGGAGCTCCGCTCCCAAACATACACTGCATTTGTTGGATTCTATTCAGAGAAGAGCTGTTCGTCTGATTGGAGACCCGGAACTGACCGTCGCTGATTCGCTGGAACATCGAAGAACGGTTGGCGACTTGAGCCTATTCTACAAGCACTTTCAGAGCGGTGCATGTTAGAAGTACACGTCGCGCTAATTCTTCACATCCGTATTCCTCGTACAACGCTTTTCAAGCAGTCTTTTATATGGAGAACATCATCCCTTTGGAATAATTTGCCCAGGACTGTGTTTCCCACCGAGCACAATCTACAGCGATTCAAGAACAACGTGAATCGCTTTCTCCGCACACTTGTCGCTCCTGTAGCGCTTTAGGGACTTCCCTGTAGCACGTGTGCTAGACCCATAAAAAAAAAAAATGACTGACTAAAAATGTTCAAGCTTGTGCATTTTGCTGCCAGCAAAAGTTCTTTTGTCCCGCTGCTGTTTGAACGAGACCACTCAAGTAGCATCTCTTGCCACGAATACAGAGCATGAGTTGCTAGACTCACTCACGAAGAATACAAGAATCGATTTCTAATAGCGTAAGGCGATGTTTCGCAACAGAAGCACGTACCTATACTCTAATTATTTGAAACTGATTGTAAAAAAAATGCCAGTGGACTGACCGGCGGTCCTATAACAGAGGCGTGCTATCTATTCCCAGATATTTTTCAGGTAACAATGCTCTTTTGTAACGAAGTTTTATTGCCGATCAAATTATTTTACTTACATACTTTCCTGTTACCCCAATTATAAATACATATTTAGAGCATCATGCCCAAGTGTCAAGCCAGTTAGTGACAAGTCAGTTAGTGTGTTAACAAATCTTATTTATTGATAGAAAGTGAAGAACTTGTACACTGAAGAAGAGACTATTTAAGGAAAGTTAGACTTTAGATGAGACGTGGATACATGAAGGGTACACGGGCAAGAAATGTTGATAAGATGATAATATCAACAATGCTCGCCAAGCATTCAATAAAGCTCTCTCTATTGGACTTAAACCGCCATCTGGTAAGGGACGTAGGTTAATTATTACGCATATTGGAAGCCCAAGTGGTTTTGTAGACGGAGGTCTTTTAACACTAGTATCCAAAAAAAAACAGGAGATTATCACGAAGATATGAATTCTGTTATTGTAATAGATTATGCAAGCTATCATTCTAAAAAATTAGAATGAGTTCCAACCTTGAGTTGGCTGAACAAGGACATCCAATTTTGGAGGACCGAGAAAAATATTTCATTTCCAAAAGACAGCGTTAAAGGAGAATTATTAGAACTCGTAAAGCTTGAAGTTCTCAGAAATAAAGACAAGTACATAAGTTACACAAGAATAGAAACGGAATACGCGGACGTAGAAGCTGAAGAACAGGCAGGCTTTAGAGCAGGAAGATCCACAATGGACCATCTCTTCTCACTGACACAAATCCTAGAAAAGAAAACCGCATTTGATCAGGAAGTACATGTCTTGTTTGTTGATTTAAAAAAGGCCTACGACAGCGTGCCCCTAATGAGGTTGTGGGAAACACTACAACAGAGTAATGTAAGCACCGAAATAATTAAAGCCGTAAAATCCTTATACCAAGACGCAAGAAGTAGTGCGAAAACCAAATATGGTATAACAGCAAGGTTCCCGGTCACAAAGGGTCTCAAACAGGGCTGCTGTATATCCCCAACGCTATTTAAAATCTATTTGGAGAGTGCACTGAAGAACTGGAAAAGGAAATTCAGCAGTATGGGATTACCACTGGATGACGATACTACATTGTACACGCTATCATTCGCAGATGACCAGGTAGTAGTCAGGACATCGATGATATGGAATACATGACACGAAAACTTATGGAGGAATATGAAAAATGGGGCCTAGAAGTCAATATTAAAAAGACCGAGTGCGTCGGAGGACAACAGCAGGACTTGAAACTGGCCACAGGACACACCATCAAACACTGTGCCAGTTATAAGTATTTGGGAACGAGAATATCTAGGGACGGAACACTGGAAGAAGCAATATTCGAGAGGAATATCCAAGGAAGAAAAGCGATTGCAATGCTTAATAGTATCCTATGGGACAAAAACATAACCATTGAAAATAAGAAGAGAATTTACAACTCAATAGTGAAAAGTATAATAACTTACAGCTCCCAGGTGTGGCCATTAAAGGAAAGAACTAAAAGCTACAGAAATGGATTTCTGGAGACGAGCAGCCAGAAAATCCAGAAATGACCGCATACCAA
Source organism: Pachyrhynchus sulphureomaculatus (assembly GCA_019049505.1). Taxonomy (NCBI): domain Eukaryota; kingdom Metazoa; phylum Arthropoda; class Insecta; order Coleoptera; family Curculionidae; genus Pachyrhynchus; species Pachyrhynchus sulphureomaculatus. The sequence continues at coordinate 114,852,429 of CM032452.1, read as the reverse complement.
ATGACACGATAAGGCGAGCTTTAGAAATAAAGCACGATATAGTGGACGAAATCAGAACCCAACAGTTGGTATGGTACGGACATGTACAGAGAATGTCACAAGACCGACTACCTAAAAAGATTTTAAATTGGAACCCTCATGGAAAAAGAAAGCGAGGAAGACCACGCCAAAGCTGGAGAGCAGGAATCAACAAGGAAGTTCTAGAGAGAGATCTGGAGGAAGAGAGATGGAGAAACCGGGAGGAGTGGAAATTAGGCATCGGAAGACGTTATAAAACCGATTGATATATATATATATATATATATATATATATATATATATATATATATATATATATATACATACACAAGTTTCGTCATCGACGAAATTGCAAAAAAAACATAATATTACTGTTTATCGCCTGCCTTGTGAGCTTAATCCGATATAACTTATATGGACACAAGGCCAGAAAACTGGCCAATGTTGAACCTTTAATTATACATGTCGGAGACAGAAGATTGGTAATGCTTTTTTCGTTGCTGTTTGACTTCCTCATTTGTATATGTTTTAATTAATAATGTTTCATTATAAAATGTTATTTTTTCTAATATTACTCTTCTTCTTCTGGTGCTGTGTTTTCTTTAGACGTTAGCGATCATTCTGGTCAAAATTACTTTATTTATAGCCGATCTAAACAATTCTACACTACTTTTCCGTGTCCAGTTTCTAAGGTTGTGCAGCCAAGGGATTTGACGTCTTCCAAGAGGTCTTTTCCCCTTAACTTTTCCCTGTAAAATCAGTTGGAAGAGATGATATTTGTCGTTCTTCATAACGTGGCCAAAATATGACAGTTTACGTTTCTTTTCCATATGTATGATCTCCATTGCCTTGTTCATCCGTTGTAGTATGGTATCGTTGGCAACCTGATGTATCCAAGAAACTCGCAACATACGGCGATAACACCACATTTCAAACGCTTGGAGCTTCTTTGTTGTTGTTTCGGATAATATCCACGCTTCAACGTCATACAGTAGAACAGGGAATACATAGCACCTTAAAACCCGCATTCTGATCTTTATGTTGAGATGCATACTACATAGGACCTTTTTTAAGCGGAAAAAATCTGCTTTTGCTTTCTCTATACGAACTAATATTTTTTTTGCATAGTCCCATTCCTCATTAAGATTACAACCCAAGTACGTAAACGGATTTATCCGTTGTATTGGTTTGCCGTTGATGTTAAAGTTGGCACTCAGTTCGGGGTTTTTACTTACTATCATAACCCTGGTTTAGATATATTCAAACTCATACCATACTCTTCACATTGATCTTGTATTCGAGTTATCAGCCTTTGAAGTCCATCTGCAGTGTCGGCCAATACAATGGTGTCATCTGCATATCTCAAATTGTTAATGATATGCCCATTAACAACCCCATCATCCTCGCAACCACTCAAGGCTTCAGTGAAAAGCTGTTCGGAGTACACGTTAAAAAGCAACGGGGACAGAACGCACCGCTGCCTAATCCCTTTCTGTATACTGATCTCTTCAGATCGCTTGGCTCCAACTCTGATTTCAGCTGTCTGTTGCCAGTACAGGTTGAAAATGATACGAATATCCATACGCAGCAAGACTTCCTTCAACTTCTCATGCTTTACCATATCGCGTGCCCTTTCAGCAAGAACCTGAATGCTAAAGAGCGCTTCTGTGGTTCCTAAACCACTTCTGAAACCGAACTGTGTCTCACTAATAGAGTTCTCAAGTAATGGATATATGCGTTCATGGATGACATACAAGAATACTTTTAAAATATGACTCATAAGACTAATTGTGCGATGTTCGTCACATTTTTTCGCATTGACCTTTTGGGGTATAGGTATAAAGGTGGATATAAGCCAGTCGTGAGGAATTTCTCCAAATTCATAGATGGCCAAGTATTTTCATGGAAAGTGTTCGAAGGATGTAGCCCGCTTAATTCCTCCCAAAGCGGTGCATGTTAGAAATACACGTCGCGCTGGTGCTTCGCACCCGTATGAGGTTCAGCTTGTTACTCCGCGTACGACGCTTTTCAAGCAATCTTTTATATGGAGAACGTCATCCCTTTGGAATAATTTGCCCAGCGCTGTGTTTCCCACCGAGTACAATTTACAGCGATTCAAGAACAACGTGAATCGCTTTTTCCGCACTCGTGCCGCTCCTGGAGCGCTTTAGGGACTTCCCTGCAGCACGTGTGCTAGACCAATAAAAAAAAAAAAAAAAAATAAAAAAAAAAAAAATAGATCAACTAGGGTATCAATATGCTGTTCTTGTAATAGTTTCAGAAACTCTCCTCGTACTTGATCCACTATTGGTGCTTTACCATCTTTTAGTCTTCCGATGGTGTTTATTACCTCATCTCTACTGATACTAAATTCTATAAGGACGTCACTCATTTTTGTTTCCTCTCTGTTTTCTTCTTCTTCTTCTTCCTTCTTCATTGTAGGGACAGTTGCCTGTTCTTTCTTCGTAGCTTGCCTAATCGTAATTTATGGTGAGGTTATCGCTCCACCTTTTCCGTGGCCTTCCCGCACGTCTTCTTCCCACTGGTGGATTTATCGCGTGCAATTCTCACGAATCCTTCTTGATCCATTCGGCCTATATGTGCGTTCCACTCGCGTTTTCTTTCGAGGATCCACCTGTTAATCTCTTCCACCTGACATGCTCATCTAATGTTGTCATTTCGCTCCCTGTCCAGCATAGTCTTTCCGGCTATTTTTCGCATGTTCCAAGTATCCTTTTACTTTTTGTTGTGCCTGGCCGGGTTTCTGCTGTGTATGTCATTATTAGTCTTATGCCAGTTTTATAAATTCTGGACTTGGTCCCGATTCGCAGGTGTTTGTTGTTCCATATAGTGTTATTCAGGCACCCGGGTACCTTCAATGCTTTGTTCGTTTGTTGTCTTACTTCTGATTCGACATCCCCGTGTCCAGAAAGCTCTATGCCCAAGTATTTGAATGTCATTTCTTGCTGGATAATTTGGTCGTCAACAACGAGTTTACATCTGATGGGTGTTTTAGATGTCGTCTAGCTTCTTGTTTTAGAGGCAGATATTATCATATTAAGAGATTTGGCTGCAGAGTTGAAGTGGTGTAGTAGCCATTGTAGGTCATCCTCGATCTCCGCCACCAGTCCTGCATCATCAGCGTAACAAAGGATTGTGATATTTCGATTGCCCATCTTGTACCCTTTTAGTTGGTGGATTTGTCTTATGATCTCATCCATCACCACGTTGAATAGTAGTGAGCTCAGAGAGTCACTCTGTCGGATTCCTTTTTCTACGTTATTGTTCTGGTTAGTTCTCCATCGATTCTGGCCTGTACCTTGTTGGCGCTATATATGTTTTCTATGACCTTGATTAGGTTGTAGGGTACTTGTCTGTTATATAGTAAATGTACAACATCTTGTAGCTGGACTCGGTCAAATGCCTTCTGGAGATCTATAAAAACACATGTATGCAGGTTTATTATGTTCGATGGATTTTTCTGCAATTTGTCTTATAACGAAAACTGCATCGGTGCACGATCTTCCTGTTCTAAAACCTTGTTGCTCATCTGACAGGGAGATGATACTATTCATTTTATTGGTAATTATTTTAGTTAATAGTTTCACTGTGGTATTCAGTAAGTTTATGGCTCTATAGTTCTCTGGCAGTTTCTTGTCTCCCTTTTAAACATGAGGATGGTGATGCTCGTCCGCCATTCGTCTGGTATTCTATGGTGCGCGAAGATGTCCTTGGCCAATTGGGTTATTTGCTGAACGAGATGCTGCTCCCCATACTTAAGTAGTTCATTTGGGATGCTATCTAGACCGGGGCTCTTTTGTGTTCTTTAATTGTCGAAGTGCCAGTTCTATGTCTGTGCTCTCTATTTGGATGTTTTCGTTGGTGACTATTTCTGGTGCATCGTTGTGATCGATAGTGTCTTCATCCTTTTTATAAAGTGTTGTCAGATAATCGACCCAGGATTCCTTCGATATGCGTTTAGGCTCAAATAGCTCATTAATTTCTTTTCTTTGAGTTCTGATTAGTCGCCACATTTGTTTTTGAAGCCCATAAAAATCGCTTTCCATTCTATTGGAGAACTTTTCCCAGTGGTTTGCTTTAACTAGTCTTATCAACGTGTTTGTCTCGTTGCGGACTACTTTGTATTCCTCGTATGATTCTGGAGTCTTCAGTGTACGATATCTTAAGTACGCCTGCTTCTTCTCGTTGCATTTCTCCTTGATTTCCTTGGAAAACCATGGTGTTTTAGTAGTGTCGTATTTGATGTGTTTATGGTGCAGGTACCGAGTGCTTCGGTTGCTCTGTTTTCCTGTTGGAATAGTTCTTTTAGGTATTCTGTCCACCTAATCAACCTTTGGTCTTCATCCCAAATAGTCTTACCTTTCTTGTCTACAATCACTGTAATGGATTTTTTTTTTAAGTATATCCACTGCTAGTTTAATTTTCTTATGGAGATTGAAATCTTTGATCTTCCTCTTTATTATGCTTATACTACTGCTTGGTGCTAATTTGCATAATTCCAGATGATTTACTGCCATCACTTTCAAATAAATAGAGTATGGCACGTTTTTCACTGGAATGAGTTCAGAAGACAATGGAAAATAGTTATTTATATTAGGTTTGAGCTCTAAATATATCGTTTAACCTACTTATCATTCTCAGTAGGTGTTCAAAACTTGACATCCAACATGCAAGCGGTGCTTTACTTATCATAATTTAGAAAATTTGAATTTCATAATTTACAACTTAAATTAACGGTTGTTTGCAATATAAGAATGATTAATCAGTATGTGATTATTGACAAATGTGATTTGTCTAAAAGGTATACGCGGTGATGTTAATATGTTCTATATGAATAGAAATACACTGTCAGTCTCAAAAAAAAACGAAATTGAATAGAATCTAAAATATAGGCCAATTATATTTGTTTATTTCGTTTGTTATAATCGATATACAAGGGTGAATTGGAAACTTTTGTAAAAAACTAGGTAAATAGTATTTTTTTGCAAAAACAAAAACTTATTTCTTATCAGAATCTCCATTGTGCTCCAGAACATGTGATTCTCAAAAAAAACCTCGTGCAGGATATTATGTACCCGTATATATGAGAGGCCTACCATCTCAGTAATCTCTAGAAGCTTAATCCGACGATCTTCAATCACTATACCATGAGTTTTATCGACCATATATACAAAAGAAACCGCAATCGGGCTTTCTGAACATGCAAACATATACAGGGTTTGTACGTTTAAATTCATTGCAGTAAAGATGGAGTTAGTAGAAACTGACCAGGCTCGTGGGGTGAGTGGGGTAATTCATCAAAAAAAATTACACTGCATGGTTCCAAGTTTGGCTGACGGGCCTAAACCAAGTCAACACAAACGCTATTACCATTATGTATTAAGGAATGACTTGGCAATGTTACGTGTTTTCAAAATCACTGACTTCTGAATGTTTTTGTGTACATTTGTGTCCTAATTGTACCAAGTGTGGTGTGAATGTTGTTGGTACAAGACCTATGGCTGATATGACGAGGGCAACAATTGGTGGCGGTATAGTAACAGCGCATCACTGTTCTGTTCATTTTATCTGTCCATTTTAACCGCTGTCTTGGTTTGCCAGCCTTGGTAGTTGCATGTTGTCCTTGCAAAACATACGTGGCTTGGTTTGGCTTTGGTGGTTGTGTTTTTCCCGCATCTATGGCGGTTGTGTTTGTGATTGATTTAGGTGGGTCCAGGCGGCGAGTAATTTTCTTCTTAGTGATTTCTTTGTCAGGTTTTATGAATTTGTCATAGCAACGCATGACGTGTTCGTTGATTTCTGTGGTGCAACTCATGCGTTGCTTTGATTTTCCCGCCTTGGTGGGTGTCGACTTACTCGCCGGCACAACACTTTTGGCAGGTCCATTTTTCCTTTGCCCGGTCTTCATCGTTTTGGTCGAGCTGCCATTTCCGGCGACGTCCTCAACCGTTACGTCGCTCGCCCGATGCTTCTTTTATTAGTTTACTGCTGTTTGGGGTGTTTTCAGTATTCTGTGGTGTTAGAAGCTTAAAGTGCCGCGACATTGGGTTTGCCTGTTGGTAGACGGTAAATAGTTTTGGTGTGTTTTCTTGTGCTTATTATTGTTTGTCTGTCCCTAAAAGTTATTTTTGTATCTCTTGTTTTTCGCTGTTTTGCGAAGATATGAAAGTTGCTACATTGGATTTCCGTGAGGGCGAGTATATCTAGGCTCGTTCCATAGGTGTCATCTTTCCTCTTAAATAATCTGGACAACACAAGATAGCACAACATGACTCAGGTACCTCGGGATCGTCAATGCCCGTACTAAGAGAATCCTGGGATTCTCTTAGCCCCTGAGAGCTTATCTATTACTCTCTGTTCTTCTTTCTCACATTTGGTCAATGTGGTTCCATGTTTGGCTGACGGGCCCAAGCCAAGTCAGCACAAACACTATTACCATTGTGTATTAAGGAATGACCTGACTATGTTACATGTTTTCAAAATCACTGACTTCTGAATATTTCTGTGTATGTTTGTGTTGAATCCTAATTGTACTAAGTGCGGTGTGAATGTTATTGGTGTAAGGCCTGTGGCTGATATAACGAGGGGAACAATGACGACTTTTTACTTCTGTTGAAGGTCTGTGTATTTGGTCTTATTATTATTATTATTATTACTACTATTGTTATTTTGATTTATTATTTATTTACACTGTACACTGGACTTTACTATTTATTTAATTAAGAATCTGTTTAACACTTTAAACTTAAACCTAATTTTACCTTGATAAATTGTTCAATTTATATGATTGTTGTTGACCACTTGTTGATGTTATTTATATGTTTATATTTGTATTCACATGTTATGGACCCTCGAAATAAATTAGTAATCTGTGGTATAATGTGGATATGTTTGGGATGGTCTAGTTGTCTAGTTTCTGTAATTTTACGTGGTGAATATTTGCATTTTGTATATATAAAATTTATTAGATATTTCTGTGTCGTTTGATGGTTTGTAAGCTAGTCATTTGGTATAGTTCGTTGATTCTTATGTAACGTCCAATTATTGTTACGCATCTTAGTATTCTGTTTTGTGTGCGTTATAGTGATTTCGTTTGTGTATCAGATATACTGCACCATACAGGTGCGGCATACATTAGTATTGGTTTTACTATTTGTTTATAGATAATCAATTTATTTCTTGGATCCATGTGTGAATTCGGCGATATAAGTGCATATAGATTTTCCATTGTCAAGAATACTTTTTTTAATATCTGACTTACATGTGAGTAAAATCTTAATCTTGTGTCAATAATAACACCCAGATACTTCAGCTTATTTCTGAAGCGTATCTGATTGTCATTTATTTTAACAGGAATATTTATCTTGTATATATACTTGGATGCAAGAAACACGAAACTTAAAATCAATAATAGATTACATTATAATTAAAAATGATGCCACTATCAAAATAAAAGTTGTAAGAGTAAAGAGAGGGACAGAATGTGGAACAGACTATAGAATATTAGTAGCAAATATAAAAATCCCATGGTACAAGACAATAAAACAAACAGGAACAATAGATAAAGAAAACAGAAGTATTAATGAGATAACAGAAAAAGCAGACAAAGAAATAAAATACAAAATACACTTACTGCAAGACGAAACGATAAGAGACCTATATAAACGGCGATTAGATCAAAAATTAAATGAATTTAACTACGACAACCTCCAACAGATGTATGACCACATAAAAGAATGCATGAAACAGGCGACCCTAAGAGCATTAAGCAAAGAAGACAACGAGAATAAGAAACATAAAATTAGAATCTGTGAAAAAACCAAAGAATGTACAAAGAAGAAAAAAAAACTATACGAAAAATGGCTGAATACAAAATCATAAGAAGATCTACAGAAATATAAACAAAGAAAAGAATGAGAGACGGGAAAAAGCGTGCGAACATGTAGAACAGTATATATGAGGAACTAGAAGCACAGAGATATGGAGAATAATTAAAGCATTAAGGACCAACAATAGCGAGAAGACGTATACAGAGTATATCCCAGAAAGCGAGTGGGACGAATATTATAAAAAACCGTTAACAGAAGACAGACAAGAATTCTAAGAAGAGAACACTGAAGAAGAACAGAATAAGGAAAAAAGGAGATACAACTAAGCTATGAAGAAGTAAAGAAGAAAATAACAATACTCAAAAATAATAAATCTGCAGGACCTGGAGGTGTGATAAACGAAATGATTAAGTACGGGTCTAATAAATTCCATCGGATGCTGAGAAACATGTTCCACAGAGCGATAAATGGAGAAAAAATACCAGAGGAATGATCAAAAGCTTATACAGTATCTGTATTTAAAAAGGGAGACCGCAGAAAATGCACAAACTATAGAGGCCTAAGCATAATATCGAGTATGGGGCGTTTGTATGGAAAAATTATTAACAATATTATAGAGGAAAATATAAAAGGAAAAATTGGGCAGGCTTTACGGCCGGAAAATCATGAATAGACCACATATGCACTATAAAACAAACAATGGAAAAAAAACTGACAAAGAATAGAGAAGTTCATCTAGCCTTCGTAGACATAGAAATGTCTATAACTCAACACCAAGACAAAGATTATGGCACGCAATGAAAGAAATTGGCATTAACAAAGAACTAATATACTCAGTAAAAGCTCTCTACGAAAACAACAAAGTGAACATAATAATAGGACATAAAATAGGGAAGAGACTTCAAACATCAAAAGGCCTACTACAAGGATGCTCTACATCCCCAACACTATTCAAAATATACCTCGAACAAACGTTAAAAAAATGGAAGCAAAAATGTAGTGGAATGGGAGTCTCAATACGAGAAGATTACTTATATACTCTCAGTTTCACAGACGACCAAGTAATCATAGCGCAAGATGAGGAAGACCTTAATTATATGGTAAAAAAACTGAAAGAAGAATACACTAAAGCAGGATTAGAAATAAACTTTGATAAAACGGAATATCTAACAACCAAGGAGGGAAAATCTAGAAGTCGATAATGAAACAACAATCAAAGGAACCGATAGATTTAAATATCTAGGAACCATCATTTCAAAAAACGCAACATCAGAAGAAGAGATCAAAACTAGATTAGGATAAACGCGGAAACACATTACAATGAGAAACAAAACACGCATATACAAATCAATAATACAAAGCATAATGACATACGGGTCAGAAACATGGACGATCAACAAAAGAAATAAATCTAAAATTAACGCGGTAGAGATGAAGTGTTGGAGAAGATGCTGTAGAGTGATATGTATGGAGAGAATACCAAATGAAGAAATAAGAAGCAGAATGAACATCAAAGAGAACGCAATAAACACCACTGAAGAAAAACGATTAAAATGGTATGGATACATACGACGGAGCGAAGATAATAGATGGATAAAGAAAATAACGGAGTGGAGCCCTACAGGGGGAAGAAAAAGAGGAAGACCCAGACGATCGTGGAGAGACGATGTAGACGAGGCTATGGAGGACAGGGGTCTAACAGATGGAGACTGGGAAGGTAGAAACGGATGGAAGGCTGAGAGAAGGAAGACAGCATCAGCTGTAGAGAATCCTTGATATATATTTATCTTGTCATTTATAAACTTTCTAGTTAGTATTATTTTCGGACCTTTTGGATGATTACCTAGGAACACAGCTTCGAAGCGTGAAGTGTATGCTGCCCTCATGTTGGATAAAGTACTAGTGATACCAACAACCTCAAAAGAAAGAAATTTACCGACAAGTTATAGGTGATACGTTCTTACTTGACCGACTGTATATAATAATAACTTTAAAGTATTTTTAGTGTTCCGTACGGAACACTTGTAAGATAACTTCGGGGTCTGTCTGTTTGTCTGTCCGTCTGTCGTCGTCTGTCACACCCGATTTTCTCCGAAACTATTTGTCGTAGAAAGTTGAAATTTGGTAGTAATATAGGAATTGATGGCCTCATCAGAGCCATGTAGTTTTGAAAGTTAAATTTTGACTTAAGGGGTTAGTTTTGGGGGGTGAAATCGGAAGTGAAAAAAATTTTTTTTTACTATGTAATCGAGTGTGGTGTCAAATGAAAGCTTGTGAAAACACGAGTAAAAAATGTACATATAATGTAATACTTGCGCGCACTTTTCTTTGTATTATTTTTAAAAAATCGCGAAAAATCGCTGTCCACCCGCCTTATCTCGGAAAGTACTTATCAAAAAATTTTGAAAAAATTCTGGAATATTCTCCACAGGGTGTAGATTGAACGAAAATTATCACGAGTGCATTTCCTGAAATAATTTATCTGGTATATAAAAAAAACAGAAATTTCAAGGTCATCAATTTTCAGTGAAGATTGGAAATAAACTTTGTTGAAAACTTATTTGGGGTGTGTTTTGTGAAGTCACTGATCATTTTATATGACCGTAACATAAATTTTAACTTAAGAGATTCGTTTTGAGGGGTGAAATCGGAAGTGAAAAAAAAAAAATTTTTACTAGGTCATCGAGTGTGGTGTCAAATGAAAGCTTGTGAAAACACGAGTAAAAAAATATATATATAATCAAGTACTTGCGCACACTTTTCTTCGTATTACTTTTAAAAAATCGTGAAAAATCGCTGTCCCCTACCTTATCTCGAAAAGTACTGATCAAAAAATTTTAAAAAAATCCTGGAATATTCTCCACGGGGTATAGATTGAACGAAAATTATCATTACCTTTAATAATTTATCTGGTATATAAAAAAACCAAAATTTCAAGGTCACCAGTTTTCAGTAAAGATTGGAAACAAACTTTGTTGAAAACTCATTTGGGGTGTGTTTTGTGAAGTCACTGATCATTTTCATAGCATACCACCCTAACAAAATTTTTTATTTTAAAAACAATCAACGTACGGAACACTAATTGTGCAAGTTCAACTTGCACTTGACCGGTTTTTTTTTATGGGTTTAGCACACCTGCTACCGGGAAGTCCCTAAAGCGCTCCAGGAGCGGCATGTGTGCGGGTTTTTCTACTCTATTTCTTTTTGCGATTAAATAATGTCATGTAAATTACCAAATTTCAATGGCTGGATGAAGTTACTCTTTAGTGTGACAAAATTAAATTCAGTGTTTGCAAGGAAAATACTGACTAAATCACGACTTGTCTCTGTTATTTAGTATTGTTTACTATAATGACTTAAAAATTATTAAATTTAATTGTATGCACAAAAAAAACAAATAACCATGAACTTCGAAAATATCATCATTACGTATATATGTACATTAGCAAACAAGGACATCGATGACTATTCTTCATTTTTATGTTTATCATTGTCTAAAAGCTACAAGAATATTAACGAGTTTAAATAACTACACCAGTCATTCGTAATATCTATCTTTCTTTTATCAATAAAAATAAAAGTATCAGACAAAGATAGACAACAAACTGTTGTATATGTTGAGCTTTGGTTCAAGGTGTAAGGTACAAAATTTAGGTCATGAGCATTTTTTTGATACCTAAAAAATCAGATTCACCTAAACAACGTCGTTGATGATGTCCTACGGGGATTTTCATGACTTTTTAATAATTGTTTCACATAAATAAAAACAAGATTGTAAACTACCAATGTCATAAATTACGTATGTTTATGTAAACGTAGTAACTCAATCATAAGTTATTGTTTTTTCAGTCACTAGTACTAGTAGAATTTGTGATTTGCATAATATAGGTGTAATTTATTGATAATTATTTATTTATTTAATTGCTTGTAGTATAGCATTTTTATTGAAGTAAGAATGTTTTAATAACGACTTATTTTTTTGGTCTTTTCCCGCAGCGTCACGTATTCTTGGGGTATTCTTATTAAATTATACATTCTTATTAAATTATAATTTTCCTAAAATTGTGGAAATATGGTATTGTTGGATTGTCAGTGTATCGTAGCTTAGCAATGCAAATTTTAACGCATACATATTAATTCAGCTGATTACGAACAACACAATCGTTAAACTACCTAAGCCACAAAAAAAACAGTGAGAACTACCATTTACTACAATGTATATCTATAATTATCACAAAAATCCTGCACTCTGGAAGTATTTCAGGTGATTTATTTATTCTTAAATATCTATTATATATATATATATATATATATATATATATATATATATATATATATATATATATATATATATATATATGTATGTATATATATATATATATATATATATATATATACATATATACAGTTGTGGCCAAAATAATAGCAGTGCTTACTAAATTTTTATCAAAACATATTTAATAAGTTTTTTTAATAGAACAACTAAAACATAAATATGATAACTTTGAAGCCCACCTAAGTTGCATCAAAGTAATATAAGGCTAATTAATTAAATTCTTAAAAATCAAAGAAAAACGCCAAATTTCTAAAAATTATGGTGGACAAAATAATAGCAGTGTTTTACTAAAAATACTGTTAAAAAAACTGTACAATTAACAATATTTTTCTTTTATGAGCATTAGACCACACCTAATACTTAATTGTAAACCCTTTATTGGCTATGACAGCTTCACAACGTCGCGGCATAGAGTTAACCAAATCTTGACATCTAAAAACAGGAAAGCTTTTCCAAGAATCTCTGATTACAGCCCAGAGCTCGTCTTGATTCTTAGATTTTTCACATGCTACGCTATCTTTAATATCGCCCCACACATTTTCTATCGGGTTCAGATCTGGGCTTTGAGCTGGCCAATTTAAGACAATAATTTTTTTCTTTTCTAAAAATTGTTTACATAATCGACTGCTATGTTTTGGGTCATTGTCAACCCATTTAAGTGGCATTTCATATTCTGCATAGGGTAACATAACGTCCTGTAAAATTTCAACATAAACACCGGCGGTCATTATGTTTTTAATCCAAAATATAGGCCCTACTCCGAAGTAGGAGAAACATGCCCATACCATTATTTTTGAACCTCCATGTTTAACTGTCTTAATAGTGTACCGAGGCTGATATGCGGTTCCTAAAGGGCGTCTAACGTATGTTTTGCGGCCTACATTTTCAAATAATACACTTTGCTTTCGTCGGACCACAGTATATTACGCCATTTAAATAGAGGCCATTCAATATGTTCCTTCGCGAACTCTAATCGCCTCTTTCTGTGTCTTTTATTTAACAAGGGTACCTTACGCGGACTTCTTGCTGGTAACTTTGCCTCTTTAAGTCGTCGTCGTATCGTCCTAGGAGCTACATCCACTCCCACAATCTCCTGAAGTTGTGTTGACGAAGCAAATGGGACCGCAAGTTTCAGGTGTAGGTTGCCATCTTAAAGCGTTTGCTACCATTTTAGCTGAGCATCCCAAAATATTTTGAATCTGCATGTAAGATTTTCCATCACGACGCAATTGTCTTATCAATTCGCGTTTTTCTTGAGAACAGTGCTTCTTCCTTCGCATAATTGTATTAAAAACAGAAAAAGTGTTGATGGATCTGACACAAAACTATTCTAAATTTGACAATTTAACCGAACACAAGGAGCAAAAACCATTTAGGTTTGAAACACACCAGTGTTAAGCGAACTATGCTATTATTTTGACCAAGCAAAATTCATCTCCTGCTACAAAAAACGTAAATACTTTGTTTATATTTATTTTTATATACATATTTTTTTGTTGAAACCTCAGCACAGTTGATAAGTTTTTAAACGATAAAATATTTTTTGCCTTAATGGAATTTTGCAGTTACCTTTCAACAGTGTTAGTTATTTTTATTGAACCACTGCTATTATTTTGACCACAACTGTATTTATATGATACAGCCAACATGTAACACCCTCTAATTTTTTTATTTTGAGAGTTACATATTTAGGCTTTTTTATCACTTAAGAAATATTTTTAATTACTTCTGGTTTGACCGGAAGTGAATGCAACTTACTTATTTTTAATGGAACCATGTATATTTTTTTATCAATTTCAATTCGCTTTGAAATTCTCTTTCCAACGATGTATCACAAGTTGACATTTGTTTGACAGGTGACCGGCAAAAACTGATTTAAATTCTTAGATTTAGGCGGCCATGGCGGATATAATAGCAATTGTTTTTGTTCATTTTATCTCACTTTGGAAAGAATTGAAGACTATTCTTTTAACGTGCCTTTTTCGCGAGTCTAAGTGGCTCCAACAAAATTTTATACTTTACGTTCAGTTACAGAAGTTTCTCTTTAAATAATGACTAATATCACCGAAATTAAGATAGGAACACATATTTTTGATTTAACCTAGTTACACATTACTGGTTTTTGCCAACATACATCTAACAGAACTATCTAATGTCAATTGAATGTAATATTATTTTCAGAAACTAAACCGTTTTATTATGCAATAATGTGATAACAATAAGTTCCATTACGGACTTAGTACGCTGTGATAAAAGAGACGAACCGAAAGTCATGGTTGCTGCGTATTACCAAAATGGCCATTATTATTGTTTACTTTACGTCAAAAATAATTTTTTGTTAACAAAAATGTATTCAACGGATGAAAAAGTAGACATGTTATTAATTTATGGAGAGTGCAGAAAGAATAGCCAACAAGCCGCCGAGTTGTACATAACAAGATATCCCGATAATAGGCACCCACCCAACAATTATTTTTTAAGCATAGAGCAGCAGTTTAGAAGGCAGCCGATTGAAGCTACTGATGTATTTATTAGTGACGAAGAGTCAGAAATTAATACATTGGCCATTGTTCAGGTAGATCCTACAATTTCTATAAGACATGTTGTAGAACAAACCGGTGTAAATCGTGAAATCGCTCGCCGCATTTTAAGAAAATATAAATTCAGGTCCTACAAATATCAAATAAATCAACATTTATTTCAAACAGATTACCAAAGAAGAATGGAATATTGTAATTGGTTTTTGCAAAGATACCACCTTGATAACCAGTTTCATTACAACATTCTATTTTCGGATGAATCTAGATTTACCAATTTGTGTCTATTTAATCGTAACAATACTCAATATTGGGCCCAAGAAAATTCTAGAATTATGCGAGAAAGTGTCTATCAAGAAAGATGTGGTTGGGTATCCTTGGAACAAGAATTATTGGTCCTATTATATTTGATGGTGCTTTAAATGGAGAAAGATATTTGGAGTTCATTCAAAATGATGTTGAAGACTTTTTAGAAACTTTACCTCTAAATCGTGGAGACATTATTTTCCAGCAGGATGCGATCCAGCCTACAATAATAGAAATGTAGTAAACTACTTGAATTGGTTAGGTACCAATGCCTAATAAGTGGCTTGCAAGAACGCCAGATCTTACGCCTCTTGATTTTTGTATATGGAACCAT
Organism: Pachyrhynchus sulphureomaculatus; assembly: GCA_019049505.1. Classification (NCBI taxonomy): domain Eukaryota; kingdom Metazoa; phylum Arthropoda; class Insecta; order Coleoptera; family Curculionidae; genus Pachyrhynchus; species Pachyrhynchus sulphureomaculatus. The sequence goes on along the minus strand of CM032452.1, from coordinate 114,837,048 downwards.
CTAAAAAAAAAGTTTACAAAAATCCACTAATAGAGAGAAATGATTTAGAAATGCGCTTAAGAAGAGCAGTACATCAAATTACTAAAATTCAGCTGGAGAACGTTATGAGAGCCACGGCGAGAAAAACAAGATTGTGTAGGATTAACAAAGGACCACATTTTGAATATTTGGAATACATACCTAGCAAATTTATATCTAGTATAAAATAGTTTTACCTATTTATTTTTATTGTGTTACTTAGTTAAAATGTTACTTCTTTCTAATATTAATTAATTACAATTATCGGTTTTGTTGTGTTATTCTTATTATTAAATGTTTTGGTTTTATTATTTGCATTTAAATATTTATTTAATAAATAAGAATGTTGCAGTCACTTCCGGTCAAGCCGGAAGTAGTTAAAAATATTTCTAAAGTAATAAAAAAGCCTAATAATGTCCGATTCTGGTATCTACAAAATGCAAATATGTAACTTTCAAAATAAAAAAATTACAGGGTGTTATATGTTGGCTTTGTCCCCCGGTATATATATATATATATATATATATATATATATATATATATATATATATATATATATATATATATATATATATATATATATATATATATATATATATATATATATATATATATAAACTGAAAATGGACGAAAGTCCGTATCTCAGCAGTCTACCCACTGTTCTCACATTTGTTAAATCCATCCCTAGACGCGTTTCACCGTATCACGACTCATCAGTTGGGCTAGGATCGACAAACAAGAAAACAGAATTTTCTGGTACTCAAGCCAGTACTGACGGCCATTAATGGTAAGAGGTAGGCGTTATATCTTACCATATATATATATATATATATATATATATATATATATATATATATATATATATATATATATATATATATATATATATATATATATATATATATATATATATATATATATATATATATATAATAACACATGGGCTGAAAAGTCCCGGGCCTAACACATAGATGGCGCTAGTTTTATTGCAGTCACCTTTTTTTCAGTTAATACTAACCTTCAAAAGACAGTTGTTAAAATTTCATGATATTCTATTCATTAGTTTGTGAGTTATTGTGCTAAGAGTGACGCTACTTTTGTTATTTTCAAAACAATGGATCAAAAACAATTTCGTGTTTTAATTTTACACTGCTTCTTGATGGGAAAAAATACCGTTCAAGCGAAGCAATGGCTTGAAAAGTGTTATGGGGACTCCGCTCCATCAGAAACAACAATAAAACGTTGGTTTGCTGACTTCAAACGTGGTCGTAGAGACACCGATGATGCAGAACGCAGTCGACGTCCAAATGAGGCGGTAACACCAGAAAACATCAAAAAAATCCATAAAATCGTTTTGAATGATCGAAAAGTGAAGTTGCGTGAGTTAGCTGACATCGTAAAGATATCAAAAGAACATGTTGGCTTTATATTGCATGAGCATTTGACTATGAGAAAGCTCTGTTCAAAGTGGGTGCCGCGTTTGCTCACTGTTGATCAAAAACAAGAACGTGTTGATGATTCTGAGCAGTGTTTGGCCATGTTTAAACGTAACAAACCGGAATTTTTGCGTCGATATGTGACAATGGATGAAACATGGATCCATCACTTCACTCCGGAATCAAAACGATCGTCATCTGAGTGGACAGCAACTGGTGAACCTCGTCCAAAGCGCCCGAAAGCACAACAATCGGCTGGAAAGATTATGGCCTCGGTATTTTGGGATGTGCGTGGTGTAATATTCATCGACTATCTTGAGAAAGGAAATACCATCAACAGTGAATATTATATAGCGTTATTGGAGCGTTTGAAGGCCGAAATTGCAAAGAAACGACCGCATATGGCAAAGAAAAAAATTTTGTTTCATCAAGACAACGCACCGTGTCACAAGTCAATCAAAACAATGGCAAAACTACATGAATTGAACTTCGAATTGCTCCCACATCCACCGTATTCGCCAGATTTGGCTCCCAGCGACTACTGGCTGTTCGCAGACCTGAAAAAAATGCTCGCCGGTAAGAAATTTCGCACGAATGAAGAGGTTATCGCTGAAACTGAAGCCTATTTTGAGGCAAAAGATAAATCGTTCTACAAAAGTGGTATTGAAATGTTAGAGCGGCGCTGGAATGATTGCGTTGCTCTTGATGGAGATTACGTTGATGAATAAAGCTAATTTTGAACCAAAAAAACCGTGTTTTCTTTGTTAGGCCCGGGACTTTTCAGCCCATGTGTTATATATAAAATGCAACGTCTCTCTGTCTGTCTGTCTGTCCGTTAGTGCGCTTATCACTGGAGAACCACTTATTCGATTTACGTACTTTTTTTTTTAAACATACATATGTTCTCTAGCCAGGTTATAGGCTATATTTTATTACGATAAGTAGCATAGGGAATGAGCAGTGACGATAATAGTGAATGAAGTCGGAAAAAAAGTTTGCCGGTAGTGCGCTCCCTTGCAGTACACAGCCTAAACCATTACATTTGGAACAATATTATGTAGCAGAGAATATCTATAATCTATAATATATAAAATGCAATGTCTCTCTGTCTGTCTGTCTGTCCATTAGTGCGTTTATCAGGCGAGAACCATTTATCCGATTACGTGTCTTTTTTTAAATTCGTACATATATTCTTGGGCCAGGTTATATAGTAATAATAATAATAATCTATATCTATAATATATATAAAATACAACGTCTCTGTCTGCCTGTCTGTCCGTTAGTGCTCTTAGCCCTCGAGAACCACTTATCCGATTTACGAGATTTTTTAAATTCATACATATGTTCTCTGACCAGGTTATGTAATAATAATAATAATAATCTATATAATATATATAAAACGCAACGTCTCTCTGTCTGTCTGTCCATTAGTGTGCTTATCATTCGAGAACCACTCATCCGATTTACGTGATTTTTTTTTTTAATTCTTAATTTAATATATGTCAAATAAAATCTATAAAATATATAAAACGTAACGTCTCTCTGTCTGTCTGTATATCCATTACTGCGCTTAGCACTCAAGAACCACTTATCCGATTTACGTGTTTTTTTTTTATAAACTGCAAGGGGAATAAACAGAGACAAAATGCTAATATGTAGGAAAAAAGATGAAAGTTTAACGGTAAGCTTCGCAGAAAGACTGAATAGATGGGGGGAATACTTTAAAGAAACACTAAATGGAGTTGAATGAGAAATAGGAAGCAAAATTAACTGAAGGGCAGGAGGGGACAAATAAACCCTGCAAAGTAGAAATAAGAGAAATACTCAGAACCCAAAAAAATAAGGCCCCGGGTGGAAATCGTAGAACTGATAAAAGCTGGAGAAGTAGATCTGGAAAATGAAATATGCCGGTTGGTGCAAGAAATATGGGAAACGAAAAGATGCCAGTGAACTGGAGAGAGTCGCTGATTTGTCCAATATACAAAAAAGGAGAAAAAACTATATGTGCTAATTATAGACCAATTGCCTTACTGGATGTCGTGTACAAGATAGTAGTGTTGACTATCAAAGCAGACTAGCAAAGAAAGCCGAGTCTATTCTGGGAGAGTACCTTTGTGGATTCAGGAAAAATAGATCGGTTGCAGACCAGATATTTGCGATTAAGATCTAAGATAATAGCTTAGAACAAAATTTAGCACTACACTTGGTCTTTGTGTATTTCAGAGAAGCATATGACTCTGTAAATAGAGAAGGACTCTACAAAATAATGGAAGAACTAAAAATTCCAAGTAAATTGATTCGCATGGTGAGAATGACCCTGAATGACACAGAAAATAGAGTGTTGGTTGAGGGCAAAGTATCAGACAAGTTTAAGGTGAAGAGAGGATTAAGACAAGGGGAACCAGTGTCTATTTAATTTGGTACTAGAGAAGATAATCCGGGAGTCAGAAATAAAAACAAATGGAACGATATACCAACAAACCTGCCAATGCTTGGCCTATGCGGATGATGTAGCAGTGATTGCAAGAGAAAAAGAGAACCTCAAAAAGCCATAAGTAGGATAAAAGAAAGGGGAAGGATGAGAGGACTAAAGATAAATGAGGAAAAAACAAAATACATGGAAATTACAAAGAAGAAGGAAAATAAAAACAACAAAAGTTTAAATATAATAAACAACTTAGGGAAAAGATATATGTTTGAAAAAGTAGACAAATTTAATTATCTGGGAGTAACAATAACAGAGAGTGGATAAGAAAGGACGAAGATACAAGAAAGAATACCGAAAGGACAGAAAATTTTGGGGGTAATGAATCCAATATTGAAATCAAAGAATGTATCAAGAAAAGCAAAAGAAAGAATATATACGACAGTTGTCAGACCCACGGTGACATATGGATACGAAACGTGAAAAGTGAATGCAAGAGAAAAGGAGACGTTCGAGGTGTTGGAAAAGAAAGCTTTGAGAAGAATCTACGGAGAAAGGAAAGAATAGGGACTGTGGAGAAAAAGAACAAACTACGAATTATAATGTCTATATACGAAACCCCTTATAAGCCAAATCATAATAAGCCAGCGATTAAGATGGTTGGGACACTTGGCCAGGATGAAGGAAGAAAGACAGGAAAAGCAAGCCCTAATAAAAGGAGTGGTTGGAAGAAGAGGCAAGGGTAGACCTCGATCTACATGGATTCAGGCAGTAAAGCAAGATGCGGAGTTGATGGGAATCCCGCACTGAGAAAAGCTAACAGGGGACAAAAAGAAGTGGAGACAAGTATGCAACCAAGCCATGAGCCTCTAAGACCCCTTGAGCTATATAATAATATAAACATAACGAATAAGCAGTGACCATAAAGTCCACGCGAATGTACAAAGTAAATATATATCAAATGTGAAAGACTAAAGAAACGAAAAGATGTGGCTTTAGAAGACACAAACGTGATTTTTCCTTTGCATCAAAAGTACCGACGTCTAGAGTTATGCACTGTCCGGGTGTGCCATCTATGAATCACCAAATTAGAAAATGAATGTTTCGGTCCATATAAGAGCTCGTCAGCCGGCCTAAGTGAAGAGGCAAATCGAAAACGCCCATGATCAGCCAGAGAGATTTAAAAGGCATGTATGCGAAAGTAGCAGTAGCCAACAGACGCCAGTGCCATCCGATGTGAAACCCACAAGACTTTTAATTTAAGAGCACCTAGGTGTTGTGCTCCTATTCTAAAATTTTGCTTATGAGCAGGTACGTTCTAACTTTTTAAGCTTAATGGAAGATATTTTATGACTTTTTTAGAGTCGATTTAAATTTTTATTTTATTTCTATATTATTTGAATAACCTTAAAAAGTATTTTTAGTATAGATAACAATCAACAAACTAAATAAAGCATCTGGTATAACTAAAACTTCATTATCCTAGTGTATCGCTTTAATTTGTGATACCCAGGCTGCATAAAATTCACGGTATAAACGTTTTTCGTAGTTGAGGATTACCCGAATGACGTAAAACAATATCGTCTATTAAAAATTCACCGCAGAATGAAAAGGAAACAACAAACAATACATGAATATGACATTAAACCAAATTAAAATTCAAATTGTGAGAAGAGCTTTCTTCGAAATACACCTGAGATTTCCAAAATACGTATAACAACAGTGATGCTCATTCATGCCAACAAGAGACCTTGATCAAGTTGTCCACATGATTCATGATTTCTGCTGTACCGCGTAGGTTACCGTAACACAAGCACACACCAATCGGACATAATCAATTATGGAACGTAAGTAAATTCCTCTGTTTAGCTTATGCTGGGTTGCATTGGAGGTTGAACCTACACTAGGGAATAGCGTTAATTATTCCTCTGCTCAAATTAAATGTTATTTAACACCCACTTAAGTTAAATGTTCGAAAATGTTCGTCGCTTACAAACAGGCAAGATTTATCCCCTCACATCTATAATATATATAAAATGCAACGTCTCTCTGTCTGTCTGTCTGTCCGTTAGTGCGCTTATCACTGGAGAACCAGTTATCCGATTTACGTACTTTTTTTTAAAAATCATACAGGTTATAGGCTATATTTTATTTCGATAGGTAGCATAAGGAATGAACAGTGACGATAATAGTGAGCGAAGTCGGAAAAAAGTTTGCCGCTAGCGCGTTCCCTTACAATGCACAGCCTAAACCATTAAGTATGGAACAATATTATGTAGCAGAGAATATCTATAATCTATAATATATATAAAATTCAATGTCTCTTTGTTTGTCTGTCTGTCCATTACTGCGTTTATCACGCGAGAACCACTTATCCGATTGACACGTAAATCAAATTCATACATATATTCTTTGGCCAGGTTATATAATAATAATAATAATCTATATCTATAAATATATATAAAATGCAACGTCTCTCCTTCTGTCTGTCTGTCCGTTAGTGCGCTTATCACTCGAGAACCACTTATCTGATTTACGTGTTTTTTTTTTAATGGCCAGGTTATCTATAATCTTCTATCTAGAATATATATAAAATGCAACGTCTCTCTCTGTCTGTCTGTCTGCCTGTCTCTCTGCCTGTCTGTCTGTCTACCCGTTAGTGCGCTTATCACTTGAGAACTACTTATCTGATTTACCTGTTTTTATAAATTTATACACATGTTTTATATAATTCGATATAAGCCTAGATAATGGGAGATAAGATGAGATAATGGGAGATAAGTATAAATAATGGTAGATGAGGAGAAATAATGGGAGATAAGTAGAGATAAGTCTAGATAAAGGGAGTTATGGTGAGATAATGAGACATAAGGAGAAATAATGAGAGATAAGGAGAAATATTGCGAGATAAGTTGAGATAAGCCCAGATAATGGGAGATAAGGTGAGATAATTGGAGATAAGGAGAAATAATGGGAGATAAGGAGAAATAATGGGAGATAAGGAGAAATAATGGGAGATGAGCAAAAGCCTAGATAATAGAAACTATGTAGAGATAATGGGAGATAACGAGAAATAATAGGAGATAAGGAGAAATAATGGGAAATAATTTATTACGTTGGATAACACAAGGTATAAGCCGTGACGATAGTAGTGAATCAAGTCCACGCGAGCGGAGCCGCGAGCCCGGCTTGTCTATAATATATATAAAATGCAACGTCTCTCTGTCTGTCTGTCTGTCCGTTCGATATAAGCCTAGATACTGGGAGATAAGGTGAGATAATGGGAGATAAGTATAAATAATGGTAGATAAGGAGAAATAATGGGAGATAAGCAGAGATAAGTCTAGATAAAGGGAGTTATGGTGAGATAATGGGAGATAAGGAGAAATAATGGGAGATAAGGAGAAATATTGCGAGATAAGTCGAGATAAGCCTAAATAATGGGAGATAAGGTAAGATAATTGGAGATAAGGAGAAATAATGGGAATAAGGAGAAATAATGGGAGATAAGCAAAAGCCTAGATAATGGAAACTATGTAGAGATAATGGGAGATAAGGAGAAATAATGGGAGATATTTTATTACGTTGGGTACATCAAGGTATAAGCCATGACGAGAGTAGTGAATCAAGTCCACGCGAGAGGAGCCGCGAGCCCGGCTAGTCTATAATATATATAAAATGCAACGTCTCTCTGTCTGTCTGTCTGTCCGTTAGTGCGCTTCTCAATCGAGAACCACTTATCCGATTTACGTGCTTTTTTTAAAAAAAAATACATATGTTCTCTGGTCAGGTTATAGGATATATTTTATTACGTATCTCTGTCTGTTTGTCCGTTAGTGCGCTTATCATTCGAGAACCACTCATTCGATTTACGTGATTTTTTTCTTAATTCATTCATATTTTCTTTGGCCAGATTATAGGATATATTTTATTATGTTAGGTAACATAAGGAATAAGTAGTGACGATGATAGTGAAGCAAGTCGGACAAAAGTGTGCCGCTAGCGCGCTCTTTTGCGATACGCTGCCTAAACTGTTAAATATGGAACAGTATCAATCATATAGCAAAGAGTATAATATATATATAAAATGAAACGTCTCTCTGTCGATCTGTCTGTCCGTTAGTGCGCTTATCACGTGAGAAGCACTTATACGATTTACGTGTTGTTTTAAAATTCATACATATGTTCTTTGGCCAGGTTATATAATAATAATAATAATAATAGCATAGAAGCATCGAGCGAGCGACCTAACGGTCAAGGGCGTCGTGGGAAATAGCAGTTCGACCACAACTATGAAGACCGGGTAAAAGAAAATGGATCTACCAAAAGTGTTGTGCCGGCGAGTAAGCCGACACCCACCAAGGCGGGAAAATCAAAGCTACGCATGAGTTGCACCACAGAAATCAACGAACACGTCATGCGTTGCTATAACAAAATCACAACTAACCTGACAAAGAAATCACTAAGAAAAAAATTACTCGCTGTCTGAAGCCATCGAAATCTATCCCAAACACAACCGACACAGATGCGGGACGAACACAACCACCAGAGCCAAACCAAGCCACGTAAAAAGGATATGGAAACAAGAAAAAGTCATCATTGTCCCCCTTGTCATGTCAGCCACAGGCCTTACACCAACAACGTTCACACCACACTTAATACAATTAGGACTCAACACAAATATACACAAAAAAATTCAGAAGTCAGTGATTTTGGAGACATATAAGATTGTCAGGCCATTCCTTAATAACTAATTATAATAGAGTTTGTGCTGACTTGGCTTAGGCCCGTCAGTCAAAGATGGAACCACATTGACCAAATGTGAGAAAGAAGAACAAAAGTACCAAATAATAATAATAATAATCTATATCTATAATATATATAAAATGCAACACCTATCTGTCTGTCCGTTAGTCCGCTTATCACTCGAGAATCACTTACGTGATTCTTTTTTAATTCATACATATGTTCTCTGACCAGGTTATAGATATATACTTTATCACGTGAAGTCGTAAAAAAGTTTGCCACTAGCGCGTTCTCTTGCAATACGCTGCCTAAACCGTTAAATATGGAACAATATTATGTAGCATATGCAACGTCTTTCTGTCTGTCTGTCCGTTAGGGCGCTTATCACGCGAGAACCACTTATCCGATTTACGTCTTTTTTTTTTAAATCATACATATGGTGTTTGGACGGGTTATATAATAATAATAGTCTATATAATACATGTAAAGCGCGACATCTCTCTGTCTGTCTGTCCGTTACTGCACATGTCATTCAAGAACCATTGATCCGATTTACGTGTTTTTTTTTTTTTAATTCATACATAGGTTCTCTGATCAGGTTATGGGATATATTTTATTACATTAGGTAACATAAGGAATAAGCAGTGGCGATAATACTGAATCAAGTCCACGCGAGCAGAGCCGCGGGCATGGCTAGTTTTTAATAAAACTTTGTTCATAACTAATTTTGAATTTCTTTTTGAAATAATTAATTTTTCAGTTATTGCAGGAAAAATGGAATTTCTGAATTGCCATTTAAATTTCCAAAACGTCATTGAAAAAGGTGTTCATTATATTTTTGGATACTTTTATGAATACAATACATTAATTAATAAACGTAGTAAATAAATATGAAATTGTTTTTTTTTGTAGGTAGTGCTTACGCCTTGAATGCGGAGCGTGCACGAAAGTGGTAATTTACGTTAGTTCCAAATATATCCATTACATTAACCAAAAATTCTCATAAAACTATTAGAACAACAAAATATTACTATGTTTTAGTGACCTAGGTGCCCTGAAACGTAAAGAAATGCTAAGATCTCAAAATATGATTTTGTTATGAGTACATTACTTCCTTTAGCAAGAAAAGTACTACGAGTAAACTATTCTTCAATATTATTTGCTTTTCATCCGATTTAAAAACCACATAACGCATCGTATTTTAAAAATCAAATATCTCTTGTCCCTCTTATTTGTAGGTGGTGCCCCACAAGGTCACCAGCCTTCCGACCGTAAAATCACGTTGTCAGAGGCAAGAGTAATATTGCCGACTAGTTAATAGAATGTGCTCGAGATGTACGATTTATTCGTCCACGACTGTACATTACTCAAATAGCATTTTTCTTAAACTAACAAATCATAAATTTCTATAAAATACTGTAATACATGTTCTAGTTATTTCAAGTGTATCCATTTGTTCTCTTTTTTGGTATTCCATACGGAACACTTATAAGATCACTTCGGTGTCTGTCCGTCTGTCTATCTGTCCGTCTGTTTGTCTGTCTGTCTGTCAGACTGTCACAGCCGATTATCTCCAAAACTATTTGACAAAGAAAGTTGAAATATAGGAATTAATGGTCCCATCGGAGCCGTGCAGTTTTGAAAGTTAAATTTTGACTTAAGGAGGGTAAAATCGGAAGTGAAAAAAAAATTACTAGGTCATCGAGTGGGATGTCAAATGAAAGCTTGTAAAAACACAAGTTCAAAAATATATATAACGTAATACTTGCACACACGTTTCTTTGTATTATTTTTAAAAAATCGCTAAAAATCGCTGTCCCCCCCTTATCTCGAAATTTTGAAAAAATTCTGGAATATTCTCCACAAGATATAGACTGAACGAAAATTATCACGAGTGCATTACCTCTGATAATTTATCTGGAATATAAAAAAATTCAAGGTCATCAGTTTTCTGTAAAGATCAGAAGAAAACATTGTTGAAGACTCATTTGGGGTGTGTTTTGTGAAGTCATTAATCATTTTATACCTCCGTAACAAAAATGTTTATTTCAAAAACAATCAACGTACGGAACACTAATTGCGCAAGCGCAATTTGCACTTGACCGGTTATTTTTTTATTTTTAATAGGGCTTTCATACTAAATTGAAAGAAGTCCTTTTCTTCAACACTTTGCATAATTTGGTGCCCTATTCCTTGGAAGAATTTTGTTCGATTATTAAAATTTAATTTCAATTCAATTAAATTTGATATTTTTTTTCTTGGTGATGATTTGTGATTGTAAATTTGTTTTAGAAGTGTTAAGGCTAACAAAAGATGTTGTCGCCAAATTAAAATACGGGAGGGGCACAACGAACAAAGGCAAAAATAACGATGGAATGGAAAAATAGAGAAAAGGAAAACATAGATAGAACCTCGCTCAAAAGGAGAACCACCAAGGCTCCGCTTGTTTACATCTAAATGACCTCCAAAATTAACCGTGCACTCAAGGAAGGGTAAATGGAAACTATGAGTTACGATATATTTAAAGCTAGTCAATTTTTTAATGCAGATATTTCCTGTCTTCGTTTTTTAAAATTTTTAATAATACTTTTGTATTATAATACAATTAAAAAATGCTCTTTTCTTTCACGGACTTTGGTATACTCTCCCTTGGAGAAAATTTCTTCCATTTAATTTCGGTAAATTTTAATTTAATGTTTTTTGACTTGATAATGATGTGTGATTGTAAAAATCTTTTCGCGTTTATAACGCAAACAAAAAATCGGGTAGAACAGGTTGCAAAATTAAAATGGGCATGGACAGGGCAAAACGGATGAAAACAACATCACTGATATAATGGAGTAGTAGAGAACTGTAGACTACACAGGGAACTGTGTCCGAGAAAAATACCACAAACGCTTTGAACTGATGATAATAAGAGACATGTAGACCTAATGTTAAAAAGGAAAACTACAAATACAGAATGGCAGAATTAATTTTGGGAAGCTTATTTTCAATTTTTTTAAAGCATTAAGGAAAGGCCTAAAATCAAGAAATTCTTTTTTTTTCTGTTTCTTACGGTTATAACAAAACATTGCTTTATTGACGACGTTATTCAATACTTTGTTAAGAGTATCTTGGTAATAAAATGTTGCAAATCAATAATATTTAAGAATTGCTTGAAATTTAAGGGACCCTTCGCTATGATATACTTAAGGGATATGTTGAGCACTCGTGCCTAAGTACATGCCTTCAGAAATATTGTTGTTATTGGCCGGCTCTGTTGGCAAACGTTCCTTGGGGTTGGTCAAATGGGTCATTGTAATCAAAAGCACCCCAGATAATTTTTAGAATGAACTATTAAAAAAATTACCTTGTGGTAGTTGCCTTATTGTAAGCACACTTTTCGGACGGAACTGGTTTCCTGAAAATTAAAAAAAAATATATTAAAACATGCCAGAATTAAATATACGTGTATTTACTTTTTTTAAAGAAGAATGTTAATCAGATATACTACTGAACAAAATATATACAAGTAGGATTTTTTATTAGTCAGGTAGTTCTAGTTCTTGAAAAAAAAATGCTATTATGAATAGGTGGAAAAATCCCAAGACTTTTAGATAACAAATATGGCTTTTTAATGGGAAGAAATACCGTCAGAATCCAAGAATGGCTCGAGTGTTATGGCACGTAAATGTCGATGATTTAACCTGAACTTAAATCATACCACCACTGAAGATGGACCACGTTCAGGTGTAAATGAGGCAGTCATTCAAAAAAACACAAAAAAATCCATCCTCAGAGTGAGTGGAACCGTATGAGAGCCGACCGAAGCGTCTAAAAACACAAACATCAGCTGGAAACGTTTTGGCTAATATTTTTTGGGATGCGCACGGAATAATACGTTGGTCCATTGGACTGTTTGACTAATGAAATCGAGAAAAAAAGGCCGTATTTAGCGAAGAAAAAAGTGTAGATCACCAAGATCATGCACCAGCTCACAAGTTCATAAATTGATTTCTAGCGAAAGCATTGTTTTTTCTTCAAGAATCTCGAGACTTCAGCCCACATAGTAGTACTAGTACTTATATACCCAGAACTCTGTAGCATCCTCAGCTTAGTATCGGCAGATCAATATACTACCGTGAGCAAAAAATAGTAAGACTTTTGAAATAAAACGCAAACGGGTTACTTATTTTTCCAGATTTATTTCGTCCCCTTCAAAGTAATCCCCCTTGGATACAATGCATTTATGCCAACGTTTTTTCCAGTCTTTGAAACAGTTGCTGAATTCGATTTCTGGGATGGCCTTCTTCGATTCGGTTTTAATCTCCTCAATCGACTCAGAATGATGTCCTCGAAGCGGTTTTTTGAGTTTAGGGAATAGCCAGAAGTCCGACGAAGCTAAATCAGGCGAATAGGGTGATTGCGGAATGATACGAGTTGAATTTTTGATGCGAAGAATCAATGTTGTGTGAGAAAGCGCATTATCGTGATAAAAAAACCAAGAGTTATCGGCCCATAATTCCGGCCTCTTGAGACGAATAGCTTCACGCAAACGACGCATAAACAAATCCTTGATTTGCTTGAGGTGGTTCTTATTGGTAGATGTTGAAGGACGTTCATCGTTCTCCACACGTTCTCTGCCTTCTTTAAACAATTTATACCAATCAAAAACACTTACTCTGGATAGAGCATCATCACCAAATGACTTTTTTATCATTTCGAACGTTGGGGAAGCCGAAAAACTATTTTCAAAATAAAATTTAATGCAACTTCTTTGCTGAATTTTTGTATGTTAAAAATCGAAAAACGTATTTTTGTTGTTGAACGAATACAAGCGAATCTTATTAACTACTGACGCTATGGTCTTAAAATTTGACACAGATGGCAGTTAAGGTCCTACCAACCTAACGAAAAAAAATCAATCCGTTTTGGAAATGCCCGGGCGATTTAAATTTAAAAGTCTTACTATTTTTTGATCACAATAGTATTTCTCATTATTAACAGGTTGACTGCCGATCTATATTTTTGAGTTTGTGGTTGACGCTGGTAAGATTTTTCCAGATATTTTTATTTTATTGTGGTAAATATGAATTAAAATGAGTCTTGGATGTGTTTTTTTTATGTGCCATTCAAAATATTAGAAAAAAAAAATTTCACTCCGATCGGAGTAATCGGCATTGCAAGTGAAAATTTTTACTAGATGCCGAATACTCCGATCGGAGTGTCCAATTAAATAAGTAAAGAAATAATAAATCGAACTCATGAACTCAAAACATTTATTTCTAAATCATTTTTGTACATTTTTATGGTAATCCTCAAAGCAATTAAGGCAAAAACCTGGTTGTCCAGGGCACATTTTGCATTCATACACTGTTTGCTTTCTTATTTTATTTTTCCTGCATTCTTTGCATTCCTTTCTGCTTACCCGTTTTGTTTCTTTAGTTCCTTTTTTTCACTAACAATTTTTTTTCTACTTTGCTAATGCTGTGGACATTTATTTGGCCTGGAGGAATTTGCGGCAAATTAGTAATTGGTCGTCTGGTTAGTAAATTTCTTATGACATCTAATCGGAAGTCATATAATCGTAACTAGTCAGACCCCGAATATTTATTGTACAAAAAATAGGCGTTTATCATGCTCATTTGCAGCACATGCATGAATAACTTTTTGTACCACCGAATGGTTTTACGGCTGCAAGGATAATATGCCATCATTTGATCCTGTCTATCTATACCGGACATAAAAGCATTATATCCAATGATTGCGGAAGGTTTTTCAGATTCTTGATTTCTTTTGTTTTTAAAAATGCCCATTTCGCTTCCAAATTCTGTTGAAATGTATTGAATATTGCGTTTATCGCGCCATTTTTCATTGCAAAACATAGATTTATTCTCACCACGTTTTAAGTTTGCACTCATTACCTCTTTCGGATTATCTTTCCTCTCAGCTTTCAGCGTACCAGTGCTGTATGTATTTTGTTGAAGTAATTTCCTAGCTAAATTAACACTATTGTAAAAATTGTCTAGATAAACAGCATGTCCCACACCCAATTTTTCCTCCAATAAATATAAAACAATCTTTTCAGTATGTCCGCTTCCACCATAAACATCTGTCGCACCTTCGTAGACACGAAATTTCAAAATAAGTCCATTAGGCTCTCTCAGCATGTATAACTTCATACTATACTTATGACGCTTATTCTTGATATACTGTTTAAACTGGAGACGACCCCGATAAAGTACCATAGCTTCATCCAAAGACAACTCTCTTCCAGGATAGTAAATTTCTCCCATCTTGTTGTTAAAAAAAATCTGCCACAAATCTAATCTTTCCTAGCCGATCTGCCGGATCCATATCTGGAGATGTAAAATGCAAACACCTCAAGATAAGCAAAAATCTATTCCTTGACATATATTTTCTAAAAACAGGTAGATTAAATAGCGGATCAGTTTTCCAATAATCGTTAAGACGGCTCAAGGATATTGTGCCAGTGTGAAGTAACAGGGCCAAAAAAATTTTTAGTTCGTCAAGAGTAAGATCTTTAAAATTAGTAATACGTGATTTTGTACTTGTTTCTGGGCGCAGCAAAACCTGGACTGCGTAAGAGTTCGTTCGTTCTACAATAGTTTGTAAAAAATCATCATCAATGATCATTTCGAAAAAATCGATAGGTGCACCCTGTCCTGGAATTTACACCAATAATTCCTGGGTTTTCTGGAACAAAATTTGTTTTAACGCACCTCTGTCGTTCCATTTTATCTCATCAAGGCTAGGAAGTGTTTGATGTGGCCGAATAGGGTCTATAAAATTCTCTTCTTCGGACTCGGAGCTTAAATTTACACCACTATCGTCTGTGTCTGGTACGTAATGTTCGTCACTACTACCTCCGCTTTCTTCCAATAGCTGCAATAATTCAGTGTCAGTTAGCTTCTTTTTCTTATCATATACCTTTTTTTCATCACTACAATGTCTTTTTTTAATACCAGAAGGCCCAGGTTGATTGTCCATATTGTACGGCAGATTACAACCAAACCAAAAGCAAATCCGCGGAACCACTTAAGCACCCTGTTAGAACTTGCGTTTTTAAGCAACGCCACCACTAGAAACACGTTTCATATACAACGCCGATGGAATACTAAAACGTTTCGTAAGAACGCATGTCGAACTCCGATCGGAGTGGTCGGCAGTCAACCTGTTAAAAAAGTAAATACATCTTAAAGTAGTGATGCAATTATATTCAAATATGTATGTTATTATTGTATTTTTGCAACGGACATGCGATGGGTCAGTGTTACTTTGACTGAAAAATCGTAGTCGTGTCATCAAAGCCTCATTTAGCAGTATCAACATTTACTTGTCAATAGTTGATGGCATTGTTCGCTAGACTGTTGGCTGCTGATACATTGAAGCCTTGTTATTATATAAATATTATTGGTGGTATCATCTCTTTTGATTAAGATGTCAATTTTCTCAATATCGATGATTTCTCGGAAGATTCTTGTATTGTGTTGTTGTACGGTGGATCTTTGTTTGCACATCTATTTCATAGCCTGTAGCTAACTATTGTTGGATAAGAGTTGAGGCAGTTTGTTTATTATGGAAGCTAAGTTTGTGTTTATCAAGCTATGCAGATATCTTTCTGTTAGTTTGTCGTATGTAGGCCTTATTGCAACTGTCACATTGAATGCTATAAATGCTCTGAATTTCTCCCTCTATTTTATCTTTAGATTTCTACGAGATGATTCTATTATTTTATGTGGTTTATTGGTGGTGGATATAGCCTTTTCATAAAGGTCATTTGATGCGTCCTCTTGCTCCCTGGAGATACGAAAGCGTGATTCTAGGTTCGCTTTCAGGTGGTTTCCGAGGATTTACTTGTAGGCTTTTTGATTATCTGTGTACCGTATCTGTTTTGTTTGAATGTTTTTGAGTAGTACGCATCATTTACCTTCTCTTGTTTATTAGTATTATCGTTAAGCTATTCCTTTAGGCTGTTAACAACATAAGATACCTCTACGGTACAAGGTAGTTCAATAACGTTATTCTGGGCAGATAAAATTAAGTTCTTGTTTGTTGTATCCCATCTAAATGAGAAACAACCGAAGAAAATGGTGGAGAAGGAGTAGTTTTCGTTACTTTTGTTGGCTGTTTGGCGTATAATTCATTCAATATAATAATAATTCTCTTCATCTGTTTTTTGCAGATGACTTGAAATTGTCTATGGCAATTCATTCTGTTGACGATGCTATGAGACTGCAGGGAGACTTGGACATGGGGAGTGAGTGGTGCAGGAGAAACAAAATGAAACTAAATATTAAAAAATGTAAGATTATGTCGTTCTTTCGAGTGAAAGTTCCGCTTTTGTATGACTACAGTATTAATAATTGTCTTCTCGAAAGAGTCTCCTCATTGTGTGACTTGGGTATTTATTTGGACACTAAGCTGGATTTTCATATTCATTATGACTTTATTACTAACAAATGTATTAAAATCCTTGGCTTCGTCTGTAGGAATACTAGGGATTTCCAGATCGTAGATAGTGTGAATATTTTGTACAAGGCCTTGGAGTATCTGTCATGTGTGTGGTCGCCATCGTATGCTGTGCATATTGAGGGTGTTGAGAGGGTACAGAGGAAGTATGCTAGATATGTCTCTTGCAAATTTAAGTGGAACATCACTGCCTATGGGGACCAGCTACGAAGACTTCAGCTGCAATCACTTTCAAGACGTAGGAAAGTTGCTGATATATGTTTCTTATTTCGACTTGTAAATGGTCATATAGACTGCTCTGATCTCTTGAGTCTGATAAATTTTCATGTTCCACAAAGATCAACAAGGAACCACGTACTCTTTGCCCCGAGGTACCACAGATGTAACTATGGCCTATTCTCGCCGATCACTAGAATCACTAATGGTGCCAGTGAAGCGGATCGTGATTTTTTTAATCTCTCTTTAAAACGTTTAAAAGAAAAACTGTTGACAGTCCACTGAGTTTTTGAAATGATAATTACTGGTGTTATTATTGTACTGTTATAACTTTACTATATTATTGAAATTTTTCTGTTAATACTATGTACAAAATGGGTCTGCCCGTAAATAAATAAATAAATAAATGCGCCCAAGTGTTGCTGCATTTATTTATATTTATTTATAGAGACCGGATTACATGCATTTGCATATTTTCATATGCATTTGCATATTTAGACCATTCTCACCGATTATTCCATATTTTACCCAAAACCTAGTAATGATGCATATTTTCCCTATATTTACAATATTTCTCGGTATTACTAGGCAACTGAATTGCTCAGGGTATTCTTAATATCGTCGTCTGGAACCAATCTTATCGCCGGGACATTACCTGCAATAGTCTAAACATCGATTAGGCTATAGTGCCAAGGGGATACCCAAAATTACGACGGTACTTTATTCCTTTGTTTCTTGGTCGGGATATTAAGTGATAAGTAGTTAGTTTCTAAGAATAATTGTTTGAACGTGGGTTAAATAAACAATTTTCTCGAAGACGAATTTTTATTTTAAAACAAGATATCAGTTTTAACATTATTGTTGACGCGTTTGCATCAATGTAGTCTTTTTGCAATTTTTAATGTGTTGTGTTAAAGTTTAACGTGTACCATGCCACCAGCAAACAAAAGTATCTCTTCGTGGGTAGCTGATTATCCTGGAACATTTATATACGACGGAAATGTTTTATATTGTCGAGTTTGCGAGAAAAATGTTTCGTGCACAAAAAAGTTTCAAATTGACTAGCATGTCAAGAGAAGTCTTCATATCGCAGGACTGCAAAAAAAGGCCCACGACAACAACTTATAACCGCAGTAAGTAGCAGTGATTCCACTTCTATAGACAAACAAAAAAAACCACTTTAGAATGGATTTATGTGACGCATTGCTTGCAAGTAATATTCCTTCAACATACAAATCTACATTCATTTTCTGCTGCTTGTAGCAGACGAAAAATTAAAAATTACATACCAACAATTTACCAACATGTTCTGGAATAAATACATAATGAACTTAAGGATGACATTATTTGGATTTCAACTGATGAAACTACCGACAGTTGTGGTCGCTATATTGCGAATTTAATTGTGGGTGCATTAAGATTAGAGCCTTCTTCTTCCTATTTGGCGGCCTGCAAAGAACTTGACAAGACAAATCATTCTACGATCGCCAGGGTATTAAAAAAATATTTCCTGAATCTTCTGCAGATGAAAGAGTGTTTATATTTCTCTCAGATGCTGCTCCCTATATGATCAAGGCAGCCAAAGTCCTCCAAGTATTTACCCAAATTTAATTCATGTGACGTGCTTTGCTCACGGAGTCCATCGACTCGCTGAAGAAGTACGATCCACTTTTGGAAATGTAAATAAACTGATTCATCATCAGCACCTGCTCGCAATAACGCCTATAAAGAAAAACTGCCAAATGTGCCTTTACCTCCCGAACCAGTGGTAACTCGATGGGGAACATGAATTGATTGCTGTACTATTTTACAATGAACATTTTCGAGGCCATCAAAGGTGTAGTAAATGACTTCGATAGTGCAGAGGCTATGTCAGTTCGTCAATCCAAGGAAGCATTTAACGATTCTGATATTAAAAAAAACATAGCTTTGATTAGCACTCACTTTTCCCACATACCTGCGTCAAATAAACTCCACATTGCCAGATGTATTCCCGCGTAGAGTTAAAGAAAAGTTTGAAAACATTTTGTGCAATAACCCAGGCTTTGAACCTTTGTGTCAAATTGATAGTTTTATTAATGGGACGGGTGAACTTTTGCCAGAAACAATAAGTGCTAACATAGCACCCAAATTCAAATACTGCCCAGTTACCTTAGTGGATGTGGAACGGTCTTTTTCCACTTATAAAAATATTTTAAGTGATCGAAGACACAATCTTACTACCCAACATTTGGAACAATACTTTGTTTACGTGTACAAGAATACAAATGCTAAATAATTTTAAAAAATGTTAAATAATTGTTAATTAAATTTAAACATCGTCGATAACTTGTTAATTTTATGCTGATTTTGAAATAAAAAACTAAAAATTACTACTTTTATTATAATTTGCATATTTTGACCCTTTTCATGCATATTTTAAGCATTTTTCATGCATATTTGCATGCATATTTCAAGATTTTTATGTTGTATATAATCCGGTCTCTATTTATTTATAAGCTAAGCAATCACGAAATCATTGTCAATACCCAAGAGCAATATTCAGATATTGTGATTAGTTTCGGGCGAATTTACTGACACCATTCTAAATGTTGCTACTCGTATGTGTGGGGAACTCAAAACATTTGGTTAGAATTGTTAAATGAATCAGAATTATTAATATAAGCTAACAAACTAATATTACTTTATTTGCTTGTAACTTTGTTTATTTTATTTTTAGCGTGTATATAAGATATATCTTAATTGTTTACCGACGTCCAGTTTTTTTCTTTCATTAATATTACGTCGTATATGACGTGCAGGTTTCGTCAATGGATCCGATTGTTCATTAATTAACAAGCGCCTTCTTTTTTTCACCTATGACTGTGTGTAATATACATATCTATATATATATATATTTATATATATATAGATATGTATATTTTATATATATATATATATATATATATATATATAACATCATTAGAGGATTAAAGAACAGAATAGATAAGATTTGCCGCCCCTCATTTAAAGAAAAAAATGTAAAACTGTTAGAAAACATCTTGTTGGACAATTACTATCCTAAAGCTCTAATTAAAAGAATTTTCAAAGACTCCCCCAGCTTAAATGTGTGGATGGGTATAAATTTCAAATTATTTGGTTGGGCCATTCTTCCTGCCAGATAATTTAAATGGCGAGGAATACGACAATTTTTTGCGGAACGATTTACCTAATTTGATGGAAGACCTACCTACTGGTTTGAGACAAAAACATGTACTTTCTTTCAACACGATGGCTGCCCAGCTCACCTCAGAGGAAGTGTTCGTGCATGGCTCAACGATAATTTATCCCAACAAATGGAATGGAAGAGGCGGACCCATACCTTGGCCGGCGAGAAGCCCAGACCTAACACCGATGGATTTTTATGTGTGGGGTCACATGAAAAGTCTTGTATACGACCAGATGACTCCTATCGAAAACGTGGATGTCCTAAGATAAAAAATAATTGATGCGGCTGACGAAATGAGGCGGCACCTCACAACCAGCGTTGTGAAAAGTAATTTAAGAAAAAGAATGAGAATTTGTGTAGAAAATAGGGCGACCATATAGAACATGAATTATAATTAATAAAAAATATTAAATTGCAAGGTTTTTTTTCAAATGATAGCTAAAAAGACAATCCAACTGTCACCACTAATGTCGACATTAAAGTAGGAAAGTTACAATACATTGAAGGCCTTTCCCAGTCCTTGTATTCTCTTTTTAGTCCTTGTCTTCTCTTTTTACAAAATACAGACATTAAAATTGCTAATTACAACATAAAAAGAATGAATTATTTTATACCAATTTAAAAGATAAAACCGATACTTTACAAAGATCTAATATAATCTACGGCATTCCCTGTCAATGTGGTTTGGTCTACGTTGGACACTCTTCACAAAAGATCTCTAAAAGATTAGCGTTACACAAAAGTGATAGTAAACACAAACCTAACGCAACTAGCGTGAGCTTATACGTAAATAATACAGATCACAGAGTACAATACAACAACAGCTTCATTCTGGATGTTGAGACTAATTACTTCAGAAGAAGTTTCTTGGAAATATGTTACATAAAAACCTCTAAAAATAATCTCAATCACAAAAAAGACATAGAAAGATTGAGCTCCATGTATACTTATTTACTAACACAAAACTATACCAAACCAATAAAAAAGAACGATTTTTATGAAAAAATTAGTTTCTAGTAAAGTTGACGTTTCTTTTCTCTTTCTGTCATTTTTGCTGTTTATTACCAGTTACTTTTCTATGTCTTTTTGTTAAAATTAAATAATTAAAAAATTAAATATGACAAATAATAAATAACGTCCAGTATTAATATTCTCTTTCAAATTTTTAAATTAGCCTATGAATCTCTTGGTTATAAAATTAAAGAATTAATATAATTAATATAATTAATAATAAATAACTTGTCGAAGAGTAACATTCATCAAATTTAAGTCCCTTTGTTATAAAATTAAAACTGAAAAATAGATATCATTAATAATAAATAATTTATCTAAGAGTAGCATCCACCTAAAAAATTTACCGCATCCCTAACTTTAATGCTTTTATGTTTTTTGTCGACCTGATGACGACATAGGCTACCAACAATATCCGGTTCGGACTCAAATATCACTAAATAGTTACTAAACTCGGTGACAAAAAATTTTAAAATGGAGTACCATTTCAACATTATGGTGTTTCTTGCAGTTATGTTTCGGTCTTCAAAAAAGTGTTTTTAACGAATGTTTATTGACAAAGTTTTATTTTTAATATTTGTGTAACTCTCTAAGTGTCTTTTAATCATGTTTGTGTAATCATACATACTACCTGGCCAACAAAAATGCAAATTTCATTGTCTTCACCAGAGATGAATTAACTGCTAAATTTTTGTAAGTAATTTCACATACAGTCTTACAATTCATTTAATCACTTTTTAAAGAACGAGCGTTTTGGTTTATTTTCTGTACCTGGTTTGCATTTTTAGAATCCAGAAGAAGCTACCATTAGGCAGCGAAAGTTCTATAATAAAAATCAAAAGCAGATACTAGAGCCTTTAGATCTTTGATTGCTCATCTCTTCTCCTTGTAAGGGCGTTTCCCAAGAGTTTAAACTTAGGATTGTTTGTTGCCAGTGCCCTGTTACTGTCCTTCCCCTATATATATATATATATATATATATATATATATATATATATATATATATATATATATATATATATATATATATATATATATATACATATCCTCCTCCTATGTGCCTTCTCTGTTGAGGTTGGCATCCACTATGGCAAATTCGTCTTTATTTTGTGCTAGGTGTATTAGGATGTTCCCGTCGGTGTTCGTCCAGTCTCTTATGTTTCTTAGCCATGATTTCTTCTTTCTACCCAAGCCTCATTTTCCGTCTGTTTTTCCTTCCAGTATGAGTTGGAGTTGTTCGTATTCTGTGTGAAGCATTATGTGCCCGATGTAGGCTCTTTTTCTGATCTTAATTGTCTGGTCTAGCCATTGTGGAGGATTTATCTTGCATTGGTCGTTCTGTTAGTCCAGCTGATTCTTAGTATTCATCTGTATAGTCACATTTCGAGCGCATGGAGCTTTTTTATGTCCTCCTGTTTAAGGGTCCACGCTTCCCAGTAGAGTAGTAGTGGCCAGATGTAGCGCTTTAATGTTCGTAATCTTGTATGGATGGATAACTTCGGATGACACAAGAACTTTCGCATGTTTATGAAACCGGCTCTGGCTATCTCAATACGTCTCGTAATCGCTTTTGAATGATCTAACTGGGTGTAGAATTCTCTATCTAGGTATAGGTAACTCTGGGCGTTTGAGATGATATCATCATCGATGGCTATTTGCGCATTGTTTTGCGCATTTTCGCCTCGGCCAGAAACCAGAGTGTTGGTTTTCGTGGAGTATATTTCTAATTCCAATCGGGCACTTGATTCTGACAGAACATTTATCAAAGTTTGTAAATCTTCCTCAGACTCTGCCAGAACCACGGTGTCATCTGCGTATCTTAGATTGTTGACTACACTTCTAATGATTTTCGTGCTCATTGGGCGTTCTTTTAACGATGACTTAATTATATATTCCGCATTCACGTTAAAGAGGAATTGAGGTAAAAGGCATCCTTAACGGATTCTAATTCCAATCGGGCACTTGATTCTGACAGAACATTTATCGGCGTTTGTAAATCTTCCTCAGACTCTGCCAGAACCACGGTGTCATCTGCGTGTCTTAGATTGTTGACTACACTCCCAATGATTTTCGTGCTCTTTGGGAGTTTTTTTAACGATGACTTAATTATATATTCCGCATACACGTTAAAAAGGAGTGGAGGTAAAAGACATCCTTAACGGATTCCCCTTTTTATGTTGGTATAATTTGCCTTGCTATTTTCGGCCCGAACACATCTTTTATGATTTAAATATATGCTGCGAATAATTATTATATATTGTTTATCCAGTCTTACTTACAAAATATGAATTAGTTTGTATATATATATATATATATATATATATATATATATATATATATATATATATATATATATATATATATATATATATATATATATATATATATATATATATATATATATGTATATATATATATATATATATATATATATATATATATATATATATATATATAACATATATATATATATATATATATATATATATATATATATATATATATATATATATATATATATACGAGACTGGTTTGAAAAGTCCGTGCAAAAATAAAAACTACTTATGTGTTTGGGGTAAACCTTTTTTATTTTTCGACATAGTCTCCTTTTAGGCTTATACACTTCGTCCAACGATGTTCTAGTTTGTTGATCCCTTCCGAATAATAGGATTTGTCCAAGTCTGCAAAATATCCATTAGTGTCTGCAATCACCTCCTCGTTTGAATAAAATCTTTGTCCCGCCAGCCATTTCTTCAAATTGTCTGGAGAATAGGGGGGATGTGAAACGAGTTGGAATCCTATTTCCATTAATTTTGCGACCACAACTACTGAGGTGTGTGCTGGTGCGTTGTCGTGATGGAAAAAGACTTTCTTGTGGGCCAATCGCGGGCGGTTTTCTTGCCGCTCGGTTTTCAAACGGTCCAATAACTATGAATAATATTCACCTGTAATAGTTTTATCCTTTTCCAGATAGTCGATGAGGATTATCCCTTGCGAATCCCAAAAGACAGTCGCCATAACCTTTCCGGCCGAAGGAACGGTCTTCGCCTTTTTTTGGTGCAGATTCCCCCTTGGTAACCCATTGTTTAGATTGTTGTTTGGTCTCAAGAGTATAGTAATGTATCCATGTTTCATCCACAGTGACGAAACGACGCTTAAAGTCCTCTGGGTTCTTCTGGAACAGCTGCAAACCATCCTTGCAACACTTCACTTGACAACACTTCACACGATTCCGTTTTTGGTCAAGCGTGAGCAATCGCGGCACCCATCTTGCGGATAGCTTTCTCATGTCCAAATGTTTATGCAAAATATTATGTACCCGTTCAGTCGAGATGCCCACAGCACTAGCAATCTCACGCACCTTAACTCTTCTGTCATCCATGACCATATCATGGATTTGATCAATGATTTCTGGAGTCGTAACCTCCACAGGCCGTCCAGAACGTTCAGCGTCACTTGTGCCCATATGGCCAGTCCGAAAATTTTGAAACCACTTATAAACTGTTCTAATCGAAGGTGCAGAGTCACCACAATGTTCATCAAGCTTCTCTTTAGTCTCCTGAGGCGTTTTGCCTTTCATAAAGTAATGTTTAATCACCACACGAAATTCTTTTTCGTCCATTTCTTGAAAATCACTCGACTTCCTTGATTCACACGAATGCCAAACAAACACAAAGAAATAGACCAATATGGCTGAAACTTGGTGTGCGTTCATTCCAGAGATGCTACTAACTAAACATGACCTCGATACGCGCCGGTGGTGCCATCTCTCGGACTTTGCACGGACTTTTCAAACCAGCCTCGTATATATATATATATATATATATATATATATATATATATATATATATATATATATATATATATATATATAAATATATATATATATATATATATATATATATATATGTATATGTATATAATATATATATATATATATATATATATATATATATATATATATATATATATATATATATATATATATATATATATATCTGTATATAATACAATAAAATTCCGGGTTTTAATCCGTTCGTCTAACAATGAATTTGCACGACGTTTCGCCAAAATCTCATTTGGCATTTTCAAGAGCTCCCGCTGCTGCTGCTACTCGATACTGTGATCTTGCTGCTGCTGCCGCTCGAAGCTAAGTTACCTTCGAGCGGCAGCAGCAGCGAGATCACAGTATCGAGTAGCAGCACCAGCTTATTCATCAATATAGATTCCTTCAAGAGCGATACAATCATTTCAACGCTTTTCTAACATTTCTATACATTTCTTGTAGAAGGATTTGTCTTTGCCTTTAAAATTGGTATCAGCTTCGGTGATAACTTCTTCATTGGAGCCAAATCTTTTTCCCGCGAGAATTTTTTTAAGGTCTGTGAATAGATAATAGTGGCTGGGGGCCAAATCTGGAGAATACGGTGGATGAGGAAGCAATTTGAACTTCAATTCATGCAATTTTGCCATCGTAACCATTGACTTGTGACACGGTACATTATCTTGATGAAAGAGCACTTTTTTCATGTTCAGTTGGGACCGTTTCTTTGCGATTTCTGCTTTCGAACGCACCAATAACTTTATATAATAATCGCTATTGATGGTTTTTCCCTTCGCAGCATAGTCGATGAAAATTATTCCATGCACCTCCCAAAATACAGAGGTCAAAATCTTCCCAGAACACTGTTGTGTCTTCGGTCGCTTCGAGCGACTTTCACCGGCCGCTTTTCACTTAACTGACTGCCGATTTGATTCCGGTGTGTAGTGGTGGATCCATGTTTCATCCATTGTCACATATCATATAAAAAAATCCTTTTTATTGCGCTTAAACAGGTCCAAACAGCGCTCGGAATCATCAACACGTTGTTTTTGGTCCACTGTGAGCAAACGCGGCACCCATTTCGAACAAAGCTTTCTCATGTCCAAATGTTCATGCAAAATATGACCAAAACGTTCTTTTGATATATTTAAGGTGTCAGCTATCTCAAGCAATTTGACCGCCTCATTTGGCAAGAAACAGTGTTTAATCAACATACAAAATTTGATTTTTTCTATTGTTTTTAAAATATCAAAATTAGCGTCACAAAAACCACTGAAACTTGTAAACTAATCGTCGAAATGTCATGAAATTTTGACAAGTATCGTTTGAAAGTTGGTACTTTCTAAAAATCATATGGATATTTTGAAAAGGACGACATCTATTTGTCAGACCAAAAAGTATATATAAGTATATATATATATATATATATATATATATATATATATATATATATATATATATATATATTTCACCCTCGAGAGGGTATGTGTATGCTGTGATGCTTCATGCAATAACCTTCCGGTTAACAGTTTTATCTGATCCACCCAATGTAAAGCTGATCTACCCCTGCTTTGCATCGAATAGTTTCGACTCACTAGTAGAAAATTGCTTATTCAACTTTTATTGCAAAGACATATAGAGTAAAGCACCGGGAGTTCAATTTGGCTTAGTAGTAAGTAATGGGCTAGCTGTGACTTTTATTTTACACGGGCGGAACCGTCGGCAGGTGTTTACTGTAAAAGAAACCCTAATATTAGCATTTTGAAACAAAAGTGTTTTATATTTACATGTTTTAATGCACAACTTATCTAGGCATTCTAAAGAATGAAACAGCTTTTTCCTTATGTGAGAATTCTTCAGCTTTACACAACATTGCCTCATAAATCGGTATATTACGCACACCATCATCACAGGTAATCCACCATCATCACAGGCTGGGCTTGCAAGAGGGAAAATCCACTCTTCATTTAATGTAAAATTATATGGTTAGAAGGGTTAGAAAATCCCACTAAAGATCTCCAATTATTTAAGATCACGATTATTTCAAGGAGATTCGACCGATGCCGTCGGCTGTTCTAAAAATAAAGAGGATGCACAATAACCTCGTAAGAGATCGAAGTGCTTCAGGCATCTAACTTTGCTGAGCATCATTATCATACAATATATCATATCATATTGTATCACATCATATCAACCATATCACATTATATATCATATCATACCCTTCTTCTATTTTTCACATTTTTCAAGCAATTCTTCTTACAGTTACAGGTTCGTGTATGATTTCTTTCAATTATTATCATTTTTCCAAGGCTAAGTTGGGAATGTGGAATATTTGGCACAATGATACTACTCAGTATATATCACCACTACACCAAACACTTTATTTTTGCACTCGACGCGCGTTTCACTAACATGTTAGCTTCATCAGGAGCGGTTAGCGAAATGCGCGTCGAGTGCAAAAATAAAGTGTTTGGTTAGTGGTGATATATACTGAGTAGTATTTTTCCAAGGGAAAATTCCAGTGAAGTAAAAATTGTCAATTGACATCTTGAACGTCGACAGCGTAAATTTTTTCATAAGTGCCAAAAAGTTGGAGCAGCTAGTAAAATGATAGAAATCGTGCGTGTTGTGTTGGATGAGTGGCAGGACTCCTTGATGAAGGGTGTGAAGGTAAAAGTGTCATTTGGAAATAAATTTATATTTTTTTCATTTTATTGCTAAATAGGAAATAATATTGACATTAATTTCATCATTTTATTTATTAATTCTATACGAAGGACACAACTTTTGCAAAACTACATATATTAAATAGTTCGGCGTGGCAGTTATCATCTTATTATTAATTGTTAAATTGTTAATCACCATATCAAAAAAAAAATACATACTAACATTTTTATTAATGAAAACTAATTTCCCACATTGCTGACTAATGCTCTAACACTTAGTAGGTGTATTTAAAATTTTTGCGGTTCAATAATTTAACTCATTATTAGTAATAGGTCAATAGAAAAAATACCGCTTGCATGTTTTTTCCACTATTAAATGTTCTATCTTGACAAATGTCAATTAGCGGTTTTCGAGTATCAATTGAAACGTTTGACTAATAAAAACCGCAAAAATATTAAGACGGTGTTGATGAAAATATCCTGGTAGCAGCATGGTACAACGCGTGCCATGGTTCATCTTGAGTAATCGAATTAATTTACATCTGATTCATAAAAAAAAATTTATGATTATATATATATATATATATATATATATATATATATATATATATATATATATATATATATATATATATATATATATATATCTACAGTCCCTGGCCAAATTATTAGACGCACTGCAAGATTTCATGTAAAATATTAATTACCGAGTGATATTGTACCGTTTTATTATTTTAAATTGATTTGGTTTTTATTTTTATATTATCCAATCAATTACCTATTTATTTGACATAAATAAAACAGCATTAATTTAGAAAAGCATAAGTTTATTAAGTTTTAAAGAAAAGTGAAATTAATGTTAGTAAAAGTCAATATTTAGTTGAGCCACCTTTAGCCGCTATCAAAGCTTTAATTCTGCGCGGCATGCTATCAATGCAAGATTGTACTGTCTCCTGCATTTGAGCATGATGATTCTACACATGAATAAACTCTTCTAGGAGCTGGATTTTGTTGGTAATCACATCTTTAGCCACTTCTCTTTTTATCAGCTCCCACACATTTTCAATGGGGGCTATTACCCGGCCAATCCAACAGAGGGATATTTTTTTCTGCTAAAAAAGCTTTAACAGACCGAGCAGTGTGGCAGGGAGCTCCATCTTGCATGAAAGTGAATGGTTCCCCATTTGGAAACCATTCTCTGAGCTGCGGAATCAACCGATTTTGTAATACTTCTTTGTACTGATCTTGCCTCATTATTCCTTTGACGACGTACAGACGTCCAGTGCCCTTGCCGCTGATGACTGACCAAATCATCACTTTGGTGGGATGTTTAACCGTCGGGACGACACAATCAGGATGAAACTTTTCTCCATGACGACGAGGCACATACTGAGCTTTATTGTGCAAAATTTCGAATGTGCTTTCGTCACTGAAGCAGACCTGTCAAAAATAGGAAAAAATATATAAACTTCCATGTTTATTTGCTTTATTTAACTGAAAATGATAATAATGTATCAATTATTGATTAAATTGCTGTATCTTACCGATCTCCAGAAGTCCACATCTTTGTCTTGCCATTGTTTGGCCCACTTCAGGCGCTTTGCTTTCATTGCAGCTGTTAACTTGGGCTTCCTGGCGGGGCGACAGGCCTTAAAATCTAATTCTTTCAATTTTCTTCGAACAGTGCGCCCAGAAGCATTTACGCTAGCATCCTGGAGTTATGATTTTATTACCTTTGTGGTAGCAAATCTGTATTCTACACAAATTTTCTTCAAACATCTCTCTGACCGTGGAGTGAAAATTGGTTTTCTACCGCATCTTTTCTTTCTTTTCGGGCTTAATTCCTTCCCTGACTCAATTTTCTTTTTTATGCGTCGAACACTAGCTTCAGAAACCTCCAATCTTCGTGATATTTCTCGGTTTGTAAATGTTTTCGCAATCACAAGGGCCTTCACTTCAGCTTTTTTACGTGGTGAAAGATCGCCTTTTCTACCCATAATGAAAATAGTCCAATTACTTTTTTAAAACACTGCATACAAAATAAACTAATAACTGAGTAGTATAAAACTGTTAAACAAACAATCACAGTCCATAAAGCCACAGAAACACGTCCGTACCTGACTCGATTCCGATCGCGACTGATACAGGTTTGTACTTCTTTACGTTCATGTATCACTTTGTCAACACAGTGTTGCCATATGTTAAAAATAAATACAAATATGTAGTCTACAACAATTCTTTTAAATAAAAATCAATAATATTGTACTTTAAATATACCATTATTGCATAAAAACTCTTAAGAAACATAAAATTACTAAAAAAAATACAGTGCGTCTAATAATTTGGCCAGGGACTGTATATATATATATATATATATATATATATATATATATATATATATATATATATATTATGTAAGTCTTTTAAACTCATTCAATCTTCATCACATCATAGATGTTCCTACTAGAATAACACGCCACTCAGCCACTCTGATAAATAATATAAAGGGTGTTTTTTATAGAGGTATAAAACTTTAAGTTGGCAACACTTTTTTTAACTGGCGGCCATTTTGTCAGCTGTCAAGTGATTTATGTTTAGTTTGGTTTGGCATTTCAACATGAATAGACTGACGCCTGAACAACGCTTCCAAATTGTGCAAATTTATTTTGAAAATCATGGTTCTGTTCGAAATACGTATCGCGCACTACGTCCATTTTACGGTCAACATAATCGTCCATCAGAGCAATTAATTCGATTAACTATGGAACGTTTTCGCACCACGTTTACTCTAAATGATAATACGCATCCACAGAGACATCGTACAGTGCGTACAGAAGAAGTCATTGCTGCTGTAAAGTGTAGCATAGAGGAAGACCCGAATCAGTCTATCTGCCATCGTGCACAGGAATTGGATATGTGTCCATCCACTTTATGAAAGATTTTGCGGAAAGATCTTGGTTTGCGTGCTTACAAAATCCAACTCGTGCAACAATTGAAGCCACACGATCACCTAGCAAGGCGTAGATTCGGTGAATGGGCCCAAAACAAGATTGCCGTTGATCCCGATTTTCATAAGCGAATTTTGTTTAGCAATGAAGCTCACTTTTGTTTGAATGGATACGTCAATAAACAAAACTGCCGTATTTGGAGTGATGATAATCAAGTGTATGTTGAGACACCGTTACATCCAGAAAAACTGACTGTTTGGTGTGCTTTATGGGCTGATGGAATCATTAGTCCGTACTTCTTTAAAAACGATGCTGGTCAGAACGTTACAGTCAATGGTGACCGCTATAGAGCCATGATTACTGACTTTTTCGTTCATCAATTGAACAACCATGATGTGCAGCAGCTGTGGTTTCAACAAGACGGCGCAACATGTCACACAGCTCGTGCCACAATTGATTTATTGAAGGAAACGTTTGGTAACCGCATAGTTTCACGTTTCGGACCCGTGAATTGGCCTCCAAGATCGTGGGATTTAACGCCGCTAGACTATTTTCTGTGGGGTTATGTGAAGTCGCTAGTCTACGCCGATAAGCCCGAAACGATTGACCACTTGGAGGACAACATTCGCCGCGTTATTGCCGATATACGGCCACAAATGTTGGAAAAAGTCATCGAAAATTGGACCTCCAGATTAGACTACGTCCGAGCCAGCCGTGGCGGTCATATGCCAGAAGTCATATTTAAATTATAATGCCAGAAGATTATCTTTCGAATAAAGTAAATTTCATGCCAATTTAAAAAATTCATCTTTGTTTTATTCCATTTCAAAGTTCTATACCTCTATGAAAAACACCCTTTATATACAGATCTTAGAGCCATAGACAAGAGTGTGATAGATAGTCATATATCTGACCACACTTACCAATGTGTCTCTTTAGAAGTTCATCGTTAACACTAACAAAAACAATAAAATAAGATTTAGAGACTTTTCTGATGAGAATATAGAGAATTTTAAATACTATTTACAAAACGAATCATGGTAAGATGTTTATAGCAACTGATTAAGTTTTAATGATTCATTTGATGTTTTTTATAATGCACTCTTACATTACTTTGAGGTGTGCTTTGGGTGCAAGGAAAAAGTTGTTAAGAACAAATATGAAAAGAGATGGGTAACACCCGATATTCGTTATCTATCAAATTATAAAAAAGAATTTCATATTCTTGATAAATTTAAAAATTCACATAGTTTTCATAAAAAATATCTGGAAGCTAAAAAAACTTACAAAAAAATAATAACAGATGCAAAAAAGAATTACTATGAAAATAAAATATCCAATGCAACTAATAAATCAAGAGCAGCCTGGGAAGTGATTA
Source organism: Pachyrhynchus sulphureomaculatus (assembly GCA_019049505.1). NCBI lineage: Eukaryota > Metazoa > Arthropoda > Insecta > Coleoptera > Curculionidae > Pachyrhynchus > Pachyrhynchus sulphureomaculatus. The sequence goes on along the minus strand of CM032452.1, from coordinate 114,804,694 downwards.
ATGTTCACCTTAAAAAACGTCAGAATAATAAAACTATTCCTAAAGGATGCAAATGGTAAAATATGTAATGACTCCCTAACAGTAGCGAACTTATTTAATAATTTTTTTGTTGAGACGGGAACAAGTAATAACTGTAAGCCCGTTTATAACAACAAATCCATTGGCAATAGTATATTTCTGCGAAATCTTAATGAAGACGATCTCTTACGGGTCGTTATGTCGCTTGAGGCAGAGAAATCACAGGGAGTTGATGAAATTCCTGGTTTCTTAATTAAACAATGCTTCAAAGTTATACAACAGCCTCTTCTGTACTTGGTGAATTTTTCACTGCAGTCGGGTAGTTTTCCGACGAAGCTTAAAAAGTCGAAAATAACACCAGTCTATAAAGATAAGGGTGATCGCCACGACTTATCAAGCTACAGACCAGTGGGTGTACAAAATCAATTAAGTAAGGTTTTTGAAAAATCATTTCAAACTATATTATCTTTTTAAAGATAATAAAATATTACCTAGCTCACAGCATGGATTTGACCCCAATAGAAGTACCGAATCTGCACTTTATGACACTGTAAATATGATTCTGAATTCCTTGGATAAAAAATGCGAAACAGTGGGAGCTTTTTTCACTATAGTCGCGCTTTTGACCTGGTCGACCATAATATTTTATTTCATAAACTTGAGAAAGTTGGAATAAGGGGATTGGCCTTAGAATGGGTAAAATCTTACCTATCTAATAGAGAGCAAATAGTAAAGTTGTCAGATGGTATAAAATCTAGGGAGATCATAAATATAAGGGGACTTCCCCAGGGGAGTCTTCTATCTCCAATTTTCTTCATTATAATGAACAATGATCTTCCATCAACAGCAAACAGTAATTTTAATACTAACGTCTGTCCCGTACTGTACGCGGACGACTCTAACTTCATTGTAAGTTCTAAAAAAGGGAAGATTCAATCTGCCACACTCCATTGTTAATGGAGTCTGCCAGTGGTCATATAACAATGATTTAAAATTAAATTTCACTAAATCCAAAATAGTATAGTTTATCCCCAAGCCCATAACCCTGTATGAGAGCTTACTTATTCGATTCCCAAATGAATTGTCTTTAGCTCAAATAGACCAAATAAATTTTCTAGGAGTAAAATTAGACTACAAACTAACATAGGAAGCACATATATTAGAAATATGTAAAAAAATAAATTCATTAGCATATCTCGTTAGACAACTGAGACCACTAGTCAAATACACAACACTTCTTACTTTATACTATGGCCAAGTTTATTCTAGACTATCCTACGGAATTGTATGCTGAAGTAATGCTGCACATATTTAACAGTTATTTGTTTGTCAAAAAAATATATTGAAAATTATGGCTAAAGCCCCACCAAGGACATCTTGTAGAAATCTATTCATTAATTATAATATTTTGACTTGCTATGGAATATATATTTTTTGCAGCGCTGTGTATGTTAAAAGATATATTGAAAAATTCACGGTCCGTAGTAATATTCATTCTTACAACACTCGGCAAGCAGACGAACTTCAGAAGCCCCTATGTAGGTTGTCAGCTACTAATAATGATCCGCAATGTATGTGGATTCGGATATACAATAAACTTCCAAAAAAAAATAACGGGAATCTCATCTCTAAGTAAATTTAAATCAGAGTTAGGACGATACTTGGTACCTAGAGCACATTACTCATTGAATGAGTTCTTTATACAGGTTAAGACTGTTGGTACCCAGATGTGAATAATGTAATGATTATTTTTTCTTTTATATGTTTATATGTTAAATGTATTTTTAATTATTTTTGACGTATCCTATACTATGTCTTTGTACTATATTGTGCATCTGCATCAGTCAAAAAGGAAATAAATGTTTATTTATTTATTTATTTATATATATATATATATATATATATATATATATATATATATATATATATATATAAATATAGAAGTTTAACTACGCTAGCCCTTATGAGATGAGCAATCAAAGATCTTTAGGCTTTAACATCTGCTTTTTTATTTTTGTTATCAAGCTTTCGCTGCCTAATTGGTAGCTTCTTCTGGATACTAAATGCAAACAAAGTACAGAAAAATAAAATTAAGACGCTCGTTATGAAATGTGATTTATAAATTTATAAGGTTGTATGAGAAAATTACTCTCAAAATTTAGTTAATTCATCTCTGGTGAATAAAATAAAATTTGCATTTTATTGGTCAGGTAGCAAGTATAATTACAAAAAACCACGACAAAAGGAAACTTAAAGAATTACACAGGTATCAGAAAATGAAACATTGTCAATAACGTTATTTAAAAACCAGAGATGAATGAACTGCTAAATTTTGTGAGCAATTTTCTCATACAATCTTATAAATTCATAACTCACATTTCATAACGAGCGTCTTAACTTTATTTTTCTGTACTTTGTTTGCATTTTAGTATCCAGAAGAAGCTACCAATTAGGCAGCGAAAGCTTGATAACAAAAATAAAAAAGCAGATACTAGAGCCTAAAGATCTTTGATTGCTCATCTCTTCTCCTGATAAAGGCGTTTCCCAGTAATTAAACTTCCGTATTGTTTGTTACCATTGCCCTGTTACTGTCCTTCCTCTTTCATATATATATATATATATATATATATATATATATATATATATATATATATATATATATATATATATATAGATTTATAATAAAAGACTGTTTTTAGTCAATTTCCACTGGTTTATTTAAATTGCGATGACGCGTTTCGCTGTCGATGCAGCTTCTTCAGATCTACATTTTACAGTGTCAAGTTAGGTTTAATATTCACAGTTTTATATAATTTCTTAATTATAATATTACACCTAATTAAATTACATTGATAGTATTGGGAAATCCACACAGATTTGGAGTTAGGAGAATAAATTCAATAATGGTGAATTGCTTAAATCTACCTGGTCGTTGAGTAAAGTACCTGTAGTCCTTAATCGATTTATTTGCATTGTCTCTAAAAGGTTTAGTTTTTTAAACCTTTTTGTTGGGTGTGTAAAATTTTAAAATTCTTGTTAAATGTGTGATTTTCTGTTAAAAGATGATTAGCATATGTTGAATTAGATTTTCTATGGATGAAACTTTTTTCGTGTTCTGTAATTCTTTGTCTAAATGTACGTCCAGTTTGTCCGATGTATGTTTTAGGACATGACCCACATGTTAATTGATAAACCCCTGATTTATTGTCTTTATTGATTTGTGGTTTGTAGTTTTTAAGATATTTCCCTATAGTATTGTTAGTCTTGTAAGCTATGTTGATATTTTTTAAGCATTTAAAAGTGGTATTTCTGTCCTTAAAACGTGGGTATATTTCTGAGATTGCCTTGTTTCTAAGTTTTTTCCTAACGATACTATTGATTAAAGTAACCGAATAACCGTTGTTAACGGCTACTTGTTTTATGTAGTTTAATTCTTTAGTAAAATTTTCTTCTGATAAGGGGATATTAGTTAGTCTATGTATAAAACTATGATAAGCTGCAAGTTTATGATGGTTAGGGTGGTGAGAACTATTGTAAATTGTGGTATCTGTATGACAAGGTTTGTGATATATTGCAAATTCATGTTTTTTCATGGCTTTACTGATTGTTAAGTCTAGGAAATTGATTTTCCCTTCGACTTCTTCGTCCATTGTAAAACTGATATTTCTATGTAAAGAATTAATATACTGTAAAAAGTGAGTTAATTGTCTGTCCGTACATGTAAAGCATACAATTATATCGTCTACATATCGATACCAGTATAGAAAATTATTACTATTGTTATTATGGTTGTTAAATATCATTTTTTCAATACTGTCCATGAAAATTTCGGCAAGAAATGGACTTAATGGACTCCCCATAATTAACCCTTCCTTACTTTTGTAGAATGTATTATTAAATGAAAAATAATTTTGTCTTAGGCAAGTTCTTAATAAATTAATTATGTCCATTTTTATAACTTCATTTACTTTGTTTTTTGTTAATAGGTTCTCTATTAAAATTATTATTTCGTCTGGGGGAACACTTGGAAATAAGTTTTTGACATCGAAAGAGACTAATTTAGAATTATCTGGTATTGTTATATTCTTAACTTTATTCACGAGTTCGTATGAGTTTTTGATACTATATTTAGTTTCAAATTTGATATGATATTTGATTAAATCAATTAAAAAGGATGACGTCTTATATGATGGAGCAGACATGTAGGAAACAACTGGTCTGATTGGGTGGTCAAGTTTGTGTAGTTTTATGAGTGAATAAAGTTGTGGGATTTGGGGATTCATATTTATCAATTTAATTTTATCTTTATCGTGAATGATACTTTCAGCCTGTTTAATTTGTTGTTTTATTTCTTTTTGAAAAATATTTGTTGGATCTTTATTTAAAATTTCGTACTTTCCTGTTTTGAAAAAAAATCTAACGTTTTATTAATATAGTCGATTTTGTCTATTGCTGTTACTGTGTTACCTTTGTCTGCTTTGGTAAAGATTACATCATTTTGTTTTGCTTTACTTTGAATTGTTTTTATTGTCCTTAAGTCTTGGTTGATGTTGTTAGTGTTAGATATGAATTCTTTTTTAATAATTTTCGGCTGTTTGAAATTTTGATAATATGTTGTTAGGACTATCTTTCAAGGCAATCTCAGTATCAATACCTAATGTCTCCGATTCTTTGATATTGAAGTTAGTTTGAATATTGTGTTTGAACCTTTTGTTAGAAGATTTTTTCCCTGTCCGAAAAAGGTGTGTTGGAAATGTTAATAAATCGATTAAAGAATTGATGATCAGTAAAAACTTCTTTTTCTTTCTTATTTTGTGTTGTTATACGTTTTTGTTGAATGGGATACTGTAGTTTATTGTATTGTTTCAAATATTTTTTATGTATTATTGTTTTTACTTTTTCACGTGTATTCGAATCTAAGACCATAAATTCTATAAAATTTAGTTCAAATAATAATTCTGTGTAGATTACCTTCAGATACATGTTATATGAGTCTCTAATGCTATACTGGATTTTTCTCTCTGTGTATATCTATTTTCTTTTGGCGAGTATAACTGCTTCTTTGGCTGCGTTGCTGGTGTTGTTAGTTTTAAAATTTATATACTTAGGTGTTACTTGGTTTTGGAGGCGTCATCGCAATTTAAATAAACCAGTGGAAATTGACTAAAAACAGTCTTTTATTACATATTTATAATGAATTTCCATCAAGTAGAAGCTACAACCATCCAAAATATATAGATTTCTCCAAAACCAAATATTTGAACAACGAAAATCAAGATAACAGCCAGGAACTATTAATAGAAGATCACAGAATAGGAAAGGCACAAACATTCATATATTTAGGACAAAAAATCGAAATATCAAAAAATAATTTGAAGCCTGACTTAGATAAAAGAGTCTCGTAAGCATACCAAGAAAAAAACAATATGTAGTCATACAAAAGAAGATTGCTCATCTATTATTTCAAAAGACGTCCCTTGATAAAGCGCGACAAGATATGCATTTCCACATCTTCCAGGTTATTACCCCGTATCAGCTGATGTTGACGTTAGAGTTCACCTTACATGTTTGGGTAAAATAAAACTAGAATTTGAAAAATCAGTATACTGTCAATAAATGCAAATTCTACTAATTTTGTTTGTTTTCCACTTAGAAGTTTTAAAAGACTAATTTTGGAATCCCCAGCATATGCAAACGTGAAGCTAGCAAAGAAGTGCCAACGAGTTTCCATTTTATAGAAGCTACATAAAATAAGTTTATTTCGTCCTTTGGATTTCTGAGTAATGGTCCTATTATTTGTTGGTCTATAGACGGTGGATATGTTGTGTTTTAGTTGCAATTGTCGGATGTTATCTGTTGTTCTTTGAAACATGCAAGTCAGATTCTAGGTTGATTTTCAGCGAGATCCTGGGGTTTTGCCCATGTATTACTTTATTGCATGTTAATTTTTGGGCTGTCTGTATGGTGTATAGCAGGGGTGCTCAAACTTGAACTGCTGGCGATCTACCTCAATATTGTTAGACTACGATCGATCGACTCTGAGAGGCTGCAAGTAAGTGTGATGCAAGATAGTCGACTAGGTAGGGTGTATCGTGGCATAGATCTTAGTTTTCCGCACAATATGCATTTTTTTAGTCAAAGTAAGTGTAGGTCTGCTCTAAAATGTCAATGAAAAAAACTCATAAATATTCAAAATTGCGAGTTTATTGGTTCTTACAAAACAAACGAGTTCTAGGGTCTAAACTTAACTAAAGGGTGACTTTGGATGTTGAATCATGGCGCTGCATGTCCTCAGCATACTTTTCATAAGATGGTACGTAATTACCGAGTGCTAATCGCAAGCATGATGACATATGTTCGTCAGTTAGTCGATTGCGATATTTTGACTTAATTATCTTCATTTCAGAAAATGCAGACTCGCACAAGTAAGTTGACCCAAACATTGCGGTCAGTTGAACGGCGATTTGCCTTAGATTCGGATATTTATCTTCAGATATAAAACACCAGAATTTTGTATCAGATGCTGTGGCTTTGAGATGTATATCTGATATAATCTACACTAACTCCATGTTAAACTGACTTTCTATTTCAGTAGCTAATTCCTCAATGTTTTTACACGAAAAAGGATAACTCATAAATGATGCGATATTTGCCAATTTACTGAAATCATAAAAACGTATTTTGAATTGGCCCAAAATATTTGATAATTCTGCCTCATAAATATCATAATTCAACTGAGGAATCCTTGCTTTCAAAGACGGAAAATTTTTCAGATCCTTTCTTTTCAGTTGATCTAACATAAGTTGCAATTTACTTTTGAATGTGTTTATTGCGCTAATCATCTCAATAATAGTTTTTCCTTTACCTTCAAGCTGCAAATTATTGATGTTTAAATGCATTGTGATGTCTGTCAAAAATGCCAAATCAATCAGCCATTTTCCGTTTTTCAGCATCTGAGTGTCATCACCTCTTTCGTCCAGAAAAGCTGTTATTTCGGGCAATAATTCTTGAAACCTTTCTAGGAATTTTCTGCGACTCAACCACCGGACGTCCGTGTGAGGAACTAAATCAGTGTATTCAGCTGACTCACTATCTTCCAACTGCAATTTAAAGAGCCGTCGTTGCAAGCTACGTGAACGGATAGAATTCACAATTTTTATTGCAATGCCCATAATCTCCTCCATGTTTAGAACTTTTGATCACAAAACTTGTTAATGTATAATGTAATGGAAGGAGAAAAATGAAGGGAAATCATCATTAGCTCGACACAACGCCACAAAACCGTTTTTGTTTCCAGTCATTGCTGGTGCTCCATCGGTTGTAATGCACACTAGTTTATATATTGGTAGCTTGTAGTTTGTTACAAAATTGAAGAAAACGTCATATATATCTTCGCCACGGGTCTTTCCTTTCAGAGGAATCATTGTCAAAAACTCTTCCTTAGCCGACATGTCATTGAATACCATTCGAATAAAAATACACAGCTGGGCAGTGTCTGTCATATCGGTGGATTCGTTGAACTGTAAAGAAAAGTATGTACATTCCATGATATCATGTTTTAGTTTATCTGCCCTGTCCTGACTCATGACTTCAACACGCCTTGTGACAGTCGGACGAGATAACTGAAGTTCTCTAATAGCAGACATAATCTCTGTTTTATTTTTAAAATCTCCAAATAAAGTCTCACCCGCTTCAATAAATGCTTCCTTCACAACCAATCCATCATCAAATGGTTTCTTATGTTTCGCCAATATATGAGATATTTTAAATGACGCGATCGTTGCAGCTTTTGATTGTTTGGCTGGTCTTGTGAACATTGTTTGTTCTTTTTTCAAACAAGTTATCAAATCACGTACTTTTCGTTTTCTTAATTTACTCTGTGACAGAAAATCCTTTTCATAGTTTTTATGAACCATTTTATGATGTCTCTCTAAGTTCCTAGGCTTAGGTATTGAAACTGATGCACGGCAAATGAGACAAATGCACTTATCCTTTACCATACAAAAGAAAAATTCTTCCTCCCAATCGTTATGAAAATGATAAGTTTTACTTTTCTTCGCCGCACTCATTTTGGACTATTTATTAATAAACTTTGTATCGATGTATCGCCTTCAAGTTACAACTCAGACTGACTCCTATTCCTGAAGGCGCAACATTTATATCGGCGCGAACGAAGTCTCGAATGTTCCCGTCAAACATGCCGCCCGAAGTTTCTAGAAAAAATCGGCGGGAATCAAAAACGCGGCTTTTCTTTGACAAGTACCGCGCGTTCCTTTGATAAAGCCGCCTTTTGCCGCTAGCAGGGGTAAAAGAAAGTAATGAGGTGGTTATTCTGGCCTAATTGTGGATCGAATAAATTTTAGTAGTTTATTCATTACATTTTGTTTTAGTTACCTAAAACAAAATCTGTGAATAGTTCTATATCGGAATTATTTTGTCGAGATCGACTCAAAAAGCACTCGCGATCGACTTGTCGATCGCGATCGACCGTTTGAGCACCCCTGGTGTATAGGGTTTGTTTTTAATACTGTTTATCTCCTCTTGCTTGTTGGTATTATTCATTAGGCGGAAAGATCCTGAGATCAGGGTATTAGCTACTGTTTTCAATTGTGAGCGGTGATAATGCGAATTAATGTACAAAAACTGGTTGGTGAATGTTAGCTTTCTGTATACTATATCTTTCTGCGGTTTACTGTATAAGCACGTCTAAGACGGGTAGTTGGTTTTTTTTCTTCTAGTTGCAAGGTAAATTGGGTTTCCGAAGATTTTCAACTATTAATTATATATTAATTTCCGATTAAAGAATGTTATTATAAAAAAGCCGTTAAACATAAAATCGCCATTTTTCAAAATACTAAAAATAAATATATATGCATTTTTTATAGGTAATTTACCATCATCAGATGTTATTTGCCAATGAAAATTTATTACCTGCGAAATACTAGTTACATAGTGATAAAAACTGCATAAAAATAAATACTTACAATCTGTTTAAATAGGTACACCTGTTAGAAAGATAAATATATAATATTTACGTTGAAAGTTTGAAAAAAGTAAGTCTAATTTTATGTTAATTAGTAAACAGCTGTTTTGACGGGAATCACCATTTTCTCAAATTACAGTTTACACCGGAACAAGTAAAGATAAGGTGTAAAAAATTACAAAAAAGGATTTATTCAAGGTCTGTCACACTCCGAGATCCTTGCATTTTTTCACGTTTCAGAATCTCTAAATTACAAAAACATATTCCCCTATTTTCATCGAAATGAGACATCGATTTGGAATTTGCTGAACATAGAAGAGCTGCTGTAGTCTTCTACCCAAGATTATACTGACCCCAGTCTGATAGACAAGAAAACATGGACATTATGAACGTAGGATCTGAAGAATTTCCAGATATCACAGAGGAGGAAATGCACATACATTGATAGTCTAAGAGCCAGTGGCCGGCCGACAGCAAGTATTTTAACAAACCCTAAATTTTGTTACTCTCTCATGAGATGGGGACTAACTAAGCTCGGCGGCGGTAGGTACGGAGTCACTCAGGTGTGACAGGTATAAAAATCTAACCAACTTGGAAAGTATATCTGTAAGGCTGCCATTTGAATATTTTAAAATATAATATTATTACTATTGAAAAATAACAGTGGCAGACAATGGCGGTTGTGAAGTCATAGCAGACACTTTTGAAAGTCTCAAAAAAAATAAAATTTCAAAAGTTTTTTAACAAATCTGAAATGATAATATGTTATTTATTATAGTATTTTAAACCTGTATTTATCACGGCAGACGTTTTTTCAGGTTATAACATCCCGGCAGACAGCGAAACTTTACCTACAGCGCGAGTATACAGATGTTCATGAAGCATGGAGACTAGAGACCTCTCTTTTCTCTCCATTTGTCATAATATAGTACTATCGCATTCACCCTAACCCAAAGTCTTCTTCCCTTATATTTCTTAGAACTAGGGTTTATTCCTGAGTGCCACGTATAATGATATATATGAATATAATAGTGTAATAATGAAAAAATTGAATCAAGTATTACTGCTGATCTTTGTTGTAATTTTCATGAAGAAGCAGACAGCAAAATTATTGACCATGCATGTAGTATCGCCAATCAGTCTAATATTGTAATTAGAGGCTCTGATACTGATATATTAATAATAATGCTTGGTGATATGGATCAATTGAAAAATCCTTCTTCGCATATCTCCATGCTTACTGGGACAGGGAATAATGAAAGATTTATTGACGTCACCGAATCCATAAGTAACTTGGTGAATTAGTAACTAAAAGCTTGATTGGTTTTAACGCTTTCACCGGGTGTAACTTTAATCCTGCTTTTTTTAATAAGGGAAAAAAAGACCTTATTAAAAGAGAGTATTGAATTCCAACAAGCTTTCGTAGCTCTGGGCGACGTTGAGTTAACAGAGGCTCTGATACTGATATATTAATAATAATGCTTGGTAATATGGATCAATTGAAAAATCCTTCTTCACATATCTGGATGCTTACTGGGACAGGGAATAATGAAAGATTTATTGACGTCACCGAAATCCATAAGTAACTTGGTGAATTAGTAACTAAAAGCTTGATTGGTTTTAACGCTTTCACCGGGTGTAACTTTAATCCTGCTTTTTTTAATAAGGGAAAAAAAAAAGACCTTATTATAAGAGAGTATTGAATTCCAACAAGCTTTCGCAGCTCTGGGCGACGTTGAGTTAACAGAGGCTCTGATACTGATATATTAATAATAATGCTTGGTAATATGGATCAACTGAAAAATCCTTCTTCGCATATCTGGATGCTTACTGGGACAGGGAATAATGAAAGATTTATTGACGTCACCGAAATCCATAAGTAACTTGGTGAATTAGTAACTAAAAGCTTGATTGGTTTTAACGCTTTCACCGGGTGTAACTTTAATCCTGCTTTTTTTAATAAGGGAAAAAAGACCTTATTAAAAGAGAGTGTTGAATTTCAACAAGCTTTCGCAGCTCTGGGCGACGTGGAGTTAACAGAGGATCTATTACAAGAACTGTTACACTTACATTATTCAAAAGTTTACTTGTCAAATGTATAAAGCGAAAAATTCTAAGGACGTGGATGATGGCAGGTTCCAGCTTCTTGTCAGTAGCTACAAAGCAACAGATGTCAATGAAAATTTCAATAAAAACGTCCTCAATTTTGACGCAAGCTCTATACCACCATATAAGAGTGAACTGTACCAGCAATTTCCAGTATTTGGAAAAATGCTTTCCAGAAAGACCTCATCACGTTGAGCCCGCTGGAACATGGTTGAATAGAGCAAGAAAGCTCATATTTAAATGGTTTGAGGGAGATCAACTTCCATGTTTTGTCAGCGATTTGATCGAAGATCTTCCAGGTAATTTTATTATAATAAATTCTATTTTAAATATGCTTGGCTCAATTTACAATTTTGAATTTCATTTTTACAGAAACGGATGCAGTGGATGATGAAAATCAATCACATGAAAATGAAAATGATTCCGAAGATGATATTAAAGGATGAAACAAAATAACCGATATGAACATAAAACTATATTATTTTTTAATTGCGTAAACAATTATTATTTTCATTTATCTCATTCATATCTTGCCTGTAACGAACACAAATAAAAATTCCAATTATATTCTTTTTATTATCTTTATACTCTGATATTTTGTAATTGTCTTATAATATGCCCATTTTCTCCATCATCCTTTTATATAGGGTTATATATACCTTTTTGGGTTCTTGAGGTAGCAGATTCCAAAAATTCTATTTTTTTCATTATTTTAATTACTTATTGTCGAATAAATCAGGAGTTAATATGGTAGGAGTTACGTTAGAAGGGATGCTTCGCATATATCGTGTTACTTTTCAGGGATTTCGTAGTCGCAAAATCAAAAAAATTGTATGAATTTTTTCAATATTTTAAATTATTTGTAGTCAACGACATAAGAGGTTAATGCGGTAGTCAAGGAGATTAGAGGAGATGTTTTGTATCTATCGTGTCCCTTTTTAGGGCTCTTGAAGTCCACGAATCTGAAAACTGGGTAATTTTTCATTATTTTAAATTATTTAACATCAAAGTTGATGAGGTAGCGGAGAGAACCAGCCAACATACTTCGGATATGTTGTATTATATGTCCATTTAAGGGTTCTTGTATCTTACAATTGTGTTATTTTATCACTATTTTATACTATTTATGGTCAACATAATGGATCAGATATAAGGGATTAAAGGGAAAGGGAAAGGATTAAAGTTAAATGCTTTGTATATATCGTGTCTTTTAAAGTTCTTGTGATCCAGGAGTCAGAGGATTGTGTTATTTTTTTTTATTTATCTTCAATTTTCTTGAAGATAAAACAGTTATAATATAAAACTGATATTTCAAATAATAGGTATTTATTACTCAGTATATATCACCACTACACCAAACACTTTATTTTTACACTCGACGCGCGTTTCGCTAACCATGTTAGCTTCATCAGGAGCGATGATTGACTAAAGCTAAACTACAAATCTACTATTTATACTTAGCCTAACCCTTGAGTCGTTTGGTCACTTTCCCTCTGAATAGAGTAAACTTTAATAAAGAAAGGAATCGTATTAGAAAGATAACTAGAGTTAATGGTTATGACGATGACTTAGTAAATAAGCTAATAAACAAACATAAGTTTAAGTTTAATATTCAGAATTCCACATTTTTAACACGCAAAGAAAATAAGACCAAATATGCCTCCATACCATATAATCTGAAATATAGCGAGGGACTCAATAAGGTATTTAATAAGGTAGGCCTCACCTTAGTCTATAAGTCATCAGAAAATCTGAGGAATATCTTAAGAAATCCCAAAGATAAGATTCCTAATTGTGAGAAAAGTGGAATTTATGAAATTAGTTGTAATGATTGTGACAAAAAATATGTTGGACAAACTAAAAGGTCAATTAAAACACGATTTAAAGAACATTTAGCACACTGAAAATACAGTAGAAGAGAAAAGTCTAGCATTGCCGAACATGCCCTTGAAGCTGATCATACTGCAACATTAGATAATCTAAGATTAATAAAAAATGTACCTGTTAGGAGATTGTTGAACGCATACGAAAGTATGGAAATTATAAAATGTAAAAGTAGTTTAAATAAAGACAGAGGGCCTATTCCTTATAGTCCCCTCTACTGGTTACTTGACCGGAACTGATCGCCTTGCCTATACCATTAGTTCCGCCTGAGTTATTCAAGGGTTAGGTTAAGTATAAATAGGGTAGATTTGTAGTTTAGCTTTAGTCAATCATCGCTCCTGAAGAAGCTAAGATGGTTAGCGAAACGCGCGTCGAGTGCAAAAATAAAGTTTTTGGTGTAGTGGCGATATATACTGAGTACTATCATTGTGCCAAAGATTCCACGTTCCCAACTTAATAGGTACTTATGTATAATGATCTGTTAAGGCTTACAGAACAGGAATGAAACCACTTTTAGGGTATAGCGAATATAGGAAAATGCCTCAAGCTTAAAAACACCATGTATATCAAAAATTTCCTCAAGTTACTACACTTATTTTAGCAAAGTGTTATTTTCTCGTCATTTACAACTGTTTAATAGTGCCAAAGCTATCAGTCATAGTAAAATACATGTTGTTCGACGGGTCATAAAATGGTCTGATGACTTCAAGTTGTATTTATATATTAACTTTATTGAATATATCCGCGATGATTCTTCAGGAGAATATGTATCGATTTAGCCAATGAAGATTTTTAATATTAAGGGTATCGAATGTCGACTGGCAAAATGTCAACCCGAGATGCTATTCGGTCTGATTCAATTTCGTCAAATAGTTGTGGCCAAGCAGAAGATCTCGCGCATTTATAGCCACATACAAAACAACAGTCTTAAATTCAACATTTCGTAGGACATTAACCAAGTATTATAGACGTTTCTTGTTGCCTTAAGTGTTAATGTATAATAGATATACAGGTGACTTATGGATGGAGACATGTGTTAATCCGAGAATGCATCCGTTCGTTTATGTCATTCCGAGTGGAATTTTGTAAACGTTTCGCCAAGGATTCACTTGACATTTTGAATGCTGACTTGCTGGAACTCAGTGGCTTACTGAGAGTTTACGTTGCTTACGGCTGTTTTATATTTGCGCCGGAGATTAAGATAGTTCTGAGATGGTCGTACTTGGCTGCGCTCCTTTGTCCGTCGTTTTAGTGGTTGCCGTAAAATTCCGGATTTCAATCCGTTCGTCTAACAATGAATTTGCACGATGTTTCGCCAAAATCTCATTTGGCATTGTCAAGTGCTCTTGCTGCTGCTGTTACAGTAGCAGCAGCAGCAAGAGCACTTGAAAATGCCAAATGAGATTTTGGAGAAACGTTGTGCAAATTCATTGTTAGACGAAGGGATTGAAACTCGGAATTTTAATGGATTACATTCCACCATCTGTGAAAACCTTTTTTGTAACATATATATATATATATATATATATATATATATATATATATATATATATATATATATATATATATATATATATATATATATATATATATATATATATATATATATATATATATATATATATATATATATATATATATATATATATATATAAACTCCTGGACAAATTAAACGCAACAATCTGAAAATTAATTTATCTTTTTCTTATATAGGTATATACGGTAACTTACCGTTTTTCTCCTCCATATTTGGGAATTTAACAGTAAAATTTCTAACCTATCGGTAATTTCAAAACCCTATTTCTGCCGTTACATTCATTAAATAATAGCTATTAATTTAATATTTAATTAATATCCTCAATATGGAAAGAAGCCTATATTACTTCTATTCACAAAAAGGGAAGTAGGGATAAGTGCTCCACAGATGTATATCCGTAACAGCACCATGACCCATCCCTGTGGGAAAGTTCTTCAAAGCTTCATAGAGGAAGAATACGGTGATCAAAAAATCACATTTGCAGTATGATCCAACTAAACGAAGTTGTCGCAAGAAACAGAGAGGTGTGGTGTACCTTCTAATCGTGGATCTTACTAAACCATATGTCGCCATTGTAGGCTATGCATATTTTGTTTCGTTCTTCATGACAGAAATCAAAACAATTCGTTTAGATTTACAGTTTTAAAGAATTTTTTAGAAGATAAACAATTTTCTGTAATAATGCGATAGATTTTCTTTAAAAGTAAGCTTATAAATTGTTCCCTTGTTCAAAGTAATACGTTTTTGTGGTAGACTGTCTTATTTTTGACCCCGAAGAATTAGAAAAATGAATCGAAGAGGGAATTTAACTGAACACGAGGTAGTGCGAGCCTCAGTTTTACTGGACAAGGGATATTGTCAGAGTTATGTTGCCAATTTGTTAGGCAAACATCGTTCCACAATAAGTCGTATGGTAAGACGCTTGAATGAAGTAGGAAATTATTCTAGAAGACTAGGGCAAGGGCGAAAACGATGCACTAGCGACCTAGATGAACCTTTTATAAGACAATATGCTTTAAGAAACAAGACTGTCACTAGTTCTATAACAAGAAACGAACTCGAAGCTGTTCGCAATGTCACAATTTCTTCTAAAACAGTTAGAAGACGGTTAAATGAAGCTGGATTAAACAGTAGGAGACCAGCCACTGTGCCCTTGCTTACTAGAGAGAACATAGTTGCCAGGTTACGTTTTGCTCGAAATCACGAAAACTGATCTGTGGATGATTGGAAACAAGTTTTCTTCACAGATGAAATTAGGGTTAGTCTAAAACATCCAGATGGTTGTGAGCGAGTATGGCGAAGACCAGGAGAGAGGTTTGCTCCTTGCAATATCTCTGCAAGGATTCCATTCGGCGGTGGCTCTGTTATGTTCTGGGGTGGCATCTGCTTTGATGCTCACACAGAGTTAGTTCCTGTCCCTACGAGATCCATGAATGCTGACTACTATCTTGCGAATATTGTAATAGAACATGTGATGCCTTTCGGTCATTTTGTGGGGCCAAATTTCCTGTTTATGCAAGACAACGCTCGACCTCACGTGGCTAGGGAGTTACTCGATTATCTTAATCAAGTTGATATACCGATTATGCAATGGCCACCAAAAAGCCCGGATCTGAATCCGATAGAACATGTATGGGATCACCTTAAGAAAAATGTGAAACGTCATATACCTGCACCTAGAAACCTGAGGGAACTTGAAAATGCAGTTATCACAGAATGGGAGCAAATTCCTCAAGATTTTATCAAAAATTTAATTAGAAGCATGCCTAGGCGCATAAACGCTGTCATCCGAAGTAGAGGAGGCAACACACGCTACTAGTGTCCCAGTTACACCATTAATTTTGCTACTAGTGTCCCAGTTAATTTTTTTGATTATTACATAATTTCAACGATTTTGTTATTAGGTCTTAAGAATAATTTTAATTCGAATCTTATAGAGAAATTTGGTAGCTAATTCACTTTTAAAGTATCCGAATAAGTGTAACCAATGTTCATAAAAAATTATTAAAATTAATTCATTATAGAGATTTGTATGATTTAATATATTTTTCCGTTAATTTTGTCCAGGAGTGTATGTATATATATATATATATATATATAATATATATATATATATATATATATATATATATATATATATATATATATATATATATATAACAGGAGAGTCGACAAAAGATACACAATTTTTCTTCAATACATTTATAAAAATGCCACATCACAAATAATGCTTGAAGAAAAAACAAATAAAATCATAATCAAAAGAGCAATTAGACAAAGACTCAATATCCCCAAAGCTGTTCACGTTGACTCTAGAAGACAAATCGCTAAAGTGGAAAATAAAGGAATACTAATAGACGGTGAACAATTAAATCAGATGATGTCACTCTGATCACCAACACAAAAGAAACCCCGATCTGTCCATTGTTGGACGTAGGCCTCCTGAAGATCTTGCCACCTTCCTTTGTCCTGTGCAGTTGCGATCCAATTTCTAGAAACCCTTTTGATATCATCGGACCATCTTGTGGGTGGTCTTTCCCTGCTTCGTCTATCCGTCCTTGATCTCCACTTCAGGATCCTCCTCGTCCATTTGGTGTCCTTCATCCTGGCGACATGCCCTGCCCATCTCCACTTTAGTCCTGGTATGCGCTTTATTATGTCTTCCACGTCTGTTCTTCTGCGGATCTCTTCATTTTCCATCCAGTCTCTCAGGGTAATACCCAGCATTGACCTTTCCATTTTTACGTTGTGTTTGTTGCAGTTTAAATATGAATTTTTTGGTGTGGTTTAGGGTCTCTGCCTCGTATGTAAGAACCGGTAGTACACACTGATTAAATGCTCTTCTTTTCAAACTGATTGGCACTTCGCCCTTAAATACATCTCGGAGTCTGCCAAACGCTGCCCATCCTAAGGTTGTTTTTCTAAGCAGTTCCCGCGTTTGGTTGTCTCTGCAAAGTTTCACTTCGTGGCCCAGGTATATGTAACGCTCGGTCATCTCAATATCTCTACCTTCTAGACTTATCGGTCGGCTAGGGACTAGGTTTGTCATCACCTTTGTCTTTTTAGTGTTCCGTACGGAACACTTATAAGATCACTTCGGTGTCTGTCTGTCTGTCACACCCGATTTTCTCCGAAACTATTTGACATAGAAAGGTGAAATTTGATAATAATATAGAAATTGATGGCCTCATCAGAGCCATGTAGTTTTGAGAATTAAATTTTGACTTAAGGGTTAGTTTTGGGAGGTGAAGTCGGAAGTGAAAAAAAAAAATTTTTTTACTAGGTCATCGAGTGTGGTGTCAAATGAAAGCTTGTGAAAACACGAGTAAAAAAATATACATATAATATTATACTTGCGCGCACTTTCCTTTGTATTATTTTTAAAAAGTCGCGAAAAATCGCTGTCCCGGGCCTTATCTCGAAAAGTACTTATCAAAAAATTTCGAAAAAATTCTGGAATATTCTCCACGGGGTGTAGATTGAACGAAAATTATCACGCGTGCATTACCTTTAATAATTTATATGGTATATAAAAAAAAAAACAAAAATTTCAAGGTCATCAGATTTCAGTAAAGATTGGAAACAAACTTTGTTGAAAACTCATTTGGGGTGTGTTTTGTGAAGTCACTGATCATTTTATACCACCGTAACATAAATTTTGACTTAAGGGGTTCGTTTTGAGGGGTGAAATTGGAAGTGAAAAAAATTTTTTTTTACTAGGTCATGGAGTGTGGTGTCAAATGAAAGCTTATGAAAACACGAGTAAAAAATATATATGTAATGTAATACTTGCGCACACTTTTCTTCGTATTACTTTTAAAAAATCGCTGTCCCCTATCTTATCTCGAAAAGTATTGATCAAAAAATTTTGAAAAAATTCTGGAATATTCTCCACGGGGTATAGATTGAACGAAAATTATCACGAGTGCATTACCTTTAATAATTTATTTGGTATATAAAAAAAAACAAAATTTCAAGGTCACCAGTTTTCAGTAAAGATTGGAAACAAACTTTGTTGAAAACTCATTTGGGGTGTGTTTTGTGAAGTCACTGATCATTTTATACCACCCTAACAAAAGTTTTTATTTCAAAAACAATCAACGTACGGAACACTAATTGTGCAAGTTCAACTTGCACTTGACCGGTTTTATTATAGTTTATTTTCAAGCCAACTTTTTGCGTGGCATTTTGCAGCTCTTTTAGGATATCTTTAGCTTTTCCTAAATTGTCAGATATAATGACAATGTCATCTGCGAATCTTAAATGACTGAGCCGCTCTCCATTAATATTTACTACCTTGTTTTCCCATTCTAACGTTTTGAATGCTTGTTCCAGCACGGTTATAAACAGTTTCGGTGACATTGTGTCTCCTTGTCTGACACCTCTTTTTATTTCTATTTTCTTCGAGGAAGAGTGTAGGTTTACTGTTGTAGCCTGGTTGTAGATGTTACGTATAATATTTGAGTATCGATATGTACTGCGGGTATTAACATATAGCACTAAAACGTGGCCTTTAAATTAAAGTATAATAAATAAACTCCAGGTAACCCAAAGAGCAATGGAGAGAAGAATGCTAAATATTAGACTCCAAGATCGTATTCCTAACATCAACATACGAGAAAGAGCAAAAGTGACAGATGTAATACAACTATTATGTTTATTAAGGTAGAATTGGGTGGGGCATATCGCAAAGATGAATGATAACAGATGGAAACGCCGTATGGTAGAATGGAGGCCTAGAGAACATAAAAGATACAGAGGTAGACCACCGAGAAGATGGATGGACGACATAAAAAGATTAGCGGACACGTTTGGATGCAAAAAGCAAACAACACAGCTCATTGGATACAACGTGGGGAGACTTACATCCTATGGATAAATAAGCTAATGATGATGATGAGAAAAAATACCGTTCAAGCAAAGCAATGGTTTGATAAGTATTACGGGGACTCTGCCCTGGAAAATCACTTATCATTTACTGGTATGCTGAATTTAAACGCGGTCATACAGACACAAATGATGCTGAACGCTCTGGACGCATAAATGAGGTTACACTTGAAAACATCAAAAAAATCCACAAAATTGTTTTGGATGGCCATAAAGTGAAATTGCGCGAGATAGCTGACACCCTAAAGATATCAAAAGAACGTTTTGTTCATATTTTGTATGAACATTTGGGCATGAGAAAGCTCTGTTCGAAATGGGTACCGAGTTTGCTCACTGTGGATCAAAAATAACAACGTGTTGATGATTCTGAGCGCTGTTTGGACCTGTTTAAGAGCAATAAAAAGGATTTTTTCATGCAATATGTGAAAATGAATGAATCATGGATTCATCATTACACACCGGAATCAAATCGGCAGTCAGTTGAGTGGACAGCAGCCGGTGAAAGCCGCCCGAAGCGACCAAAGAGACAACAGTCGGCTGGGAAGATTTTGGCCTCTGTATTATGACATGCGCATAGAATTGTTTTCATCGACTATGCTGAAAAGAGAAAAATCATCAATAGCGAATATTACATAAAGTTATTGGTGCATTTAAAGGCAGAAATCGCAAAGAAACGGCACCAAATGAACAAGAAAAAGTGCTCTTTCATCAAGACAGTGCACCGTGTCACAAGTCAATGGTTACGATGGCAAAATTGCATGAATTGAAGTCCGTATTGCTTCCTCATCTACCGTATTCTCCAGATTTGGCCCCCAGCGACTATTATCTATTCGCAGAGGCCAAAAAAATTCTTGCGAGAAAGAGATTTGGCTCCAATAACGAAGTTATCGCCGAAACTGAGGCCTATCTCGAAGATAAAGATAAATCCTTCTACAGGAAAAGTATAGAAATGTTAGAAAAGTGTTGGACGAACTATATAGCTCTCGAAGAAGACTATGTTGATGAATAAAGTCGAATTTTGCAAAAAAAAAATGTGTTTTAAGTAGCTAGACCAAAAACTTTTCAGCCTACGTGTTATATATAAATAGTAGCAAATAATAGGTCGGGAACTCACAGGTGGTCAAGATAATCATATTCAACAAACCACACTTTATCAACTACAAAGGAGTCATAACTTGGTTTATCAACAAATATAACCTTAAATTAAGCCGATTTTTTTCTAAAATGCACTAAACTCGCATTTGTTATCTCCTCGGCAATAACACTAATAATAAATCTGCAGCAGTAAAACATCTGAACAATAAGAATTTAATTATGTTATAAACAAGAGAAATGCATCAAGAAGAATTTAGTACCAATTTGAATCCGATAAAAATTTTGAAGTCTGATGATTTTAAGGTTTAAAACTGCGTTCGTTGATCCTACATTAATGTATGCCAGCCTAGGATATATGTATTTCTAAAGGACTCCGTTTGCTTGCATCTAAACTTGATACATGATTAACAGTGGCCTCAAGGAAGGGCGACTGGAAGCGAGGAGTTGACGATTTGGTTAAATTTAAATGGTGTCAGATTCTAAAATTTCAAATATTCAATGATTCACCGGCTTACACTATGTTAGCAATTAAAGAAGCAGAAAAAATACACTGTCCAAAACGAAACCATGAAAACAACAAACTTAGTCAAAACACTAAAGGCCTTATATATATGGGCGTCATTTTTCGGCTAGTTATATGAGAGAGAACTGTGACTTTTCAGCCTGTAATATTGATAACGTACTGGACGTGAACGTTGTGAGGGTCTCTTGGCGAAGTATTTGAAGGCATTAATCAGCTTAAGATGGGAGTTATTCTCATGGTCCATTCCTGAGACAATGTGTGTTTTCCCTGAGCAGACCACTGCACTATATCTTCTGTTTGTCGTTGGACTCCTGCGTTTTTCCGCAATATTGGAAGACTAGCTTTTTGACACCCATTTATAAATCGGGAAATCGTGAGGATATAACCAATTACAGGGGTATTTGTATTCAGTCGGCTATACCGAAGCTCTTTGATAAGCTTGTCGCGGATCAACTTTCATGGATTTGTAGGAGCTTTGTGAGATACGAGCAGCACAGCTTTCCTCGGGGAAGATCCACAGTCACAAACTTACTAAGTAACGAGCAGTATCTGTTGGGCGCGTTTGAGAGAGGTATGCAGGTTGATGCTGTATACACTGATTTCTCGAAGGCGTTTGACAGGGTTAATCATGAGCTTTTGGTGGGAAAGCTTCGAGCCCTGGGATTTGCCACGAGCGTAACTAGGTGGATCAAGAGTTTTTTGACTGAACCTAGCGAGTGTATACGTATATTAAATCATATTTCAAGAAACATATCAGTATGTTCAGGTGTCCTGCAGGGTTCACACTGTGGGCCTCTCCTTTTTAATTTGTTCATTAATGATATTGGTGAGATGTTCACCATTCTGAATATCTTTTATTTGCGGATGACCTCAAATTGTACAGAGGAATAGAAAGTGTAAACGATGTTACGCGTCTGCAGGAAGATCTGAATCGACTCTATCACTGGTCAGAAAGAAATGGCTTAAGTCTAAATGTTAAAAAGTGTTTTTGCATTTCCTTTGGTAGGAAGCGGAATATTGAGCATCATTGGTATAGTTTGAACGGCGCCCTGCTTGAGTCGGTGTCGGAGATTCGTGACTTGGGTGTGGTTTTGGACAGTCAACTTAATTTTCGTGGCCATGTTAGTAATATTCTGAGACTGGGTCTCAGAAATCTTAGTTTTGTTACCAGATATAGTAAGCAATTGTCAGCTAGCACGTTTAGAGTGTTGTATTTTTCAATGGTCCGCTCTGGTTTGTAGTATGCTTCGGTAGTGTGGTCACCATCTTACCAGTGCCATATTGCTGAAATTGAGTCAGTGCATCGTAAATTTCTACGAACTTTAGCTTTTAAAGGTGGAATAAATATTTATAAGGATGCAAGTTTTCATATTGACTATGGAGTGATTATGAACGCTTTTGGTGTGGCTACTTTGGAGAAGCGTAGGGATCTTGCAGATGTTTTATTCCTATATAAACTCCTGAATGGCTTTGTTTCCTGTCCGCCACTTTTGGAGAGCGTCCAGCTTAATACTATTCATAGGACTCATGGTAGTGTACTGCTCAGTATTCCATTTCACAGTGCTAATTATGGCTATTACAGTCGTCTCACGAGAATGTGCCTATTATTTATTACATACGACCTTGCTCCCTTCCCTTCAGTTGTGTAAGCGCGATCGGGATAGAAGGTGTTAAACTGTTGTAATGCTTGTTTTTTTTTTTCTTCTTTTTCACGTTATAAATTTGCAGGCTGGTTTGAAAAGTCCGTGCAAAAATAAAATCTACTTATGTGTTTGGGGTAAACCTTTTTTATTTTTCGACATAGTCTTCCTTTTAGGCTTATACACTTCGTCCAACGATGTTCTAGTTTGTTGATCCCTTCCGAATAATAGGATTTGTCCAAGTCTGCAAAATATCCATTAGTGTCTGCAATCACCTCCTCGTTTGAATAAAATCTTTGTCCCGCCAGCCATTTCTTCAAATTGGGGAACAAATAGTAGTCCGAGGGAGCCAAGTCTGGAGAAAATAGGGGGATGTGAAACGAGTTGGAATCCTATTTCCATTAATTTTGCGACCACAACTACTGAGGTGTGTGCTGGTGCGTTGTCGTGATGGAAAAGGATTTTCTTGTGGGCGAATCGCGGGCGTTTTTCTTGCAGCTCGGTTTTCAAACGGTCCAATAACGATGAATAATATTCACCTATAATAGTTTTACCCTTTTCCAGATAGTCGATGAGGATTATCCCTTTGCGAATCCCAAAAGACAGTCGCCATAACCTTTCCGGCCGAAGGAACAGTCTTCGCCTTTTTTGGTGCAGATTCCCCCTTGGTAACCCATTGTTTAGATTGTTGTTTGGTCTCAGAGTATAGTAATGTATCCATGTTTCATGCACAGTGACGAAACGACGCTTAAAGTCCTCCGGATTCTTCTGGAACAGCTACAAACCATCCTTGCAACACTTCACACGATTCCGTTTTTTGTCAAGCGTGAGCAATCGCGGCACCCATCTTGCGGATAGCTTTCTCATGTCCAAATGTTTATGCAAAATATTATGTACCCATTCAGTCGAGATGCCCACACCACTAGCAATCTCACGCACCTTAACTCTTCTGTCATCCATCACCATATCATGGATTTGATCAATGATTTCTGGAGTCGTAACCTCCACAGGCCGTCCAGAACGTTCAGCGTCACTTGTGCCCATATGGCCAGTCCGAAAATTTTAAAACCACTTATAAACTGTTCTAATCGAAGGTGCAGAGTCACCATAATGTTTATCAAGCTTCTCTTTAGTCTCCTGAGGCGTTTTGCCTTTCATAAAGTAATGTTTAATCACCACACGAAATTCTTTTTCGTCCATTTCTTGAAAATCACTCGACTTTCTTGATTCACACAAATGCCAAACACAAAGAAATAGACCAATATGGCTGAAACTTGGTGGTGGTAAACATGACCTCGATACGCGCCGGTGGTGCCATCTCTCGGACTTTGCACGGACTTTTCAAACCAGCCTCGTATATGTGCATTGTGTTTTAACATTATTTTGTTTTTATATTACTATTGTAATTTTGTTTTTATATTATTATTGTAATTGGCTTGTCCGTTAAAATAAATAAATAAATAAAAAAGAAAACAACTAAGAACCAATAATGGAAGCGTACATTCAAACGAACTCTAATAACTGAGTAGAATAATAACCAAAGAAATTAGAAAAGATGTCAGAAAATACAACACAGACAACGTCAGAGACATAATTGAACGAAATAAGAACAGAAAAGTCTTGAAGAATCAACTAACAAATGGAAAACGTGGAATCTTCAAACTTAAGAATGAGGACAGCATGACTGCAATTAGACGGGAGCTTTTAACTATAGCAGAGAGCTTAATATAAAAGCAAACACATGAGCGGAAAGACGGACAGGTTCGAGAGAGGAAAGTTCTAAATTAAGGATCTGAAGATTTGCCACACATTACTATAGGATAAATAAAAAAATAGCTTAAAATAAATGAAAAATAACAAATCAGCTGGCGAAGATGGAGCTGTAATAGAAGCTGTGACAATAAGAGGAGACAAACTGTTAGAGACATTAACACTATTATTCAACTTATGTCTACATAACCCCTATCTCGAAGCTTGGAACAATTCCATCATGATTCTTTTACACAAAAAAGGTGACATTGCTGATATTTCAAATTACAAACCAATCGGCTTACTTTCTCACTTATATAAGCTCTTCATGAAAATAATCTCAATACGCCTAAAAACCAAGTTAGATTCTATCAAACGCAAGAGCAAGTTGGGTTCTGAACTGGTCTTGTTCCAAATGATCACATTCTAACGCTAAAAATACTGATCGAAAAAAAAATCATAGAGTATAATAAGAAGAGTATATTAGTTTTTATTGATTTCACAAAAGTATTCGATGCCACTGAACTACCAGCGATAATGGCAGCCTTAAAAGAATACAGAATCAATTATAGATACGCCAAATTAATAGAACATATATACAGTACTGCTTCAGCCACCATTAAGCTTCATGAATCAGCATCATCATTTCGAATTGAAAGAGAGATCCGACAAGGAGATACCTTATCTCCACAAGTTTTTACAGCAACGTTGTAGTATGCATTTAAAACTTTGAAATGGGATAATTTGGGGATTAGTGTAGATGGTGAACATCTGAATCATCTTAGATTCGCCGACGACATAATCCTAATTACAGACAATATGGGAGAGGCAATAAAAATGGTAGAAAAACTGAAACGGGCTGTATGAAGAACTGGTTTAGAATTAAACATGGAAAAGACCAAACTCTTAACTAATATGTTACGTGAAGAGATAAACATATCTGGACAACTATACAGCAAGTAGACGACTACAGGTATTTGGGGCAAGAGATAAAATTGGGCAGAAACAATCAAACATGCGAGATCCAGAGAAGAATTGGCTTGGGCTGGGCAGCTTCCGGAAGACTATGTGATACGTTTCCAAGGAAAAACACCACCTACTATTCCCATATTGCAGTCAAGGATGCCCGATGTTGTCTTCAGACAGCGCATCATAAAGCGTATTTTAATGAAGCTAGACACCAAGAAGGCTTCTGGCGCTGACGGAATACCTGCCATAGTTCTCAAAAACTGTGCAAGGGAACTAACACCAGTTTTCTGTAGACTTTTTAACCTATCCTACAGAAAGGGAATATTTCCGTCCTGCTGGAAATGTGCCACGGTTCAGCCGATACCTAAAAAAGGTAAGAAGACCTTGCCAAATAACTACCGACCAGTTGCACTGCTTTCAATAATATCGAAAGTCATGGAAAAGGTTATCAATGAGCATCTTCTAAAATATCTTGAACGATTCAATATTATTAGCGATCACCAATATGGTTTTCGTAAACATAGATCAACAGGAGATCTTCTGACTTATGTAACACATGTTTAGAACAACGCAATTGAACACTTTGGAGAATCTCGAGCGGTTGCCCTTGACATATCCAAGGCATTCGACCGTGTTTGGCACGATGGACTGTTGGCTAAGTTACGCTCTTATGGTACGTCTGAAAGGTTCTGTTTGTGGCTCTCATGTTTCCTCAGAGAGCGTTCTTTACGAGTGGCGGTCGACGGATTTCTTTCTAACACCCTCACTATCAACGCCGGTGTGCCCCAGGGCTCCATACTGTCTCCTACTCTCTTTCTCATTTACATTAACGATCTGCTGGAAAAGACCGGGAATCCAATCTATAGCTTTGCAGATGACAGTACGCTTGTCTCTTCATTCGCCTTGAACGCTCGGACATCGGCTGCTCAGGCGAATATCCGCAGACAGCAGGAGGTCGTTCAACTTAACAAAGACCTGGAAGAAATTCTATCTTGGGGTGACAGTAACCAAGTGGAATTTAACGCTACAAAAACTCAAGCGGCAGTTTTTTCTAAAAAAGTTAACGTTGCTGAACCCGACATAGTTATGTCGGGGCACTTCATTCCCCTAGCATCGTCGCTCAATTTGTTGGGCTTTAGTTTGGGAGCAAATATGTCTTGGCATGAACATGTTGCAGGCATAGCAAGGAGAGCTTCTCAAAAGCTGGGAATATTATTTAGAACCAGAAAGCTTGACACCCCACAGCAACTGTTAATTCTTTACAAAGCCCAAATTCGACCAACTATGGAATACTGCTCCCACGTTTGGGGCTCCGCTCCCAAACATACACTGCATTTGTTGGATTCTGTTCAGAGAAGAGCGGTCCGTCTGATTGGGCACCCGGAATTGACCGGCGGCCTTGATTCGCTGGAACATCGAAGAACGGTTGGCGACTTGAGTCTGTTCTACAAGTATTTTCATGGAAAGTGTTCGAAGGATGTAGCCCGCTTAATTCCTCCCAAAGCGGTGCATGTTAGAAATACACGTCGCGCTGGTGCTTCGCATCCGTATGAGGTTAAGCTTGTTACTCCGCGTACAACGCTTTTCAAGCAATCTTTTATATGGAGAACGTCATCCCTTTGGAATAATTTGCCAAGCGCTGTGTTTTCCCACCGAGTACAATTTACAAAGATTTAAGAACAACGTGAATCGCTTTTTCCACACTCGTGCCGCTCCTGGAGCGCTATAGGGACTTCCCTGCAGCACGTGAGCTAGACCCATAAAAAAAAAGAACAACGATATACCTTTAAGTCTAGAACGGAAAGTATTCGAGCAATGTGTAGTGCTAGTCATGACATACGCAGCTGAGACTCTAACTCTGAAGGCAACACAGAAATTAAAAGTAGCACAGCCTGTAATGGAAAGGTCAATGCTAGGCGTTACAAGAAGAAATAGAATCTCGAACAGAATCATTGAAGAAGGGTATTAAATGAAGGTGGGCCGGTCTCGTGGCGCGTTTTACGGACAATAGGTGGACGAAGAGAATTGTTGAGTAAAGACCGCAGCAAGACAAAAGAAGCAGAGGCAGACCACCTAGCCGATGGACGGACGACGTAAAGAGAATTGCCCAGAACTGGATAGCAAAAGCACCACATCGAGGGGACCGGAACGACTTGGAGCAGGTCTATGTCCAGTAGTGGATGAGAGAGGCTGGATGATAATGATGGTGATGATTGAAAAGTTGGAAAGTCGTCAGAATAACTCTATTGATTTGCAAAATGACTATTTACAAAAATAAGAAAAAAGTTTCTTTAATCTTGCGTTTTCTTTGATAGATCGAGAACTTTCGGAACGACCCTCGTATATTTTATTTTATTCCAATTTATTTTACTTTTATTTATTTAAAATCGCCTGATTAGTGTTATGATTACGCTCTCAGTCATATGTCAATTTCAATTTAAATAAATCGTGAACGTAGCTTTACTAAAACCAACATACACACACAAAAATAACCTTGAATCCGAGTGTGGTGTCGCTCTCTTTCGGAAAACAAAAGCTCTCAGGTCAAGAACCGCACCGGTCTCAGCTCATGGCCTACGCGATTTATTTTCATAACGCACTTAGATATGTGTCATGTGTGCACTTTTTGATTCGAGATGAAGACTATTTTCACCACAAAATAAAATTGTCTGTGCGTATTCAATCGGAAGTTTTGGTTGCATAAAATCCTTTATTATTCAAGATTTTGAATTATCCACATAACATTCACTTTTCATCCTATAAGGTTGTAAACCTAAAATCATATTCGAAACGAAGCAGTCCTTTTTCCGTCTTTGTTGGCTATTTCTGACTACCTCTCTGCTATATTTTTTGCTCGGGTCACTCTCACCAATGAGAACTTGTACTTGGCAGCAAGCAGCGCCGTTGAAGCGCTGCGCCGCGCGGAGCAGAATCATATTATTAATAGCGGAAAGTAACTTTTATGACGTTTTTTTGGGCCCTAAAGTTGGGTCTAGTCTCGGCGACGTCTGCCCTTTGGGGCGCTCGACTTTTTTAGTGTCAATAAATGTTATGGTACTTGATTCAAGTGATTAAACGACAGTCCATTGTTGGACGTAGAATTCTGGGCATTCCAGGGCACGGGGCCGCCCAACGTTAAAGGATTTTATTCGACTCGCCCGATAGAATGAACAACTTCGGTAACCGATGGATTTGGTGATATCGCAGGGGCCACTGATGAGGATTCTGCCGAGGGATGTGAGGCTGACATTGTGGGTCGTGTCAACAACTTGCTCAAGAAGCCTGATATCAGTAATAAGGATATTCTTTCTGTAGTCTCCTATATAGTGAACTTGTTGGTGGAGCAGAAAAGTAGCCTTCAGGGTGCACTTGCTGACCTGAAGGAAAGGGAGAAGATTAGGGACCAGAAGATTGGCCTGCTGGAAGGGGAGTTAGCTCAATTGAGAGCCGATTTTGTGCAGCTGAAGGATTCGAGTCCATCAGTCTCAGGCACAGCTCCCCAACTGGTCATTGATGAAATGGAAGAGCGAAAGAGAAGGGCAATTAATGTAATGATCTACAATGTTCCGGAATCTGTGTCTGATGATCCCAAAGCCCGTATAGAACATGACACTAGCTTGGTTGATGCAGCTTTTGAAAATGTTGTGGAGGGAATTAAATTCACTAAAGTGTTGAGGGTTGGGAAGCGTTCTGGAAAGGTGAGACCAATAAAGGTGATAATGCATGATGAGCGATCAGCACAGACCATCCTAAGTAATAAGTCAAGGTTTAGAGAACAGGGAACGACCATTGGTCCTGATCAAACTTTATGGCAAAGGCATCAGTTCAAGGAGTTGAGGTCTCAGTTACAGCAACGCATTCATAATGGTGAAACTAAACTGGGCATAAAATATTTAGGAGGTGTGCCTAAGATTGTGCATGTAGATGAACCGCGACAGGACTCTATACGGCAGAGAAAAAACTTAATAGGGGCAGGCCGAACTTAACACTTTATTACCAAAACATCAGAGGTATTAAAACCAAAATGAAAGACTTAACACTCAGTATATCAGATTGTGATTTTGATGTGGTGGTATTCTCAGAGACTTGGCTTAGTGATGATATCTGTGATGCTGAGATTGGTATGTCTGATTATGTATTGTATCGAAAAGATCGGTCAAACCTTACTAGTGACAAAAAAAGTGGAGGTGGGGTGCTTATTGCAGTACGAAACTGTTATCAGTCTTGTACAGTGCCAAACAACTACCATAGTGTGGAACACTTGTTTGTGTTAATTCGATGTGGTACGGAGAAACTTGTGGTGGGTGCTGTGTACTTGCCGCCACCCATTAAAGTGGATGCTGTTCAGGCTCACTGCTGTGCGATAGAGGAGATCATTCAAGAGTATACCAGCGATAATGTATGTGTCCTAGGTGACTATAACTTGCCTCATGTAGAATGGACTAGTGAGAGTTTTGGAAGCTCAGCCATTGGCCATGGTGGGGACGTTGTGAGGCTACTTAGTGACTGTTTCTCTTATAATCAGTTATTCCAAGTGAACGAAATTAGTAATGCGAATGGTGTGAAATTAGATCTAGTGGTAACACGAGACAGTAGAACATCTGTTCGGGTGGCACTGGAGAGTCTGCTGCCCTGCGACCGGCACCATCCTTCCCTAGTGGTTGATGTGCTGCTTAATGACTATCCTGAGCGTTTGCACTATGATTTCAGTTTCTATGACTTTAAGCGTGCGGACTATAATATGTTAAATATTTATTATCACTCAGTGGACTGGGAATATGTCTTGGGTGGTATTGCGGATGTAAATACTGCAAAGTCTGCCTTCGATGAAGTTTTGTATGCTGGTATTAGTCTATATGTCCCTGTGGTTCGTTCCAAAAATCCGAAGTTCCCGAAGTGGTTTTCTGATGAACTTAAAGATCTTATCTTAAAAAAGAAGTTGTGTCATAAAGAATACAAAAAAACCCGTCGGTGAGAAACTTATCAGAAGTTTTCGGAGTTAAGAACCCAATCCAATATCTTAAAGAGCAACTGCTACTTGCAGTATGTTAAAAATATTGAGACAAATTTAAAGCATAACACCAAACAATTTTGGAATTTCATTAACAGTAAAAAGGGGGGCAAGTCCACCCCAACCTTAATAAATCTAGACGAGCTAACAGGGACGGATGGACAGACTATTGTGGAAATTTTTAAGTCTCATTTTCAAGGTGTTTATAGGTCGGATACTGACGGTGGTGAGCCTGGGCTTGAGGATGTTGGTGATAGTGGTGGATCATTCTCCTCTGTTGAGATCTCCCTGGGGGAGGTGTTTGACTATGTGTCTAAACTTGACATAAATAAGGGACCGGGTCCTGATGGTATATCTCCCAGATTTTTAGTTGACTGTGTCTATGCTTTGGCCAAACCGCTCCATATGCTTTTTAAAATGTCCCTAGAGAGCGGTGTTTTTCCTGACCAATGGAAATATAGCTTCATTACTCCAGTATTTAAGTCCGGCGACAAATCAGACGCTAAAAATTATCGACCTATTTCCATTCTAAGTTCTATTCCAAAAGTATTCGAAAAAATTGTTTGCGACAAATTAAAACCATTCATAAAACCTTTTTTGGTTCCGGAACAGCACGGTTTCGTTGGTGGCAGATCGACGGCTACAAACCTAATCTTGTTGGTTCAAAGTACTATTGATGTGATGGAGGCGGGTGGTCAGGTTGACGTGGTTTATACGGATTTCAGCAAGGCCTTCGACACAGTCAACCACGATATCCTGATAGGGAAGTTAAGAGGTTATGGGTTTTGTGGAGCACTACTGAATTGGTTGATCTGCTACCTTACATATAGAAAACAGTTTGTTAAAGTAAAGGGCTTTGTGTCGAGTGAGGTGTCTGTTGCATCGGGTGTGCCGCAGGGTAGCCACCTGGGCCCGTTGCTGTTTAATATATTTATTAACGACCTACGAAAGGTGATTCTATTTTCAAGGCCCTTGTTTTTTGCAGATGACTTGAAATTGTCTACGGCAATTCATTCTGTTGACGATGCTATGAACTGCAGGGAGACTTGGATAAGGTGAGTGAGTGGTGCAGGAGAAACAAAATGAAACTAAATATTCAAAAATGTAAGATTATGTCGTTCTTTCGAGTGAAAGTTCCGCTTTTGTATGACTACAGTATTAATAATTGTCTTCTCGAAAGAGTCTCCTCATTGTGTGACTTGGGTATTTATTTGGACACTAAGCTTGATTTTCATATTCATTATGACTTTATTACTAACAAATGTATTAAACTCCTTGGCTTCGTCTGTAGGAATACTAGGGATTTCCGGACCGTAGATAGCGTGAATATTTTGTACAAGGCCTTGGTGAGATCTTCTTTGGAGTATCTGTCATGTGTGTGGTCGCCATCGTATGCTGTGCATATTGAGGGTGTTGAAAGGGTACAGAGGAAGTATGCTAGATATGTCTCTTGCAAATTTAAGTGGAACATCACTGCCTATGGGGACCAGCTACGAAGACTTCAGCTGCAATCACTTTCAAGACGAAGGAAAGTTGCTGATATATGTTTCTTATTTCGACTTGTAAATGGTCATATAGACTGCTCTGATCTCTTGAGTCTGATAAATTTTCATGTTCCACCAAGATCAACAAGGGACCACGTACTCTTTGCCCCGAGGTACCACAGATGTAACTATGGCCTATTCTCGCCGATCACTAGAATCACTAATGGTGCCAGTGAAGCGAATCTTGATTTTTTTAATCTCTCTTTAAAACGTTTAAAAGAAAAAACTGTTGACAGTCCACTGAGTTTTTGAAATGATAATTACTGGTGTTGTTATTGTATTGTATTGTTATAGGTTTACTATATTATTGAAATTTTTCTGTAAATACTATGTATAAAATGGGTCTGCCCGTAGATAAATAAATAAATAAATAAATAAACTAGGCAGACGGTAAATCGACAAGTCAAAATTTCGGGTCGCCCTCTTGGTCTATTAAGGAAAATCTATAATGATATATTTACCATTATTTTTGCGTCTAAAATGTATTTGTTTGGAGTTGATAGTAGAATTCTCTCATTATAGATGCAAATACATGGTGGGATGCAAAAAAAAAAGAGATTTCTTATGCATCTTACTGGATTTTGCTACCTGTTTTGAATTATTTTTCAGGGTTCACCCTACTTTAGGCAGAAAACCTCTGCTATACAATAGAGTCATAAAATGTAAATGAGGGTTCATCGGTAGCATAGCCGTCCGAGCGTAACCTGCTTTTAGTGTTAGTGTTATCTTAAAAATAAAATTATAAAAATATAAGATTTATTACCAAAATTTTTTAATACGAGGCTGGTTTGAAAAGTTTCCGAGAGATGGCACCACTGGCGCGTATCGAGATCATGTTTAGTTAGTAGCATCTCTTGAATGAACGCACACCAAGTTTCAATATTGGTCTATTTCTTTGTGTTTGGCATTTGTGAATCAAGGAAGTCGAATATTTTCAAGAAATATTTGTTGTTTCGTGTGGTGATACTTTATACGTATATATGGTGACTCTGCACCTTCGATTAGAACAAGTGGTTTCAAAATTTTTCACATTCTGGACGGCCTGTGGATGTTCACGATATATAAGTACTTTAATTACAATCAAAAACGATCATCATCTTCTATACTCCTGAGAACCAAACAACAATCTAAACAATTTGAAGACTCGACTTCTCTTAAATTGGAAAAGGGATAATTACAGGTGAATAAGGGTTCGTTTTGAAAACCGATTTCCACAGTTTCTTCGACGTATTCGCAAAATTAATGGAAAATAGGATTCAAGTTTTCCACATTTCATTTTCTTCTTGCACGGACTTTTATACAAAACACGTCGAATTGCATTTTTCCAATTATCTTCTTTGATCCTTTGTATTCCGGCCAGTAATAATTGCCTTACGTCTTGAAGTTTGAATGTGGTGTTTTCCCTTGCAGCGAAACCTTTCATTTGTGCCCAAATTAGCTCTATGGGATTCAATTCGCAATGATATGGAGGTAATCTAAGCACTGTGATATTCCATCCTTTGCCATCTCATCGATTGCGTATTTCTTGAACCGTGCCTTATTTTGTTTCAAAATTTTGAGAAGTTCCGCTTTTAACATACCATCTTTATGTTTGGGGTTTTTGATTGAAGAATATCCGCTTTCTTCCATAAATTTGTCGGAAGTCGTTCTAATAATCGAGAATGGTATGGGTCATTGTCTAATAATATTGATTCAGCTGGTATACATTCAATCACTTGTTGCAAGTACTCCTCAAAAACATCGGCCGTCATCTCCTCATGGTAATTTTTAGTTGACTTTGATTCGAATTCCAACAAGTCACCCTCGAGAAATCCGTTTTCACTACCAATACGTGCTATAATTAGCCTGCGACCTTTTTCTGAAGGGGGTTGTAATCTAGTTGACCAACCTTCCATAAAGCTTGTTTGGCACTCTTAATGTTTTTGTCAATCCAGAATTTTTTCACTGTGTGTCCCTCATTAACCCGAGTCTCATCTAAATAAGAAACATTTCTTTCTTCGGCTCGAAATTTTCTGTTTGCTCGTAGGTATTCTCTTCTCCAACAAATTATTTCTGTTTTATCGATAAGAACAGTTTTTTCCAACGAAAATTCAAGTTATGAAGGATTTTCATAATTTCCATTTTTTAAAATCTGGTAAGTCTGGCCTTCTCTGATTTTTTGCAAAACTAGGTAGTGTAGGTATTTCTTTTTTTTTTTAAAAAAAAAAATAGGTGTACTTTTCTTCTTATTGCGTTTTTAAAGTCTTCATCGACTTTTCCTTTGTGATTCTGAGGCTCTTTGCAAGGAACCGCGTTTTCTTTCTTTTAAAATCTATAAATAGTTGCTAATCCAACTCCCGTCATGTTGGCACAGGTTTCCACAATTTCACGGACTTGGCTTGTTGGCTGTTGATGCACTAGGGTATCGTGGACGTTAAGTATCATTGTTTTTTCTCGCAGGGAAAATGCAGATTTACAGACTCCGTAAAGTTTGACCGAGGCAAAACTGAAAGTTGAAGCCATCGCTGTTCTGATTACTACTAAGCATATTATACTGTCTTTATTGATTTCTAAGCTAGGCAAAGCCTCTTTCTTATAATTGTGAAAGTATAAATATATAATTTCTAATACTAAGTTCTTTCCACGAAATCTTCTCCTTTCCCTCCTCTCTGGGAGTCTCTCAAGGATCAGTCCACAGTCCTACCCTTTTTAATATAGCCATCACCACCATTTCTAATTATTTACCAACAAACATAAAAACAAAAATATTTGCGGACGACATTATATTATATACCTCTTCCTCCTTTTCTCAAAGCTGTTCTGACCTTCTTCAGACTGCTCTTCACTCTCTTGGCACGTGGGCTAAAAAATATAATTTCTCATTCTCCCCAGCAAAATCCACAGTTGTGCACTTTTGCAGACGCAGAACATGTCCCAGACTTAACTCCCTCTATCTTGCAAACAATCAAATCCCTACTGCCGAATCCCTTAAGATCCTAGGCCTTACATTTGACTCCAAACTCACATGGAAGGCCCACATCAAATCCCTAAAAACAAAAACCTCCTCTGATTTAAACCTATTACGATTATTGTCTCACATGATCTGGGGGGCTGACTTTCCTTGCCTACTACAAATATATAACTCTCTCATTCTTTCTAAACTGACCTACGGTAATTTTATATATGGAGCCGCGATTCAAAGCTCTATCAAGACCCTTGATCCAATCCAAAATCAATCCCTCCGACTCTCTACGGGTGCTTTTCGCACTACCCCCATCCCTACTTTACAATGCCTTACATCTACCCCTCCCTTACATCTTGTGAGACAGCTGTCTCTCCTAAAATTTTATTCATCCTCCATATATAAACCTCTTTCCAAAACCACATTGAACCTATCAAACATAGACAAACCCAACCAACTACTTCCACAAAACTCGATTCCTCAGAGATCTCGGCCTTACTGTCACTGCACAATCTCCCCCCCCCCCCCCCTAAATATGACTACCCTTTGCAAACCACCTTTCCCCCATGGCTCTCTCCTATTCCACATATTGATCTTTCCATGCGACAATATAATAAAGTGGACTCTCCAAACTCTTTCCTCAATAAATCCTTTTTACAAATCGTCGCCACAAAATACCCCAAACATACGCTCTTTTATACGGATGGGTCCAAATCAGACAAGGGAGTCGGTTCTGCCTTCACATCGCCCTCCACCTCCAGAAAGTTCAAACTTCCTCATTATGTCTCCATATTTACAGCTGAACCCTAGCTATTAAAGAGGCAACTAGATTTTCTCTAACCACAAGCTCCAAACTCATCCTAATTATCTCCGATTCTCTCAGTGCCTTATCATCCATCAAGACCAGAAATCTATCCTACAACTACATCCGACAAATCCTAGATCTCCTTTACTCCGCAAAATTGAAACAACGTTCCATCTCCTATTTCTGGCTTCCCAGCCACATAGGCAACCAGGGAAATGACAGAGCGGATAGACTAGCTAAACAAGCTATAGTTAACGGTATTTCCATCACGGCCGAGAATTTCTACTCAGACTTTAACTCTTACCTTAAATCTATCCATAATTCCTTATTTCAATTACAATGGGATCTAGAAAATCCAAACAACAAATTGTGGCCACTCAAATCCTCGGTATTCCCCCCCCTACATAATAACAACCTCAATAGAAGAGAGAACGTGATTCTGCGAAGACTGGCTGCTGGACACACTTTCTCAACTCATCGCCATCTCTTGGAAGGAGCACAAGACCCTAAATATCAAAGTTGCGGATCCAACCTTACAGTCTCGCAAATACTCACAGCAAATCATCTTAAAGACATCCGACTAAAGTACAACCTACCCTCTACCATAAGTAACATAATCGCCACCTTTGCCGCAAATAAAAATAAAATATGTGACTATCTCCGAGAAATTCATTTTAAAGTCTAAACCAATTTACCAATCACCTTATGGGCGCTAAATAACCTCGTAGTTGATGCGCCCCGGCTCCAAAACATCATCATCATCATCTAATACTAAATGTAAACTTATTCTATCTTAACCTAAGTTCTTACAATAGGAATCCAATACTAACTTAACCTAGGAAATGTGTTTGGTATATACATGAAGTTTCTTAAAGCTAGGACTAACCTGAACTAAGACTAAAACTACCTTAGACTAAGACTTACGCTAACTTAAACTAGGAAGTAATAAGGCTTAAATTAGGACTAGTTTAAACTTAACCTAGAATGACATTCTTCTTGTCACGGCGGGAAGCATATTATGGTTTTTGCTTTATTTTTATACTTATACAGAATATTTTTATTGCATACTTAGGTACTACCGATAAGTACTTTGGTTAATTATACTCCAACAACTCCTCAAAAATCCCAAATAATTTTATTTTACCTATTATCATAAAGCTTTATGACACTGTAGATTTATGTTCTTAAGAATTGTTAATTGTACTCGTTCAGGCCATTATCATACAAATAAGATTTTTAGTTTCATCATTTACTCATTAAACTCATAAACTTTGAAATACGTCGATTTATATAGCTTATGGTAAAATTTAGAAGGCCCGTAATAAAATATTTTTTAGAAAAATTGGTAGAGAAATTTCGGACGCTTATGGTTTATGACATTTTAACGTTTATAACCCATATTGTGTGCTATCAACTCCAAACAAACGGAGTTTAGGTAGACGGTTAGAAGACAGGTCAAAATTTCGGGTCGCCCTCTTGGTCTATTAAGAAAAATCTGTAATGATATATTTACCATTACTCTTGTGCACAAATAATTCATAAGAAGAGATATTATCAAAAGCAAAGTACACTAAACGCTGGTGGAATAAGCTGTATCTTTTCTCCAATTAGAATAATACAACTGGGTGTTCACATAATGATAAAAATTTAGTAAGACAATTCTTTCAACCAACTCGACACCTGTGTGAAAAGTCAACTTAAAAGTAAAATAATCAGCATAAAAGATAGTGGGAAAGTGATAACGATTTTGCGAATTTGTTTAAATAAACAAGATATTTATAATTTTGTGATTACATTAATAATACGCCTTATGATTATTTCATACAAATAAAAACATAAAAAAAGGGAAGTGGAATAGAAGAAATAGATGAAGTGATGCATTGTTGGAGTGGAGTAAAGAAGGAAGAAAGAGCAAAGGCCGGAGTTGGAATATTAGTAAAAAAAAAAAGTGGAAAAGGAAAATAACATCTTGGGAATCCATTAATGAAAAAATCATAAAACTAAATATAACAATGCTAGGAAGAGACATGGTAATATTAGGAGTATACGGCCCAACAGAAACTACTATAAGAGAAAAAGATAATTTCATGGAAATACTAGAAATAGAAGCACAAAAAGTAATGAAAAACCACGAATTAATAATAATGGGAGATCTGAATGGGAGAACAGGAAGGAAAAGAATGGACAATACCGTAGGACCATTCGGAGAAGACATTACCAACGACAACGGAGAAAGAC
The DNA here is from genome assembly GCA_019049505.1 of Pachyrhynchus sulphureomaculatus. Lineage (NCBI taxonomy): Eukaryota > Metazoa > Arthropoda > Insecta > Coleoptera > Curculionidae > Pachyrhynchus > Pachyrhynchus sulphureomaculatus. Next base: position 114,766,764 of record CM032452.1, on the reverse strand, counting down.
TAATAGAGCTGTGTGAACTAAACGGCCTCAAAATAACAAACGGATTCTACAAACACAAAAACATCCACAAATATACTTGGATGAAAGAAACACGAAACTTACAATCAATAATAGACTACATTATAATTAAAAACGATACCACTATCAAAATAAAAGATGTAAGAGTAAAGAGAGGAGCAGAATGTGGAACAGACCATAGATTATTAGTAGCAAATATAAAAAGTACCGTGGTACAAGACAATAAAACAAACAGGAACAATAGATAAAGAAAACAGAAATATTAATGATATAAGCAGTCAAAGAAATAAAATACAAAATACACTAACTGCAAGACGAAACGATAAGAGACCTATATAGATGACGGTTAGATCAAAAATTAAATGAATTTAACTACTACAACCTCCAACAGATGTATGACCACATAAAAGAATGCACCAAACAGGCGGCCCTAGAAGCATTAGGTAAAGAAGACAACGAGAATAAGAAACATAAAATTAGAATTTGTAAAAAAAACCAAAGAATCTATAAAGGAGAAAAAAAGACTATACGAAAAATGGCTGAATACAAAATCACAAGAAGATTTACAGAAATATAAAGAGAAAAATGCAGAAACGAGAAGGATGATAAACAAAGAAAAGAAGGAGAGATGGGAAAAATCGTGCGAACATGTAGAACAGTATAAAGAAGGAACTAGAAGCACAGAGTCATGGAGAATAATTAAAGCATTAAGGACCAACAATAGAGAGAAGACGTATATAGAGTATATCCCAGAAAGCGAGTGGAAAGAATATTATAAAAAACTGCTAACGGAACACAGACAAGAATTCCAAGAAGAACCCTGAAGAAGAACAGAATAAGGAAAAAAAAAAGAGATAGAACTAAGCTTTCATAGCTAGAAGTAAAGAAGACAATAAAAACACTCAAAAATAATAAATCTGCAGGGCCTGGAGGTGTGGTAAATGAAATGATTAAGTACGGGTCTAATAAATTACATTGAAGGCTGAGAAACATGTTCCACAGAGCGATAAATGGAGAAAAAATACCAAAGGAATGATCAAAAGCCTATATAGTATCTATATTTAAAAAGAGGGACCGCAGAAAATGCACAAACTATAGAGGCCTAAGCATAATATAGTATGGGACGTTTGTATGGAAAAATTATTAAAAATATCATAGAGGAAAATATAAAAGGAAAAATTGGAGAAGACCAAGCAGGCTTTACGGCCGGGAAAATCATGTATAGACCACATATACACAATAAAACAAACAATGGAAAAAAAAAACTGGCAAAGAATAGAGAAGTTCATCTAGCCTTCATAGATATAAGAAAGGCCAATGACTCAGTACCAAGACAAAGATTATGAAACGCAATGAAAGAAATAGGCATTGACAAAGAACTAATATACGCAGTAAAAGCTCTCTACGAAAACACCACAGTGAACATAAAAATAGGACATAAAATAGGGAAGAGACTCCAAACACCAAAAGGCCTATTACAAGGATGCTCTACATCCCCAACACTATTCAAAATATACCTCGAACAAACATTAAAAAAATGGAAGCAAAAATGTAGTGTAATGGGAGTCCTAATACGAGACGATTACTTATATACTCTAAGTTTCGCAGACGACCAAGTAATCATAGCGCAAGATGAGGAAGACCTCAGTTATATGGTAAGAAAACTGAAAGGATAATACACTAAAGCAGGATTAGCAATAAACTTTGATAAAACGGAATATCTAACAACAAAGGAGGGAAATGTGGAGAATCTAGAAGTCGATAACGAAACAAGAATCAAAGGAATCGATAGATTTAAATATTTAGGAACCATTATTTCAAAAAACGCAACGTCAGAAGAAGAGATTAAAGCTAGATTAGGACAAATACGGACCTGCATAAGACAATTAAATTCGATCCTGTGGGACAAACACATTACAAAGAGAAACAAAACACGCATATACAAATCAATAATACAAAGCATAATGACATACGGCTCAGAAACATGGACGATCAACAAAAGAAATAAATCTAAAATTAACGCGGTAGAGATGGAGTATTGGAGAACATTTTGTAGAGTGACACGTATGGAGAGAATAACAAATAAAGAAATAAGAAGCAGAATGAACATCAAGAGAACGCAATAAACACCATTGAAGAAAAACGATTAAAATGGTATGGACACATAAGACGGAGCGAAGATAATAGGTAGATAAAGAAAATAACGGAGTGGAGCCCTATAGGGAGAAAAAAAAAGAAGAAGACCCAGACGATCGTGGAGAGACGATGTGGACGAAGCTATGGAGGACAGGGTCTAACAGATGGAGACTGGGAAGATAGAAACGGATGGAATCAAAGGCTGAGAGAAGGAAGACAGCGTTAGCTGTAGAAAATCCTTATATATATATATATATATATATATATATATATATATATATATATATATATATATATATATATATATATATATATATATAAAATAAAGAGAGAGAAAGCAAAAGTTGCCGTATCTAACAAAATCCTAAGTTATGAAACTAGTTGGGGAACTCGGCATCAACAGATGTTCATACTATATTCATTTAGCCAATATTTCGGTCCTAGGTTGGGACCTTCATCAGGGCACAAACTGAAAAAGAGATAACGAAGCAACCAATAAAGAAAATCAGGCATGAAGAATTGGTATTGTTGAGTCCAATTTTTAATTATTAATTTCCAATTTTTAATTTTTAATTTCAATCTTATAATTATTGATGAAAATTGATAAAAAACTATTGCAATTTAAAAGCATTATTGTTCTAAAAATCATAAATTATTATTATTATTATTATTATGAAGAAATGTCAAAAAAAATGCAAGTGACATGTAGCATGCAATTTAATTTAACAAGAATGACCATAAATAACAATTGCCATAACAACGACCAACACTGAAATAAAACAGCCACTATTCACTAATATATTAATATAAAAACATGGCATTTACAGCAAGGATGCCACTGAAAACGTTGGATGCTGAAAAATCAAAATTAATTAACCACCTGCCATCTAAAAGAAAAGTGACAATTTTGACAGGACGACCACCTGACAGATGTAAGGGATCACTCAAAATGAATAAAAGGAAAAGGTTAAACAACTAGGAAAGAACTGGTTTAGTACAAATTAGGTACTACGTCATATAATGAAATTTTGGTATAAAGGGAAAAGGTATCCAATGGGAACGCAAATTTTCGCCGGTATGGAAATTAAGTGACATAGGGAGGAAATGATTGTTCTTCATCTAGGGGGAAAATAAAAGTATAGGAAAAGGAGGTGGCAAGTGGAAAGGGTTTTTCATTAATTGGGAACATACTAAGCAATTTTTATTATTATTATTGTTATTATTACTAATGTTATTACAAAAGGGAGTGTAATTATCAAGAATTTCACCGGAAATCAAGAAAAACATGTACTTTAACAAGGTGGTACCCAGAGAACAAAACATGCAGCAAGACAGAGCTGTAAACTACCTAAACGAAAACATTATTATGACGAGAGTGACGACCCAGAGACATTATGTGAGGAATGCAAATCGCAGGAAAGGAGAAAGCTAGGCTAAATGAATATAGTATGAACATCTGTTGATGCCCTTTTTGCCGAGTTCCCCAACTAGTTTCATAACTTAGTATATATATATATATATATATATATATATATATATATATATATATATATACATAAAATAAAAACAATTAAATAATTTGTCCTCAAGGGTGGTTTTAAAAACCACTTCACCTTTCTAGCTACCTAAAACACATTTTTTTTGCAAAATTCGACTTTATTCATCAATATAGTCTCCTTCAAGAGCAATACAATAACTCCAATGCTTTTTTAACATTTCAATATTTTTCTTATAGAAGAATTTGTCTGAGTCTTCGAAATAGGCCTCAGTTTCGGCGATAACTTTTCATTGGAACGAAATGTCTTTCCTGCAAGCATTTCTTTGAGGTCTGCGAATAGATAATAGTTGCTGGGGGCCAAATCTGGAGAATACGGTGGATAAGGGAGCAATTCAAACTTTAATTTATGCAATTTTGCCACCTTAACCATTGACTTCTGACACGGTACATTGTCCTGATGAAAGAGCCCTTTTTTCTTGTTCATTTGGTGCCGTTTCTTTGCGATTTCTGCCTTCAAACGCACCAATAACTTTATATAATATTCGCTATTAATGGTTTCTCCCTTTTCAGCATAGTCGATGAAAATTATTCCATGCGCATCCCAAAATACAGAGGCCAAAACCTTCCAGCCGATTGTTGTGTCTTTGGTCGCTTCTGGCCTCTTTCATCGGCTGCTGTCCACTCAGCTGGCCGCCGATTTGATTCCAGTATGTAATTGTGGATCTATGTTTCATTGATTGTCACATATTCGCATGAAATTGCGCTTAAACAGGTCCAAACAGCGCTCAAAATCATCAACACGTTGTTGTTTTTGGTCCACTGTGAGCAAACGCAGTACCCATTTCAAACAGAGCTTTTTCATGCCCAAATATTCATGCAAAATATGACAAACACGTTCTTTTGATATCTTTAGGGTGTCAGCTATCTCACGCAATTTCATTTTACGGTCATCCAAAACAATTTTGTACATTTCTTTGATGTTTTTCGGTGTAACCACCTCATTTGGGCGTCCTGAGCGTTCAGCATCATTTGTATCTGTACGACGCATTTAAGTTCAGCATACCAGTAAACGATGAGTGATGTTCCAGGCGCAGAGTCCCCGTAACACTCATCAAGCCATTGTTTTGCTTGAACGGTATTTTTTCCCATCAAAAAACAGTGTTTAATCAACACACGAAATTAGACTTTTTCCTTTGTTTTGAAAATATCAAAAGTAGCGTCACTAAAACCACTGTAGCTTGCAAACTAATCGTCGAAATGTAATGAAATTTTGACACGTATCGTTTGTAGGTTGGTACTTCCAAAAACTTTTCAGCCTACGTGAAGTCTTCGACTATACGTGACTGAAACTGGTCCAGAAACAACCGAAATTTTTTAAAAATAATAATTAGGATTGATAGTTACAGAAATTTTTTTCTGGGCTTCAGAACTATTTTTGTCGTTTATTTTTAATTAAGTTTTAGTGTTTAAGTGTAACAACAGCTAAAATCGATGCTATTGTATAGAAAAAAGCTAAGGAATAAAAATCTAGAAAAGAAACAACTAATTTTATATTAATTTTTGTCTGTTTGTCAATTCAAGAAATATTGTATTTGACCATATGGTTTTCGCGGCTGTGACTATTAAACTGAAAAGAAGAAAATTGATGTGCCAAAATAACATGAATGATGCAATTTAGGTTCTTTTTAGTAACCTACAGTTATAGCATATCTACCACAGGAGTTTTATGTAAATCATTTATATATTGTATTTTTTCGTGCATATTTTACATCAAAATTAACTGTAATCATAATATATCTCTAAATCGCGAAACCCAGTAGTGTAAAGCACCCACAAGCATATCTAACAAATGAATAAATTAAAATATTAATGAATGAATTTAATATTTAATATTAATTTACATAGTATCGGTGGTTTTACAATCGGCAGCGTTGACGTCATAGTTCTAAACCCAATGATAATGATATTTATGTCTTCAAATGACGCAATATTATTATTATATATTTTACAACTTAATTTATATAAATATTTTTTAGACAATAATACGATATTTATTTATAATATTTATCAACATAATTTGGATTTTCAACAAATTAGATTATATTTTCGTTTATCAGGTCAGTAAATAAGTTTTGAAAGTGACACCTATGGAGCATCACTTGAATCAAATATTGAAGCTTCATTTGTCATATAAACACCCTAAATTTCAAGTCGATCTGTCAAGTCATTCATTGTTTATCAGCTGAGAGTAGACGTGTTTGAATATTTTTTAAAGATGGAAAAAATATCGTTCAGTGATAAAATTCTTTGTTTTCAAAAGTTTATCGGCAACTGAAATCCATGCAAAGTTAGTAAAAGTATTAGAGGAGTCTGCTCCTTCATTTCCAATTGTTAATAGATGAATTCTAGAGTTTAAATGTGGTCGTACAAGCGTCAATGATGATCCACGGTCAGGACGTGATGCAACAAATGAAGAAACTATTGTGCAAATACAAGATATAGTAATGGAAGACCGTCGCTTAACCGTGGATGATTTAGATGAGGCTATAGGCATCTCATATGGATCAGTACACGAGATTTTAACTAATGTTTTGGGTATGAGAAAGCTATTCACAAGATAGGTGCCGCATTTGTTAAGATCGAAACAAAAACGCACTAGAGAGAGTTTCTAAACAACGTATGGCTTGTTTCATAAAGAATAAAACTGATTTTGTGCGTCGATTTGTAATTACGGATGATACTATTAAGATCCTGAACTGCGACAACAAACAGCACAGGGAACTGAGCCCGGTTATTCCGCTCCAAAGCAGCCAACGTGTTGACCACTTCGGCTGCTTTGGGTCGTCTAAAAAAATTATGGCATCAGTTTTCTGGGATGCAAAAGGAATTTTGTCAATTAATTACCTTCAAACCGATAAAACAATTACAGAAGTGTGTTATGGCAACCTTTTGAACCAATTCGTGAGAAAAGGCCCGGTTTGCTTGCTTTCATCATGACAATGCACCTGCTCAAAACCAACGCCAAAACTGGTCAATTTAAGTACGAATTGTTAGAACATCCACCCTATCCCCCAGATCTGTCTCCATCTGACTTCCATCTGTTCCTAAACCTCAAAAGATTTCTACGTGGGAAGCGTTTTTCAACAAATGATGAGGTGATATCATCCGTAGATGAGTATTTTGAAGGTCTTCGGAAAACCACTTCAGAGATGGGGTAAATGAATTGAAAAATCGTTGGAAAAACGGTATTGAACTTAAGGGAGACTACCAATAAAATTATTACTACATAACTAAGACTTAGTTAAGCGTTTGGCAATGTAGTTGTACTATGAATTCGCGATAACGCAATTGTAAAATCTTTACAAATATATTTAGTAACAGTTAACAAAGTAATTAAGTAATTTTATTGTTAAAATGTACTGTCAAGAAAGTTCCTGATATTCTCCCTGATACGTTCAAATAAAAAATAGGAGTCGTCTATACACCTGCTTGGATAGAATAACGATTGGTGGAGAAACTAGAAGATGGTTGGCAAAAACAGGGAAGAGGATCAAAAAGGAGATCTAAGAATCGATTTATGAACGACTGAATAAGAAACGTTGACCTCTTAGTAAAACGGAAAAATTATGGGTCAAAGAAAACGAAGAAGAAGTAACACACTAACCATGACATTGTCATTTTTGCCGACTTGACTACATTTAACATACACTACTATTCTAGTTTTAAATATTATCAAAATCAGCTACAAAATAACAAATTGTGTTTAAGATAAGTATTAAGAGAGTTATGTTCAGTATTTGCTTACTTTAAGTTAATTTAGATGTAATAGTTTTGCAATAAATTTTGTAATTAGTTAGGCGGGCGCCAATACTATTACTGTTTCGAAATGATGTGTTAATACTGTCTCCAGTGTAGATTGTTGTGGTTCAATCAAAATTACTTATTTACATACAGGGTTATTGATTATAAATGGATCTTGCTTATCTGAAGAATTATATAAAAGTAGTACAGTTTTTAAAGTATTCTTTTACTTATTACCGCTCCAATCTCTCTGTATACGATCCCACCATCTTGTTTAGGGGGTTACATGAGTTTCGAAGGCTTAAAAAAAGGATATTTTCTCTAATTTATTTATAATGTAATAAGAGATTTATTTTATTCAAACTTTTAAGCATATAAAAGAACAACAATTAAACAATATTTTCTCAAATTTTCATTTAAAAATTTTGAAAATTCAGCTGTTGGGACCTAATTTTTGGAGACCTCTTGGAAAAAGATATCCTTGCGGTAGTCGGGATAACATAGGATAGCTTTATCTGAAATCAAAAACCCAAATATTTTCTCTCAGCGGGTGAGTATAGCTCGTGATTGAACGAAGGATTTAAAAAAATATCGAAATTTGAATTTTTTGCAGAGTTGTATACAAAAAGGTACTATTTTCGGTAAAATTTACACTACTTATTGCCTTGTAAAATAAGTTGTGATCAAAAAAAAAAAAAACCTTTGTCTAATCACTAGTCAATCCCATCTAGAATAAGTGTGCAAAAGTTCAATAAAATCGGTGCATCAGGTTTTGAGAAATCGTGAGTACCGACTTAAAAAAAAGAGTTTTGAGAAAAAGGCGATTAAAGTTTTAAGTAGAAATAAAACGAAGAAAAAATTATTTTTTTTTAAACTTACATAGTATCGTCGATTCCAGCCCCATAAAGCAATATAAAACTAAAATATTTGAAAAGAGTAACCCTTAGAAAGCGAGAGAATCGATCGAGAAAAACAGACAAACAATAGCTAAGCAGCTGCCTTGATATACCTGCGACGCTCCCGGCCGGCCGAACCTAATGACATGAATTTCCAAAGGGTCTATCTCCTAGAGTTTTATTCCGATTGACTTGAAACTTTGGGAAAATATTCTTGAGATAAAAAAAAAATTTAAAAAAAAATGATTTTTTGAAATTTCAAAACCCATGTAACCCCTTAGGGCGTCCTACGCTCTTCTTCAGTTCTTGTGGTGTCCATTCTAATGTTCGCTTGGTCCATCGATCATCGGCCATGCGCGCTACATGTGCAGCCCATTGCCACTTTCTTACTGCTATGAGCTCTATAACACCCTTAAATTGTGTTTCTTCACGTATCGACTTGTTTCTTTATCTATCTTTAAGTTTTATCCCCATCATCTGTCTTTAGTGTGCTCTCTGGATCTGCGCTAGTTTTTGTATATTTGGTTTTATTCAGTGACAAACTTTCGCACTGATCGTAACTTTTGGCCTCTAACTTATTTGGGATGGCTTTATCTTTGAACATATAACTTAATTTCCCGAATGCACACTATCCAAGCCTGATTCTTTTTGAAATTTGAGAAACACATAATTCTTAACAATCTCGAGAGCTGTTCCTTCCAGATTTATAGCTATATTGTTATTAGTGTTGGTTAATATTTTTGTCTTAATTGTTTTCATCTCAAGACCAGTTGTCTTTGAGTGATAATTTAACTCATTTATCATTTCTTCTAACTCATGTTGATTACTACTGATGACCATAGTATCGTCTGCGAACTTTAAATGACTCAGCTACACACCATCTGTCTCTAGGCTCTTTTTCTCCAATCTAGTTCGCGAAATAAGTCTTCTAGAGCTGTTATAAATAGATTGTGTCTCCCTGTCTTACACCTCTTCCTATACGGATTTGTTCTAAAACAGATTTTCTATACATCTTTGCATTTTCATATATATCTTTGATTAGGGTAGTGATGTAGAATCAATTCTACAATTGTTGAAGCCTTTGATGATTGTCTACATTTCGACAGAATCAAAAGCTTTCTCATAGTTTATGAAGGCTATGTAGAGTTCGAAATTGTATTATTGCTCTACTCTAGGATATTTTTCATTGTCTGTAAGTGGTCGCATGTGCTATAGTTTGATCTAAAACCAGCCTATTCACATGGCTGGTAGGAATCTAACTTATTTTTCAGTATATACTGAATATTTATTAAAAATTGTTATAACGCAAGGTAAGCACAACGCGAGTATACAAGACTTTATGAAGGGCAAAGAAGGATCTCTAACTTAAATACATTTTCAAAAATAAGAAAGTACATCTTAACTGAATCAACGTTGAAACAAAAGAAAATAATAATAACAATACCAAGAATTTTTTTTCGTTTGATCCATGATATGATATTATTGATTCCCAAGGGTATGGTATAGGTATGTGGATGATATTTTCGCGATTTTTGATACAAAGAAAGCAAATATTGATGATTTTGTTTCTAAATTAAATAGCCGGTACGATTCCATTAAATTCACCTACGAAGTTGAGAACAAAGGACAATTGCTTTTTTTAGATATTTTAATTATTAAAAATAATAATAGAATAGAATTTGATATCTATGGGAAGGACACAGTAACAGATAGATATATTCCTAATGATTCATTTCATTGCAAACAACATAAATTAGCCTCATTACATTTTTTAGTTCATCGTTTGGTCACTTTCCCTCTGAATAGAGAAAACTGTAATAAAGAAAGGAATCGTATTAGAAATATAACTAGAGTTAATGGTTATGACGATGACTTAGTAAACAAGCTAATAAATAGACATAAGTTTAGGTTTAATATTCAGAATTCCACCTTTTTTACACGCGAAGAAAATAACACCAAGTATGTCTCCATACCATATAATCCGAAATATAGCAAGGGACTCAATAAGGTATTTAATAAGGTAGGCCTCACCTTAGTCTATAAGTCAACAGACAATCTGAGGAATATCTTAGGAAATCCCAAAGATAAGATTCCTAATTGTGAGAAAAGTGGAATTTATGAAATTAGTTGTAATGATTGTGACAAAAAGTATGTTGGGCAAACTAAAAGGTCAATTAAAACACGATTTAAAGAACATTTAGCACACTTAAAATACAGTAGAATAGAAAAGTCTAGCATTGCTGAACATGCCCTTGAAGCTGATCATACTATAACATTCGATAATCTAAGATTAATAAAAAATGTATCTGATAGGAGATTGTTAAACGCATACGAAAGTATGGGAATCATAAAATGTAAAAGTAGTTTAAAAAAAACAGAGGGTCTATTCCTTATAGTCCCCTCTACTGGTTACTTGACCGGAACTGATGGCCTTGCCTATGTCATTAGTTCCGCTTGAGTAATTTAAGGGTTAGGCTAAGTATAAATAGGGTAGATTTGTAGTTTAGCTTTAGTCAATCATCTCTCCTGATGAAGCTAACATGGTTAGCGAAACGCGTTTGGTGTAGTGGTGATATATACTGAGTAGTATTATATTAATGTTCAACATGTTTCCCATCATATTTAATTTATTTCCGATAAATTCCTTTTCGCCCTTCTGTGGGTGCCAAAATGATCCTTAGACTTCGATAATATAAAATAAAATAAAGTTTAGCGAGAACGCCCAAATCGGCGATTATAGAGATGGTAACAAAACCGATAGAGTTTTGATTCAATGCGCCTTCACTTTCATACTAATCGGACCGCTAACAGATTGCAATCCGGCTGTAGAGATTCGACTAGAAAACATCCTTATGTAAACCTTATTGCAAATAAATATATGTTAAACCGCCGAGAGTTTAGCTTGAATTAGTAATAGATAATAGATTATTACATTTTCTTGGCAGTAATAATTTGAACAAAAAGTATTCTAATTATTTGCAGAAAATCTTACAAGTAAGGTCCGTTCCGGATGTTGGCAACCATATTAGCTATTATCACCTTGTTGATTCTGTAACAGATGGAATCTGCTCTCATTCCTCATAATGCGGCGGAGGTATTGGAGTTTACGTTGATAGTAACTAAAAACCTCTTTTTTGTTATTTATTTTTTGAAGAATTTTCTCATTCGTGATTCAGTCCATCCATGACACTCTCAACATCCTACGATATAGCCACATTTCAAAGGCATCCAATCTTTTACTTGTTGACTCTCTCATGGTCCATGTCTCTACTCTATAAAACAAAATGGAGAATACGTAGCAACGCAGAAACCTCACTCTGGTGTCCAGTGTCAAGTTATGGCTTTTAAATATAGAGCTCATTTCTGCGAATACTGCTTTAGCTTTTGCAATACGGTTCTTTATTTCTTGCGAATGGTCCCATGGATCATTGATGTTAGTGCCTAAGTATGTGTACTTATTTACTGATTTCTAATTTTTTTTTTTTATAGGTCTAGCACACGTGCTACAGGGAAGTCCGTCAAGCACTCCAGGGGCGATATGTGTGCGAAAAAAGCGATTCACGTTGTTCTTGAATCGCTGTAAATTGTACTCGGTGGGAAACACAGCCCTGGGCAAATTATTCCAAAGGGATGATGTTCTCCATATAAAAGACTGCTTGAAAAGCGTTGTACGCGAAGTAACAAGCTGAACCTCATACGGATGTGAAGTATTAGCGCGAGGAATTAAGCGGGCTACATCCTTCAAACACTTTCTATGAAAATACTTGTAGAACAGACTCAAGTCGCCAACCGTTCTTCGATGTTCCAACGAATCAAGACCGCTGGTCAGTTCCGGATCTCTAATCAAACGAACAGCTCTTCTCTGAAAAGAACCATAATAACCATTAATTTTGTTTTATTTATGTTAATATCAAAACTATATATATGGCTGCACCTCGTCACTCTATTCATTACTAATTGCAGGTCCTGCAAACTGTCAAATATGATCGTGTCATCAATATACCTAATATTATTCATTCTCTCTCCATTCAGTAGAATCCCGACATCGAGTTCTGCCAGAGCATCCTCAAATATTTTTTGAGAGTAAATATTAAATGATAGAGGAAATACACTAATATTTTTTCCAATTTTCGACCACCTAAAAAATTATCGACTAATTCGATCTACTTTAAATTTCTATTGTATATAAAAATAACCTCAACTATTAGGTAGGTTTTAGAAAATCCCGTAACAACTAAGTCAACTACCTACACTTGTTGCACCCACCCTAATACCGACAATTAATTTCAGTTCTATTATCGCCTTCACTAGCAACGAGCATATTTCAATTTGTTTTATGTACTATTGCTCGATTTCGACTATTAAAGTTTATAGATTAACACTCAATCCGATACTTACACGTAGCATAACAATTTCCTACTTTTCTCATCAAGGGAAGTATTGCACTTGCAACTTCGCGCTCGAGATCGGTCCTTTATTATTCTAAACTCAAAATGTACGAGGGGTTTTTTGTACGTTATCTCTCTCTCTCTCTCTCTCAATCCTTTCACCCCAATGGAAGTATGGGTGACACCATACAGTTATTGCCTCACCAGTGATTTTCTAGGCATCTCCATCCTGTACGACCTGACTTAACTCGTGCATACCCATACCAAGGACAGATTTTACTTGGTCGGATCAACTTTTTGGAGAGCGTCTCCTTGATTTTCTACTTTCTACCTTCCCCGTTACTACGACCTTTTCCATGACATCCACTTTCCTCATAATGTGACTAAAATATTTCAGGTACTGTCTATTAATTCTATTTGGAAGTCAGTCATTTATACTAAGCTTTTCAAGAATACGAGGCTGGTTTGAAAAGTCCGTGCAAAGTCCGAGAGATGGCACCACCGGCGCGTATCGAAGTCATGTTTAGTTAGTAGCATCTCTTGAATGAACGCACACCAAGTTTCAGCCATATTGGTCTATTTCTTTGTGTTTGGCATTCGTGTGAATCAAGGAAGTCGAGTGATTTTCAAGAAATGGGCGAAAAAGAATTTCGTGTGGTGATTAAACATTACTTTATGAAAGGCAAAACCCCTCAGGAGACTAAAGAGAAGCTTGATAAACATTATGGTGACTCTGCACCTTCGATTAGAACAGTTTATTAAGTGGTTTCAAAATTTTCGGACTGGCCATATGGGCACAAGTGACGCTAAACGTTCTGGACGGCCTGTGGAGGTTACGACTCCAGAAATCATTGATCAAATCCATGATATGGTGATGGATGACAGAAGAGTTAAGGTGCGTGAGATTGCTAGTACTGTGGGCATCTGAACGGGTACATAAGATTTTGCATAAACATTTGGACATGAGAAAGCTATCCGCAAGATGGGTGCCGCGATTGCTCACGCTTGACCAAAAACGGAATCGTGTGAAGTGTTGCAAGGATGGTTTGCAGCTGTTCCAGAAGAATCCGGAGGACTTTAAGCGTCGTTTCGTCACTGTGGATGAAACATGGATACATTACTATACTCCTGAGACCAAACAACAATCTAAACAATGGGTTACCAAGGGGGAATCTGCACCAAAAAAGGCGAAGACCGTTCCTTCGGCCGGAAAGGTTATGGCGACTGTCTTTTGTGATTCGCAAGGGATAATCCTCATCGACTATCTGGAAAAGGGTAAAACTATTACAGGTGAATATTATTCATTGTTATTGGACCGTTTGAAAACCGAGCTGCAAGAAAAACGCCCGCGATTGGCCCACAAGAAAGTCCTTTTCCATCACAACAACGCACCAGCACACACCTCAGCAGTTGTGGTCGCAAAATTAATGGAAATAGGATTCCAACTCGTTTCACATCCCCCTTATTCTCCAGACTTGGCTCCCTCGGACTACTATTTGTTCCCCAATTTGAAGAAATGGCTGGCGGGACAAAGATTTTATTCAAACGAGGAGGTGACTGCAGACACTAATGGATATTTTGCAGACTTGGACAAATCCTATTATTCGGAAGGGATCAACAAACTAGAACATCGTTGGACGAAGTGTATAAGCCTAAAAGGAGACTATGTCGAAAAATAAAAAAGGTTTACCCCAAACACATAAGTAGTTTTTATTTTTGCACGGACTTTTCAAACCAGCCTCGTAGATACATTAGTACGGTATTCGGTATATGATATTCTGAGAATTATTCGATATGCCCACATCTCAAAAGCACCGATTCGTTTTTTATCAGCTTGTTTAATGGTCCATGTTTCCGATGCCTAAGTTGCTATGGGGAATTTAAGGCTGGATAGCAATCCTTTGTGTTTGTTGTGACCACTGGATCATTCCAAATCTTAGTGAGTTTAATCGTCGAGTTTCTAGCCATAGCCAAACATTTTCTTACTACCGCTTCACGGCCACCATTGTTAGTTATGAGGGATCCCAAATAATTGAAATGGTTTACAATAGTAAAACCAGCAATTTCATTTATGTGTGATAGATATTCATTACGACTAAGAATCATTACCTTGGTTTCAGCTCTATTAATTGTTAATCCATAGTTTTTGCTAGTGATTTCAAGGCATCCCCGTAATTGATTTTAGGTTTTGTATTGACGTTGCAAGTATAACAGTATCATCTGCATATCTAAGGTTACTTAGCTTTTTTCAACCGATTGTCACACCCCCACTCTAGCCATCCATAACAGACCTCATTATATGTTCACTATATATATTAAAAAGTAAGGGTGATAGAATACAGCACGGTTTGACGCCCCCTCCTACGTTAAAATAGTCGGTAAAAGAATTCTAAGTTATCTAGCCGGCTACAAACATGAAGTTATATAAAAAAAACTAGCAGTGCTCGCAGCTCCGCTTGCGTGGATTTGATTCACTCTTATCGGCACTACCTATTCCTTATGTTACTTAACGTAATAAAATATATCCTATAACCTCGCCAGAGAACATATGTACCTTAAAAAAAAACACGTAAATCGGATAAATGGTTCTCGAGTGATAAGCGCACTAACGGACAGACAGACAGAGGGACGTTGCATTTTGTATATATTATAGATATTCTTTGCTACATGATATTGTTCCATATTTAATGGTTTAGGCAGTGTATTGCAAGAGAACGCGCTAGCGGCAAACATTTTTCCGACTTGATTCACTATTATCGTCACTGCTTACTTCTTATGTTACCTAGCGTACTAAAATATAGCCTATAACCTGGCTAGAGAACATATGCATGTCTAAAAAAAAGCACGTAAATCGGATAAGTAGTTCTCCAGTGATAAGCGCACTAACGGACAGACAGACAGACAGAGAGACGTTGCATTTTATATATATTTTAGATTACTTGCTTATCAACTTACTGTCATTGTAAATACTTTTACCCAACTTCGTACGAGTCCGTTACGTTTTGCAGCTTTACCATTTTGTCATATTAGAGATAATATAACTAGAAATATTAGTTTACCGCATTTATTTTTTAAATATTTATTGTTAGATCTAAAATAACAACAAAACGCAATTCTGTGCAGAATGGCGAATGCGCTATAAACCAGAAAACATTAATATTCCTGCACGCTTTATTCCAGCAGGAAGTAATCGATTTGAATAAATTTGCGTAGTAATGCCGAGTATTAGACAACCAGCCATGCATATGTATAATTTAGTTCATCTATTCTCGACTAGATGTTGCACACTGTAGTCTTTTTATATAAAATTTTAAGGTCACAAATTTTAATGTTGCTGTCATAAGCACAAATTATTGCTGCGTAGCTGGTTATGAACTAAGCCAAGGAAATAAAAAATGCGGGTATTTTTTATTTCCTTGGCTAAGGGTAATATTACAATTTTTCTTCACATAGTTTGCAATTTTCGTCAATCTATCCGTCTGACTGTTGGCACGATAACCTTAAAATGAAATGAGATATCGACTTCAAATTTGATATGCACGTAGTACCATAAATATGAATGGAACCTATAGTTTTCCAGCGTAATCGCTTCAAGGGAAGTGGTAAAAGCAAGGCTCCGCTTGTTTACATCTACACGCAATCCAAGATTAACAGTGAACTTAAAGAAAGTTTACTGGAAACGATGAGTTACGATTTAATTGAATGTAGTGTTGCCAAAATTCTAAATATTCAATGGCTCACCGGCTTTCGCTATTGAATTAAAACTCTAATATAAAATTTTCCGGTATAATTTTAGCTAATAGAAAAGAAAGTAAATAACATTATATTTACAGGAAATAGCCGAATATTTTCTAAATTTGTTAATTAACCAACATAAGTAACAACAGTGGTACGTATCTAGAGCGGGCTTTACTAGCAGACTAGCCGTGCCCGCGGCTCCGCTCGCGTGGACTTGATTCACTACTATCGTCACTGCTTATTCCTTATGTTACCTAACGTAATAAAATATCAAACTGCGACTACGTTAGCATACTTCTAATAATACAAATACTCCATAGTTTCTAGACGTTTAATGCATTTTGGCGACAACTTAGCGCCTTCAATCTAAAAATAAACCTTATAAAAATATTTACATAAATATAGCAATTTTGGTGTATACAAAGTGTTTCCCTATGAACTAGAACTGTTAAGAAAATTTTAGTGATTTTATAAAACAGGGAACAAGTAGAGTTGGAATATTACCTTGGTGAAACAACATTTTTTTCTCCGCTAAATGAGGCCTTTTTTTCTTGATCTCATCATTCAAACGGTCCAGTAAAGTACCGTAATAGCCCAGTAAACATAAAACACAGTAACCGATAGTCCGACTCGGCACCTTTAATCTCAAGAGGTTCGCGTTTATAATGATCATATGACCTGTCGCCATATTGCTGGTATGGTGCCCGTGAGTTTTTGAAATTCCTGCTTTCAAGAAAAATCCTATTCTGTAGAATAAAAAAGAAAATTGCTATTTAAATGGAAAAAAAAAATATATATATATATATATATATATATATATATATATATATATATATATATATATATATATATATATATATATATATATATATATATATATATATATATATATATATATATATACAGTCCCTGGCCAAATTATTAGACGCACTGTATTTTTTTTAGTAATTTTATGTTTTTTTTATGCAATAATGATATATTTAAACTACAATATTATTGATTTTTATTTAAAAGAATTGTTGTAGACTACATATTTGTATTTATTTTTAACATATGGCAACACTGTGTTGACAAAGTGATACATGAACGTAAACAAGTACAAATCTGTATCAGTCGCGATCGGAATCGAGTCAGGTACGGACGTGTTTCTGTGGCTTTATGGACTGTGATTGTTTGTTTAACAGTTTTATACTACTCAGTTATTAGTTTATTTTGTATGCAGTGTTTTAAAAAAGTAATTGGACTATTTTCATTATGGGTAGAAAAGGCGATCTTTCACCACGTAAAAAAGCTGAAGTGAAGGCCCTTGTGATTGCGAAAACATTTACAAACCGAGAAATATCACGAAGATTGGAGGTTTCTGAAGCTAGTGTACGACGCATAAAAAAGAAAATTGAGTCAGGGAAGGAATTAAGCCCAAAAAGAAAGAAAAGATGCGGTAGAAAACAAATTTCCACTCCACGGTCAGAGAGATGTTTGAAGAAAATTTGTGTAGAATACAGATTTGCTACCACAAAGGTAATAAAATCACAACTCCAGGATGCTAGCGTAAATGCTTCTGAGCGCACTGTTCGAAGAAAATTGAAAGAATTAGATTTTAAGGCCTGTCGCCCCGCCAGGAAGCCCAAGTTAACAGCTGCAATGAAAGCAAAGCGCCTGAAGTGGGCCAAACAATGGCAAGACAAAGATGTGGACTTCTGGAGATCGGTAAGATACAGCAATTTAATCAATAATTGATACATTATTATCATTTTCAGTTAAATAAAGCAAATAAACATGGAAGTTTATATATTTTTCCTATTTTTGACAGGTCTGCTTCAGTGACGAAAGCACATTCGAAATTTTGCAGAATAAAGCTCAGTATGTGCGTCGTCGTCATGGAGAAACGTTTCATCCTGATTGTGTCGTCCCGACGGTTTAAACATCCCACCAAAGTGATGATTTGGTCAGTCGTCAGCGGCAAGGGCACTGGACGTCTGTACGTCGTCAAAGGAATAATGAGGCAAGATCAGTACAAAAAAGTATTACAAAATCGGTTGATTCCGCAGCTCAGAGAATGGTTTCCAAATGGGGAACCATTCACTTTCATGCAAGATGGAGCTCCCTGCCACACTGCTCGGTCTGTTAAAGCTTTTTTGGCAGAAAAAAATATCCCTCTGTTGGATTGGCCCTGATATGAACCCCATTGAAAATGTGTGGGAGCTGATGAAAAGAGAAGTGGCTAAAGATGTGATTACCAACAAAACCCAGCTCCTAGAAAAGATTATTCATGTGTGGAATCATCATCCTCAAATGCAGGAGACAGTACAATCTTGCATTGATAGCATGCCGCGCAGAATTAAAGCTTTGATAGCGGCTAAAGGTAGCTCAACTAAATATTGACTTTTACTAACATTAATTTCACTTTTCTTTAAAACTTAATAAACTTATGCTTTTCTAAATTAATGCTGTTTTATTTATGTCAAATAAATAGGTAATTGATTGGATAATATAAAAATAAAAAACAAATCAATTTAAAATAATAAAACGGTACAATATCACTCGGTAATTAATATTTTACATGAAATCTTGCAGTGCGTCTAATAATTTGGCCAGGGACTGTGTATATATATATATATATATATATATATATATATATATATATATATATATATATATATATATATATATATATATATATATATATATATATATATATATATGTATACGTGTTACTAAGTAAAGATTTTTGTTACTAAATAACAAATTGATGTTTGATTATTGTAATGTCTTCTATATTAATTTAAAGAAAGACCTATTCTGATTTTAAATACATATTTACCACAACAAAATGTTTCTAACAATAAAAAGAAGGAAAATAGGTGTAAACTGGTGCTTTCCGCCGCCATCCGTCCATTAATAAGTCAAACCTTTGTTAAAAGTTAATTAATAGCTTTCACGAGATAATTATACACAGAGAACAGTATTTGCGTATAATAACAATATATCCACTTGGAACTTATTTGTTTTTAGATTTAATTATATCCAGTATATTTCATCTATAATATATATAAAATGCAACGTCTCTCTGTCTGTCTGTCTGTCTGTCTGTCTGTCCGTTAGTGACCTTATCACTGGAGAACCACTTATCCGATTTACGTACTTTTTTTTTTTAAAACATACTTATGTTCTCTGGCCAGGTTATAGGCTATATTTTATTACGATAGGTAGCATAAGGAATGAGCAGTGGCAATAATAGTGAGTGAAGTCGGAAAAAAGTTTGCTGCTAGCGCGTTCCCTTGCAATATACAGCCTAAACCATTAAATATGGAACAATATTATGTAGCAGAGAATATCTTTAATCTATAATCTATAATATATATAAAATGCAATGTCTTTCTGTCTGTCTGTCCATTAGTGCGTTTATCACGCGAGAACCACTTATCCAATTTATGTGTCTTTTTTAAATTCATACATATATTCTTTGGCCAGGTTATATAATAATAATAATAATCTATATATATATATATATATATATATATATATATATATATCTATAATATATATAAAATGCAGCGTCTCTCTGTCTGTCTGTCTGTCCGTTAGTGCGCTTATCATTGGAGAATCACTTATCTGATTTACGTGCTTTTTTTTAAAACATTCATATGTTCTCTGGCCAGATTATCTATATATAATATATAAAATGCAACGTCTCTCTGTCTGTCTGTCTGTCCGTTAGTGCGTTACGTACTTTTTTTTTTTAAAACATACATATGTTCTCTGGCCAGGTTATAGGATATATTTTATTGCGTTAGGTAACATAAAGAATAAGCAGTGACGATAATAGTGAATCAAGTCGGAAGAACGGCTACCGTTAGCGTGTTCTCTTACAATATACTGCCTAAACCATTAAATATGGAACAATATCATGTTGCAAAGAATACAATATATATATATATATATATATATATATATATATATATATATATATATATATATAAAATGCAACGTCTCTCTGTCTGTCTGTCCGTTAGTGCGGTTATCACTTGAGAACCACTTATTCGATTTACGTATTTTTTATAAATTTATACATATGATATGTTCTATATAATTCGATATAAGCCTAGATAATGGGAGATAAGGTGAGATAAGTATAAATAATGGGAGATAAGCAGAGATAAGTCTAGGTAATGTAAGTTATGGTGAGATAATGGGAGATAAGGAGAAATAATGGGAAATGAGCAGAGATAAGCCTAGATAATGGAAATTATGTAGAGATAATGGGAGATAAGGAGAAATAATGAGTGATAAGCAGAGATAAGTCTAAGTAATGGGAGTTATGGTGCGATAATGGGAGATAAGGAGAAATAATGGGAGATAAGGAAAAATATTGCGAGATAAGTCGAGATAAGCCTAGATAATGGGAGATAAGGTGAGATAATTGGGGATAAGTATAAATAATAGGAGATAAGGAGAAATAATGGGAAATAAGCAGAGATAAGTCTAGGTAATGGGAGTTATAGTGAGATAATGGGAGATAAGGAGAAATAATGGGAGATAAGGAAAAAAAATGGGAGATAAGGAGAAATATTGCGAGATAAGTCGAGATAAACCTAGATAATGGGAGATAAGGAGAAATAATGGGAGATGAGCAGAGATAACCTTAGATAATGGAAATTATGTAGAGATAATGGGAGATAAGGAGAAATAATAGGAGATAAGGGGAAATAAGGGCAGATATTTTATTACGTTAGGTAACATAAGGAATGAGCAGTGGCGATAGTAGTGAATCAAGTCCACGCGAGCGGAGCCGCGGGCACGGCTAGTTATTGTATAAAAAAACATATTTTGAATGTTAGAAAAGATCTTTCTGATTAACCGATAACATTAATGCTTACATGGGGTGAAAAATCTCGAGACGTTCCGAAAGATGGTGGCACAAACAAAAAAACCATATGATTTTCAGTTAGTATCAACTTTAAGAAGATTCGCGTAAAATTTTTATAACTAGGAATAAAAATTTAAACAAATATTTAAGATCACCACTTTTGTTTATTATTGCTGACAATTGTTTGGACACACTGTGTCTTCTTCTGGAGCACGATGTAAATTAACTAACAAAGTAGTATGTTTCAGAATACATAGTTTACCTAATTACAAGTACTAAATTCATTAACAATATTTACCTTAATACCTAGAAATAAATTCAATAAAGGAGACCCTCCCCCATCTAATTGATCGTTGAGTAATAGATCTGAGGATTTTTTCTGATTAAGTTCTACCTGTTCTAAACAATCCAGTAATTTTCCTTTCTTTCCGTTATGCAAAATTTTGAAATCTTCATTGAATGTATGCTTTTCCTCTGTTAAATGTTTGGCGTAATGAGATTTGTTATTTTTCATTCTAAAGCTTTGTTTATGTTCGTTTATTCTTTTAATAAAAGGTCTGCCTGTTTGTCCTATATACGTTTTATTGCAACTGCCACAGCATAATTCGTAAACCCCCGATTTATTTTCCTTTTTTGTTTTGCTTTTATTATTTTTAATATATCGAGATAATGTGTTATTTGTACGGAAAGCGATATTTACATGATTTCTATGGAAAAAAATTTGAATTTTATTAGTTAGTTTTCCGGTATAGGTGAGTGTATGAAATTTTTCTTTGTTTAGTTGTTCCACCGTGCTTTACCGTAGCTTTCATATTTTTCAATTTTAATTCTTCGTTAGGCTTTCTCCACACTGATATTTTTCCATCGGACCCAAATAAGTTTATTTTGGTCTCATCAGCAAATATTACTGAATTCCAGAAGTTCAAGTCTTTATTGATATGCTCTCTGGCAAATTCCAATCTCACGCGTCTATTTCTTTGGCTAATGAAAGGCTTATTTCTAACAGTTCGACCATGTAAATTATTATTTCGCAAAATCCGTCGAACTGTTTCGGGGTTACACTTTTTTCCAAACTGTCTTTCCACCTCGACGCACAACTTTGGCGCACTTTTTTTTGGATTATTTGATACCTCTCTTAAAATTCATCTTTCTTCGCGTTCATTGAAGATCTTATTTGGAGCCAACCTTGACTTATTCTCGACTCTATTTTCATTCCGGTAACGTTCAATGATATGCTGAACAGTTGACGGACATTTATTTACCATTTTGGCTGTATCCATTCCTGTAATTCTTAAACAATTTCGTTCTATTGAATGAAAAAAAATATCAAACTAAACAAAAAACAATTGCACTAAGAAATCAAAGCAACGCCGCCTTCGTAAATTTCAAAATGCGATAAGTTTTGACCCCTGTCGTTATTTTGCATCATTTAAGCTGTGACGTTAAAATTGCATATGATTTGATTAATTATTTATTGTTAATTAAGTAGGGCATATTTAAGACATTTAGAAGACTCTTTACTAATTTAATTTCAATAAGTTGTTTTTTCCAAATAAATAAAGAGGCACTGACACCAGTTAGTCTTTTCTTATAGCGACTGCATCATTTAAGCTGTGAGTCACTGTATATGTATATATATATATATATATATATATATATATATATATATATATATATATATATATATATATATATAGGGTGGCGCATAAGTAACGTTATGATTTAATAAGTGAATAAATTTTTTGTTAGTCTTTTTATTATTTTTTTTTTTCAGAATTAACTTTGAAAATCTTGGGAAATTTATGATGGAAAGACTCAGCACAGAACAAAGAACCAAAGTTGTTCAATTTTATTATGAAAGTCAGCATTCGATTATTCAGACACAAAGATCATATCGAAATTTCTTTCATGTTCGAAATGCACCTAGCGCTCCAACAATTTACCGATTGGTTCAGCGTTTTCGGCAACAAGGGGCTGTCTGTGATCTTTCGCGTGCTGGAAGACCTCGTGCAGTTCGAAATGATGTGAACATTGCTCGGGTGCAAGCAAGTATTGAGGAAAACCCCCGAAACTTCCACCAGGCGACGTTCTCAGCAGTTGGTGATGTCTAGGCGGTCTTTGCAAAGAATTTTACATAATTTACACCTTTTCCCATATAAGATTCAATTGGTTCATGCGTTAAAACCAAATGATGCACAAAAACGCATTCAATATAGTCGCCGTTTGCGAGAATTGTGCCTAGAAAACAACGAGTTTATTCACAAACTCATAATGAGCAATGAGGCCCATTTCCACCTCAATGGTCACGTGAATAAACAAAATTGCAGAATATGGGGCACCCAAAATCCAAGGATAATTGTTGAACATCAAATGCACCCACTTAAATGCACAGTATGGTGTGGAATAACTTCAGAAAAGATCATTGGACCATATTTTTTTCGAAAACGACGAAAAAGTTGCGGTTAATATGAATGGCATTCAATACCGGGCAATGATTAAAAATTTTTTAAGGTCCGAGGTAGAGAACAATCCAGAATTGTGGTTCCAACAAGATGGAGCCACAGCTCACACAGCTCGTCCAACTATGGCTCTCCTGCGCGAAATTTTTGCCGATCGAATAATATCGCGTTTTTCTGATTTTAACTGGCCACCGCGTTCGCCCGATTTAACGGCTCCCAATTTTTTTCTTTGGGGTTACCTAAAGAGTAAGGTATATGCCAATAAGCCAAGAACCATCCAACAGCTTAAGGCGAATACCCGAGAAGAAGTGAGGGCGCTGGGACCAGAAATTCTAAGAAAAGTTATGGGAAATGCTCTGGAAAGAGCGCGTCAGGTTGAAACAAACAATGGGCACCATTTGAAAAATATTATCTTCAAAACATAATGTGAACATATTTCCAAACTATATTCTAAATTTTAATAAACGCCAACGTTAAATAAAATCAGAAAGAAAAAAGTTATTCATTAAATAAATCATAGCGTTACTTATGCGCCACCCGATATATATATATATATATATATATATATATATATATATATATATATATATATATATATATATATATATATAAATTATATCAATTTGATGTAATATTATACAGTATATGTGTACTTATTGTGAAATTATCATCACGTTATGTGATTTAAAAATATAATTACAATTTTACTATAACAATAACTTACTAATTATACATAATGCAGTAAGAAGTACATATTTATTGCTAACGTTTGTAACGTTGTACTTGTTAAAAATTTAAATTGGCCGCCATTTTATGCCATTTGACCCAAAATGTATCTTTTTTTTTCAAAATTTAGGTCTCGACGCCAGATTTCCGATGCCATTAAAAAAATTTTTTTGGAATCATTTTTAACCTTTTTTTTACATTTGTACATTAATCAAATAACAATAAGTGTTTTTTTTGTCATTTTAAAAAAGTTATCACATCTGATAGAAAATTTTTCATTTTCGTTAACAATATTGGTTTTTTTCAAAATGATCGAAAAAACGGATTTGTTTTTTTTTATGGGTCTAGCACACGTACTGCAGGGAAGAAGTCCCTAAAGCGCCACAGGAGCGACGCGTGTGCGGAAAAAGCGATTCACGTTGTTCTTGAATCGCTGTAAATTGTACTCGGTGGGAAACACAGTCCAGGGCAGATTATTCCGAAGGGATAATGTTCTCCATATAAAAGACTGCTCGAAGAGCGTTGTATGAAGAGTAGCAAGCTGAACCTCATACGGATCTGACGTATTAGCGCGACGTGTACTTCTAACATGCACCGCTCTGGGAGGAATTCAGCGGACCACATCCTTCGGACTCTTTCCATGAAAATACTTGTAGAATAGGCTCAAGTCGCCAACCATTCTTCGATGTTCCAGCAAATTTATTAAATCAAGTTATTAAATTTTATTTGATTAAAAAACAAATGTAAAAAAATACAGTCAAAATGACTCCAAACAAATTTCTTTTTAATTGCGTGGGAAAGTTGGCGTCGAGACATAAATTTTGAAAAAAAAAGATCCATCTTGGATCAAATGGCATAAAATGGCGGTAAATTCAAATTTTAAATAACAATTGTGCCCATCGAGTTCAATTTTTTTGTACCAAAATTTCAGGCTATTTTTGCTATAACAAAAGGCATATTTTCTGAAAGTTTCAAGTCAATCGGTTCACTTAATGGACCTGTAGAATAAAATGAAAAAAACAGTTTTTGCCTGTTTTTTCAATTCCGTAGGTTATGTACGCACTTCAACGACGAGGATTTGTTGAAAATTCCATTACGAAGAGTTTGATTTTTTTTTGTCTCGATTTGACTTCACATTTTAAGGCCAAAAAACGCGTTTTAAAAACTGAAATTGTTTATAAACCAAAGAGTACAAGTTTTTCGAGGTCTAAAACTCAGGACAACACTCCTAGTGATACCCCAGAGAGGATAAAATCAAAATAATTAATCATAATATAGCCATAACTAGACCGTGCAATTTCGAATGTTTTTTTTTACTGAACTAATAGATATTAAAGAGAATAGGTGACAATATGCAACCCTGACGAACTCCAGAGTGTACTGGAAAAGGTTCCGAGAGGACATCATTCACCTGGACTTTCGCTGCGCTGTGTTTATAGAGTTCACTAATAATGTATGAAAGGTGGATAGGAATTCCCGTACCATTCAATGCCTTCCAAGGACAAGACTACTTCACCGAGTCAAAAGCACGCTGATAATCAACAAAGCAGATATACACTGAAACATTAAATCTCGAGTTTTTTCAATTAGTTGAGGTAAATTGAGAATATGCTCACGGGTGCCCTTCGCTTTTACGAGTCCGGTTTGTAGTAACACATGGGCTGAAAAGTCCCGGGCCTAACAAAGAAAACACGGTTTTTTTGGTTCAAAATTAGCTTTATTCATCAACGTAATCTCCATCAAGAGCAACGCAATCATTCCAGCGCCGCTCTAACATTTCAATACCACTTTTGTAGAACGATTTATCTTTTGCCTCAAAATAGGCCTCAGTTTCAGCGATAACCTCTTCATTCGTGCGAAATTTCTTACCGGCGAGCATTTTTTTCAGGTCTGCGAACAGCCAGTAGTCGCTGGTAGCCAAATCTGGCAAATACGGTGGATGTGGGAGCAATTCGAAGTTCAATTCATGTAGTTTTGCCATTGTTTTGATTGACTTGTGACACGGTGCGTTGTCTTGATGAAACAAAATTTTTTTCTTTGCCATATGCGGTCGTTTCTTTGCAATTTCGGCCTTCAAACGCTCCAATAACGCTATATAATATTCACTGTTGATGGTATTTCCTTTCTCAAGATAGTCGATGAATATTACACCACGCACATCCCAAAATACCGAGGCCATAACCTTTCCAGCCGATTGTTGTGCTTTCGGGCGCTTTGGACGAGGTTCACCAGTTGCTGTCCACTCAGATGACGATCGTTTTGATTCCGGAGTGAAGTGATGGATCCATGTTTCATCCATTGTCACATATCGACGCAAAAATTCCGGTTTGTTACGTTTTAAACATGGCCAAACACTGCTCAGAATCATCAACACGTTCTTGTTTTTGATCAACAGTGAGCAAACGCGGCACCCACTTTGAACAGAGCTTTCTCATAGTCAAATACTCATGCAGTATAAAGCCAACACGTTCTTTTGATATCTTTACGATGTCAGCTAACTCACGCAACTTCACTTTTCGATCATTCAAAACGATTTTATGGATTTTTTTGATGTTTTCTGGTGTTACCGCCTCATTTGGACGTCCACTGCGTTCTGCATCATCGGTGTCTCTACGACCACGTTTGAAGTCAGCAAACCAACGTTTTATTGTTGTTTCTGATGGAGCGGAGTCCCCATAACACTTTTCAAGCCATTGCTTCGCTTGAACGGTATTTTTTCCCATCAAGAAGCAGTGTAAAATTAAAAAACACGAAATTGTTTTTGATCCATTGTTTTGAAAATAACAAAAGTAGCGTCACTCTTAGCACAATAACTCACAAACTAATGAATAGAATATCATGAAATTTTAACAGCTGTCTTTTGAAGGTTAGTATTAACTGAAAAAAAGGTGACTGCAATAAAACTAGCGCCATCTATGTGTTAGGCCCGGGACTTTTCAGCCCATGTGTTATATACAAAAATAGGTTTTTTAAGAACCGCCTCTTACATTTTACTCAATTTTGTATAGAATTCAAGATATCAATCAAAATAACAATATTAGGCACGTATAAAAGAATTACATTAACATGTTAATGCAGCAAATTCGTACATGTTTATTTAGGGATGTGTTATTTTCGTGTTTTAATGAGTTAACATTTCACCTTTCACAAAACTTTTCCATTAATCACCAAGTTAAATTAAAGTGTTCTAAAAATAGATTTTCTTTTCCTTAAGTCACCGATAACCTGCGTAACACTAATGACCTTTTGTTTTATAAAGTTAAATCACGCTAAAACTATAATAATCAACAACTTAACGATACAGAGTGTCTCATAAATAAGTTTTAATTCGTTTGGCCTTTGGCGCTAACACAACCGGCTGAAGAACAAATTGAGGACGCAGAACTTAACTACTTAAGCATATACAAACACAACCAACACTAAACCATCAAATTCCAACAATGCCCTTATGTGTGTGTGTGTGTGTGTGTGTGACTTGAGCCGCAATGAAGGCACGTAGAATAATCGGATCGTATTTCTTTGTGAATGACAGAGGACGCAGAATAAATGATGGTGGTGGCTATCACCAGAGTGTTTAATTTCAGCAGAATATGCGGTCAATACAACCTGTATAGAAGCAAGTCCTGACACACTGCGAGATTAGAATGACCGGTCAAGTGCAAGTTGAACTTGCACAATTAGTGTTCCGTACGTTGGTTGCTTTTAAAATAAAAAATTTTGTTACGGTGGTGTAAAATGATTAGTGACTTCACAAAATACACCCCAAATGAGTTTTCAACAAAGTTTGTTTCCAATCTTTACTGAAAACTGATGACTTTGAAATTTTTCTTTTTTTTAAATATACCAGATAAATTATTAAAGGTAATGCACTCGTGATAATTTTCGTTCAATCTACACCCCGTGGAGAATATTCGAGAGTTTTTTCAAAATTTTTTGATCAGTACTTTCGAGATAAGGTACAGGGACAGCGATTTTTCGCTATTATTTAAAAATAATACAAAGAAAAGTGTGCGCAAGTATTACATTATATATATATTTATATATACATATATATATATATATATATATATATATATATATATATATATATATATATATATATATATTTTACTCCTGCTTTCACAAGCTTTCATTTGACACCACACTCGATGACCTAATAAAAAAATTTTTTTTTTCACTTCCAATTTCATCCCCCAAAACTAACCCCTTAACTCAAAATTTAACTTTCAAAACTACACGGCTCTGATGAGGCCATCAATTCCTACATTATTACCAAATTTCAACTTTCTATGACAAATAGTTTCGGAGAAAATCGGGTGTGACAGACAGACGGACAGACGGACAGACACCGAAGTCATCTTATAAGTGTTCCGTACGGAACACTAAAAAAGAGGAAAGGCGCTCTACGTTTGATCTCTTTTGACTAACGGATAACTATTTTGAAAAAGGGTATTCTTGATGTAATTAAGCCCTAGATTTTATTGTCTTTACAGTCCCTGGCCAAATTATTAGACGCACTGCAAGATTTCATGTAAAATATTAATTACCGAGTGATATTGTACCGTTTTATTATTTTAAATTGATTTGTTTTTTATTTTTATATCATCCAATCAATTACCTATTTATTTGACATAAATAAAACAGCATTAATTTAGAAAAGCATAAGTTTATTAAGTTTTAAAGAAAAGTGAAATTAATGTTAGTAAAAGTCAATATTTAGTTGAGCCACCTTTAGCCGCTATCAAAGCTTTAATTCTGCGCGGCATGCTATCAATGCAAGATTGTACTGTCTCCTGCATTTGAGGGTGATGATTCCACACATGAATAATCTTTTCTAGGAGCTGGATTTTGTTGGTAATCACATCTTTAGCCACTTCTCTTTTCATCAGCTCCCACACATTTTCAATGGAGCCAATCCAACAGAGGGATATTTTTTCTGCCAAAAAAGCTTTAACAGACCGAGCAGTGTGGCAGGGAGCTCCATCTTGCATGAAAGTGAATGGTTCCCCATTTGGAAACCTTTCTCTGAGCTGCGGAATCAACCGATTTTGTAATACTTCTTTGTACTGATCTTGCCTCATTATTCCTTTGACGACGTACAGACGTCCAGTGCCCTTGCCGCTGATGACTGACCAAATCATCATTTTGGTGGGATGTTTAACCGTCGGGACGACACAATCAGGATGAAACTTTTCTCCATGACGACGACGCACATACTGAGCTTTACTCTGCAAAATTTCGAATGTGCTTTCGTCACTGAAGCAGACCTGTCAAAAATAGGAAAAATATATAAACTTCCATGTTTATTTGCTTTATTTAACTGAAAATGTTAATAATGTATCAATTATTGATTAAATTGCTGTATCTTACCGATCTCCAGAAGTCCACATCTTTGTCTTGCCATTGTTTGGCCCACTTCAGGCGCTTTGCTTTCATTGCAGCTGTTAACTTGGGCTTCCTGGCGGGGCGACAGGCCTTAAAATCTAATTCTTTCAATTTTTCTTCGAACAGTGCGCTCAGAAGCATTTACGCTAGCATCCTGGAGTTGTGATTTTATTACCTTTGTGGTAGCAAATCCGTTTTACTACACAAATTTTCTTCAAACATCTCTCTGACCGTGGAGTGAAAATTGGTTTTTCTACCGCATCTTTTCTTTCTTTTCGGGCTTAATTCCTTCCCTGACTCAATTTTCTTTTTTTATGCGTCGTACACTAGCTTCAGAAACCTCCAATCTTCGTGATATTTCTCGGTTTGTAAATGT
Organism: Pachyrhynchus sulphureomaculatus; assembly: GCA_019049505.1. Lineage (NCBI taxonomy): Eukaryota > Metazoa > Arthropoda > Insecta > Coleoptera > Curculionidae > Pachyrhynchus > Pachyrhynchus sulphureomaculatus. Next base: position 114,736,476 of record CM032452.1, on the reverse strand, counting down.
TTTCACAATCACAAGGGCCTTCACTTCAGCTTTTTTACGTGGTGAAAGATCGCCTTTTCTACCCATAATGAAAATAGTCCAATTACTTTTTTAAAACACTGCATACAAAATAAACTAATAACTGAGTAGTATAAAACTGTTAAACAAACAATCACAGTCCATAAAGCCACAGAAACACGTCCGTACCTGACTCGATTCCGATCGCGACTGATACAGGTTTGTAGTTGTTTACGTTCATGTATCACTTTGTCAACACAGTGTTGCCATATGTTAAAAATAAATACAAATATGTAGTCTACAACAATTCTTTTAAATAAAAATCAATAATATTGTAGTTTAAATATACCATTATTGCATAAAAACTCTTAAGAAACATAAAATTACTAAAAAAAATACAGTGCGTCTAATAATTTGGCCAGGGACTGTAAATAAGACAAAATCACTAATGGGAACGTAACGATTCGTGTTTAGACAAAACTATTTTTTAAAACAACTTTCTAAGGGTTTTACTTTGATATTCTCCAAAGGTGCTTGTCAATTAGTTTTATTACTATAAAAGTTATAAAATTAAACTTTTTCTACATTATTTTGTGTATGTAAAAGCACGACGAAAACAACAAATATCGATCCTGCGCTACCTGACTTGACTCGTACGTATTCATACTAAGAAGAGATCTGACTTAGTCGGACCATCTTGTTGAAGACCGTCCCCTTGATCTTCTACCTTCTATCTTCCCCGCTACTACAAGCTTTTCCATGGCGTCCACTTTCCTTATAATGTGACTAAAATATTTCAAGCTATTAATTCTATTTGAAAGTCGGTCGTTTATACTAAGCTCTTCAAGAATTGATACATTAGAACGGTGTTGGGTACATGACATTCTGAGGATGCCCACATCTCAAAGACATAGATTCGTATTTTGTCAGTTTGTTTAATAGTCCATATTTCCTATGCATATGTTGCTATGGGGAATATAAGACAGGATAGCAATCCTAACTTTTTGTTTTTTGTGATAGCTGGATCTTTCCAGACATTACTGAGATCGATCGTCGAGTTTCTAGCCATAGTGTCAACATAAAAAGTAACTAAATTAAGGGTGTTAGTACACCAATCACTTGAGATGTGTCGACGATGTGGTAATAATATCTAACAATGCAGAAGATATACAAAAGATGCTGAATGATATTAAGGAAAAATCAGAAAAAGCGGGATTAAAATTAAAGAAAAAGAAAACATGTTATGACAAATGACCATAACCCGCAAGACATAAGGATACACAACGAAACACTTGATTATGTAGAAGGATATATATATATATCTGAGATAAATGATACAAGGCGGTAAACCCAATCAGATCGCAGAAGTACAAAGAACAATCAGACTGGCATGGGCAGCTTTTGGTAAACAAAAATACATCCTGAATAACAAGAAAATTCCTCTAAGACTAGGAAGAAAAAATGAAATGTATATAACCAGTGTGTCTTACCAGTTCTCACTTACGCAGCACAAACTCGGAGACTGACTAGGAATATAATGGATAGATTGGCCAAAACACAACGAGCAATGAAGCGTCAGATATTGAACATAAGGATAAGGGATAAGATACAGAACGAATATATTAGGGAAAAAAACTAAACTAATAGATGTAAAAGAACATGCAGCAAGCCTAAAATGGAGATGGGCCGGACATACAATGCGACAACGGGACAATCGTCGGAATAGGAAGATGCAGAATTGGAGACCCTGATTGGGAAAGAGATCAAGGGGCAGACCTCAGACCAGGTGGAAAGACGATCTAAAACTTACAGCCGGCCTTGCGTGGACAAGACAAGCACAGGACCGAGATAAGCGGAGAACAAAAAGTGAAGCCTATATCCGACACAGGATGTAAGAAGGCTATGAAGAAGAAGAAGTACTGAATTACGTACGGTATTACAAATACACAAAGATTAAATGCAAGACACGAACAGAGGCCGTACCTATACTATTCACAATAAATAAACCAGCTAGCCAATAATACCAATACTTAGGCAGGGAATGGTATCGATAGAGTAAACATAAATTCGTTTCTATTAACATGTAAAAAAATTTCGTTGTATTAACTAAAATAAAAAATCATCAACAACAAAAATGAATTAAAAATGCACTAGACCTAACTAATAATAATAGACTGGAAACTCTATGGAAGAAATGATAATGATTTCCTTGTAAATGAAAAATATAGAGATGTTCTATATTTGTCTACATAGTCTCTCACGATTCGTACGTCAGTCCATTCTGATGATCTGAAAGAGTTTGTATAATTCTCCCTGTTAAGAGTCTGGTCTACTTTTACGAGGCAAAGTTTAGAATTGATGTTTTTGCTTAATTTTCAGAAAATCTGGCAACATCAATTCGAAGCAGGCTTCGTGATTTTTTTAAAGCCGGCAAATTAAATTTTTGGTAATCCAAGTTTTGCTGGCGTAAAAGAATGTTTTCTGCGTCTCTTATATATAAGTACTACGACAATCCACTAAATTTATGTTTGGTACAGCAAGAATTGTATATATTTAGCAATATCACCGCTGTGTTATGATCTATTTTAATTGTTTTTTTAACTTGGTATGTATATGCAGTTTTTCTTAGTCCTATAATTGAAAGGTGGAATATACGATAATTATTTTGGAGAAAATTAAAGGATGAAATACACAATTTTTACATCTCCAGTAAATAAATCTGTAAAAACATTGTTTATTTTTCCGCTTGTATACCCTAAGGATACAAAAATAACCGGCCAAGTGCAAGTCGGACTTACGCAATTACTGTTCCGTAAGTTGATTGCTTTTAAAATAAAAATTTTTGTTAGCTAGATGTAAAATTATCAATGACTTCACAAAACACACCCTAAATGTGTTTCCAGCAAAGTTTGTTGAAAAATTATGACTTTGAAATAAAATATTTTTTTAATATAGATTACACAGCCCCACAAAAAAAAAAGTGGGGTATACTTTTGATGCGATATATCAGATCCGTAGTATTTTTGCCCGCTGATCACGAATCTGACGTCAGAATATCGCCATCACATCTCAATTTTTGTCTAACCTCAAAAAATAGGTAAAAATTAGTAAAAATTAAGAAAAATATACTCCTAAAAAATTGATTCAAGCTTTTTCATGAATCCAAAGATGTATTAATATGTATTCGGACACGCTAAGCTAATATTCATCGGTTGGATGAAGCCATACAGTTCTGTTTTCTTTCTAACCTCAATAAATCAGACAGATATAGTGCTTCTCGAATGCAAAAACGAATTCAAATTAAAATTCAACCGATTCTTACCAAATTTGGTACACGGGGGTTCTTTGGGTTGCTGATCATGAATCTGAGGTCGGATTTGCAAAATTCAAAATGGCGGATCCAAGATGGCGGACAAAATTTTTGAAAACCAACCGATTCCTACCAAATTTGGTATACAGTTGGGGAATCCTCAAACCTGATACTCTTAAACCCTAAACCCTGAAACCTTAGACTCCCACACCCTGTAACCTCAAAAAATAGACCTCAATAACCCTGTAACTTTAAAAATGAGACCCAATAAACTCAAAACCAGGACTTTTAAACCATATACTCTCAAATAGTAGACCCTTAAGCCCTAGAATTGCGAAAGTTAGACCCGCGCCTAACTTTCCTTTTTTTGGCTGTATCTTGTTCTTTTTTTCGCGAATGACCTATTCAAAGGCTTTCTGCCCAAACGCTTTTGAGAACTTGTTTCTCTTTTTAGCGACCAGCAATAGTCCGCTAGCATATGGTCATCCCAACGTCCTTGATACCGATATTCTATGATTTTCAGATCTTGGTGAAAACGTTCCCCTTGCTCCTCACTGTAGTCACCAAGATTATCTGGGAAATCATCGATGTGGGAGTCCAGGAAATGTAATTTTTGAAAATTTTTTACCATTTTCTCGCCTATTTCTTTGTACTTAGGACTTTTATTATTTCCCAAAAAGTTTGTTGCGACTTCTTTAAAACTAAGCCAAGCAGCTTTTTCAACTTTATTCATTTTAGTAACAAATAATGAATCTTGAAACAATTTTCTTATTTGTGGCCCGTCAAATACGCCTGCCTTAATTTTAGCTTCAGAAAATTTCGGAAATTTTTTATGCAAATATTTGAAACATGGGCCGTTTGTATCTAATGCTCTCGTGAATTGCTTCATAAGTCCAAGCTTAATGTGAAGCGGGGGAATAAGAACTTTTCCTGGATCTACCAATGGTGGAAACAATACATTATTTTCACCAGGAGTGAACGATTCTCTTGTTGGCCAAATTTTTTTTCTTATAATGACGTTCCCTGTCTCTGCTATTCCACAGACATTTATAACAGGGATAAAGTGTAAACCCTGACTGTTGGCCAAGCAATATTGTTACAATTTTCAGATCTCCACAAATTTTCCAGTTATGATCAGCATATTTTATTTTTATCAAAAGCTGCTTAATTTTTTCATATTACTCTTCCATAACTGTGGAATGAGCAATCGGAATGGGAGCGTAAACGTTGGTATTATGCAGCAAAACTGCCTTAATGCTCCGTTTAGAAGAATCAATGAACAGTCTCCATTCTTCAGGATCGTATGAGTTATTTTGAAATTCATCCATTAGACCTTTTACATCGGTACAATATGAAAGTGACAATTCCTCGTCCATTGTGAAATATTTTCGAAATTCTTCATCTCTGTTTCTATAATAAGAAATCGTAGCTTCTGGCTTAAGTAAATGTCTTTTCTTTAAAAAGGAAGCAAGATGCTCTGAACCATCTTTGGATAAGCCTAAATCTCTGACTAGATCACTAAGTTCTGACTGTGATACGAGTATTGGTTCTGGTTTACGGTTGTATGGTAGAAATTCTTTATCTGTGTCACTAGTATATGATAGGTTGTCACTAGAACATTCATTAGTAACAGTGTTTGAATCTTTTTCGACAGTCTCAATGTTTTCGGCATGAACTGATAAGGTGAAATCATTTGTTTCCATAACATCAGCATCAAGTGGTTCAGGAGGCGGAATTAGTTTAGTTGGTCTTGTTACTGTCGAAACATCGTTATAAGTAATAGTGCTTTTATTTTTTCGGTTATGCCTAGATACAACATTCATACAAAAGTAGCAATCATTTTCACTGTATGGTCTATTCCATATTGCTGGTCTGGAATATTTAATCGCCTTCTTATTGATGTACAACATTATTTTGCCAGAACTGCAAATGATGTGGGGAAACCCAATCTGTATCCTGATGCTGTATTTCAATGTTAAAACAATCCTTATATAAGGTTTTAATCTTATCCGTTATCGGTGACCCCATTTTATTCAATACGTGTTGACAGCAAATATAACAAAATGAATCACTGTTTTTATCGCACTTATGAAAAGTCATTGTACCATGAGACCGTTTTTCTTGTAGCATTATACTCTACATGAGCCAAGTCACTCACACATGAAGAGCTACGGTCGCTGGATGACGACGGCTGCGGGCTCGCTTTCCCACCCTGACCAACCGCCGATACTGGGTTTCCGAGTCCCTGCATCGTAATTCTCTTTCTTCTACCTGCCATGACGGCATCTAAGCCGTTATCCAGGGACTCTGTCGGCTAGTGGAGTAACACCGTTGCCCACCGTTACCACGTGGAGGTGCCCTTGATGCAGGTAGAAGAATAAAAATCGACCGATGAATTTTCTCGGCGTTTAAAATGGCGCGAAAACATCTGCCATCTTGAATTTTGCAAATCCAACCTCAGATTCGTGATCAGCGACCCAAAAAATCCCCGTGTACCAAATTTGGTAAGGATCGGTTGAATTTTAACTTGAAATCGTTTTTGCATTCGAGAAGCACTATATCTGTTTGATTTATTGAGGTTAGAAAGAAAACAGAACTGTATGGCTCAATCCAACCGATGAATATTAGCTTAGCGTGTCCGAATACATATTAATACATCTTTGGATTCATGAAAAAGCTTGAATCAATTTTTTAGGAGTATATTTTTCTTAATTTTTACTAATTTTTACCTATTTTTTGAGGTTAGAAAAAAATTGAGATGTGATGGCGATATTCTGACGTCAGATTCGTGATCAGCGGACAAAAAATACTACGGATCTGATATATCGCATCAAAAGTATACCCCACTTTTTTTTTGTGGGGCTGTGTTATTAAAGGTAATGCACTAGTTATAATTTTCGTTCAATCTACGCCTTTTGGAAAATATGCCAGAATTTTTTCAAAATTTTTTGACCAGAAATTTTGAGATAAAGGCAGCGGTTTTTGTCAATTCAAAGACAAGCGTGCGCAAGTGTTACATTATGTACATTTTTAAACTCGTGTTTTCACAAGCTTCCGTTTGACACCCCAGTCGATGACCTAGTAAAAAAAATTTTTTTCATCTTCCAAAACTAACTTTTTAAGTAAAAAATTTAACTTTCAAAACTACACGGTTCTGATGGGGCCATCAGTTCCTATATTAGTGCCAAATTTCAACTTTCAATGTCAAATAGTTTCGGAAAAAATCGGTTATGGCAGACGGACTGACACACAGGCAAACGGACAGACATCGAAGTGATCTTATAAGCGTTCCGTACGAAACACTAATTATATTTATATAATAAAAGACTGTTTTTAGTCAATTTCCACTGGTTTATTTAAATTGCGATGACGCGTTTCGCTATCGATGCAGCTTCTTCAGATCTACATTTTACACTGTCAAGTTAGGTTTAATATTCACAGTTTTATATAATTTCTTAATTATAATATTACACATAATTAAATTACATTGATAGTATTGGGAAATCCACACAGATTTGGAGTTAGGAGAATAAATTCAATAATGGTGAATTGCTTAAATCTACCTGGTCGTTGAGTAAGGTACCTGTAGTCCTTAATCGATTTATTTGCATTATCTCTAAAAGGTTTAGTTTTAAACCATTTCGTTGGGTGTGTAAAATTTTGAAATTCTTGTTAAATGTGTGATTTTCTGTTAAAAGATGATTAGCATATGTTGAATTAGATTTTCTATGGATGAAACTTTTTTCGTGTTCTGTAATTCTTTGTTTAAATGTACGTCCAGTTTGTCCGATGTATGTTTTAGGACATGACCCACATGTTAATTGATAAACCCCCGATTTATTGTCTTTATTGATTTGTGATTTTAAAAATCAAAAAAATATCAACATAGCTTACAAGACTAACAATACTATAGGGAAATATCTTAAAAACTACAAACCACAAATCAATAAAGACAATAAATCGGGGGTTTATCAATTAACATGTGGGTCATGTCCTAAAACATACATCGGACAAACTGGACGTACATTTAGACAAAGAATTACAGAACACGAAAAGTTTCATCCATAGAAAATCTAATTCAACATATGCTAATCATCTTTTAACAGAAAATCACACATTTAACAAGAATTTCAAAAAATTTTACACACCCAACAAAAAGGTTTAAAACTAAACCTTTTAGAGACAATGCAAATAAATCGATTAAGGACTACAGGTACCTTACCCAACGACCAGGTAGATTTAAGCAATTCACCATTATTGAATTTATTCTCCTAACTCCAAATCTGTGTAGATTTCCCAATACTATCAATGTAATTTAATTATATGTAATATTATAATTAAGAAATTATATAAAACTGTGAATATTAAACCTAACTTGACAGTGTAAAATGTAGATCTGAAGAAGCTGCATCGACAGCGAAACGCGTCATCGCAATTTAAATAAACCAGTGGAAATTGACTAAAAACAGTCTTTTATTATATATTTATAATGAATTTCCATCAAGTAGAAGCTACAACCATCCAAAAAAAAAAAAAAACTAATTATATTTTTTAGAATGTTTTCGAAGCAAAAAAAAATTTTTTTTGTTGAAAACTTTGAAGCTAGTTTTCATTCATAGTTTTTAGTGAAACATATGATTTATAGTTTCAACTTTAGTAGACTATAAGCCCCACATATTAATGGGAGTGAAACTTTGAGTTTTTCTTATGCTTAAGAAATATTCTAGAAGAATATATTTTTTTTAATCTCAGAGAATGCAAGCGGTAAAGTCCCCTTAATATCAAAATTTTTAACTCGCATATTTAAATATTAAAATTAAATATTATGTAAATAAGTACTTACACTTGTTTACGCAATTTTCTTCTGCTCTTCCGTTTAGCAGATAACCTAATTTTTTTAAGACGGTTAAAAGTCAAACGGAAAGCACGTCTCCCAACTGCATCATAGCCAGCGTTACCTAAGTGCTTGCTTAGGCGTTTTTTACGCAATCAAGGTGCTTTTCTTCTTATTTTTATTTTAATATCAAGTTTATACTAAACCTTTATATCTTAAAGTGCTTAATTTACGAATGACCATGGTGCTATTTGCCGAATTTCTTTTTAAATTTCATATTAACGAAAATATTTCTCTAATTTTTTAAAGTGCTTCATGTTAAGTTCTAACCCGCAAATAGCCCCCTAGACGACAAAATTTTAAGCTTAATAAAAGAAAAAACTGATTACAAATTCTTATCAGGCTCTAAACAAAAGTATAATTGTAATTTTTTCTTTCTCTCTCACACTCTTACCTGACAAACAGACATCAGAGAAGGATTCCTTTTATATGAATAAAATCTTTGAACCATACCCTTAATCCATTTATAATCGTTAAATTCCGGCTCGGTTCACGACAGTTCGTACGATGAAAAACTTCTTATTTTAAACCCAGTAAAAGACAAACAAACGAAATAGACAAGGCGCCAACTAGACCGTCTCTGTTGCGGTAATCGATCACAAACTGTTGGAAAACTTGTTAGACAATATGGGGAAGCGTTGTTTTCAATGAGTTTTCATAAAGAGATTTTTGCGTCGGTTTTTAATACTTTCGGTGTATATTTTGAACTACGTCCCACTCCAAACGAGCGAACTTATAGATTAATACTATATAAAGAAATCGATTGTCCAGCGGAAATTACAACCACATTCGAGGAATCTTTTCAGGTCTAACAAATTGACCTATGGTAAACACGCAAATGCATAATTAGGGCTATTTTCAGTACAAAACAGTTTTAGCTGAAGGTAATTCATGTTTTGGTGCTGACCTATTTTTGGTTTAATCATTAAATCTACAGCAAAAATCCATTACAGGAATATATATAGCGATGTCGAAAAAGTATTCAGCCTTTCCTCGTTACATGGCTTTAGCGTTACATATCTCAGGCAATATAAGTCACATCGAGACCTACTAAGCGTCAGTTAAAAGTTGACATTTGATAGTAGTAGATGTGCAAAAACTGTTGGTATTCGTTTATTCAGACTTAATTTAGAGCGTCTTGAAAATGAGTATAATTTCGGTAAAGGCAAAAATGCTGCGCGGATTTATAAAGAATTTTGTACTGTTTATGGTCAATATAATAAAATAACAGCCAAAAGGTGACTCAGTCCCTTTCATTCTGCTCCTCGCGCTGGTCGACTTGTTGAGTAAGACCTGCATGTAAGCATGGAATCGTCAAGGAACTAAACATCCATTGCCAAATCATTTGGGAAAAGCTGGCTACAAAAAGAAGCTTAATTTACAAAATTCCTTTTGCAATCCAGAAAACTGATGCCATAATTTTTTTGGACGACTTTAATAACTGTGGCTGCTTTGGAGCTGAACAACCGGGTTTAGTCCACTATGCGGTTTGTTGTTACAGTTCAGGATCATACTGGTAAACCCAAGTCTCATCCACAATTACAAATTGATGGACAAAATCAGTTTTATTCTTTGTGAAACGAGCCAAATCTGGTTTAGAAAGTTTCTCTCGATTGCGTTTTTGTTCCGATGTTAGCACCCATCTTGTGAATAGCTATCTCATACCAAAAACATTAGTTAAGACCTCATGTACTGATCCATGTGAAATAACTATAGCCTCAGCTAAATCAGCCACGGTTAACTGACGATCTTCCATTATCATATTTTGTACTTGCACAACAGTTTTTTCAGTTGTTGCAGTTTTTGGACGTCCTGAACGTGGATCAACATTTTAATTGTCGATAAACCTTCCTTTTGTTGGGCGTTAATTTGGTTTGTTGGGCGTTAATTTGGTTTGTTGGGCGTTAATTTGGGAGCAAATATGTCCTGGCATGAGCATGTTACAGGCATAGTAAGGAAAGCTTCTCAGAAGTTGGGAATATTATTTCGAACCAGAAAGCTTCACACTCCAAAACAACTGTTAATTCTCTATATAGCTCAAATTCGACCAACCATTGAATACTGCTCCCATGTTTGGGGCTCCGCTCCCAAACATACACTGCATTTGTTGGATTCTGTTCAGAGAAGAGCTGTTCGTCTGATTGGAGACCCGGAACTGACCGGCGGCCTTGATTGGCTGGAACATCGAAGAATGGTTGGCGACTTGAGTCTGTTCTACAAGTATTTTCATGGAAAGTGTTCGAAGGATGTAGCCCACTTAATTCCTCCCAAAGCGGTGCATTTTAGAAATACACGTCGCGCTAATACTTCACATCCGTATAAGGTTCAGCTTGTTACTCCGCGTACAACAACGCTTTTCAAGCAGTTTTTTATATGGAGAACATCAGAATAATTTGCCCAGGACTGTGTTTCCCACCGAGTACAATTTACAGCGACTCAAGAACAACTTGAATCGCTTTTTCCACACACGTGCCGCTCCTGGAGCTCTTTAGGTACTTCCCAGAAACATGTATGCTAGACCCATAAAAAAAACAAAAGAATTTTATCACTCCACGATATTCGATTTTTTTATTTTTAAAAAATAGTCAAGCACGTCTATTTTAACCAGCTTAACAATGAATGACTTGAAATTTAGGGTATATTCATATGACAGATGAAGCTTTAAAATAGTAATCAGTATTTGGTTCACGTGATGCTCCATAGGGGTAGCTTTCAAAACTTATTGACTGACCTGATATGTACTTTACAATGATAAATTTCCAAAAAAAAAATACAATCTTAATTTAAATCCAGTTTCATTATCATCCCTTTGTAGTAGTTGCAATATTGTAATCATTTTGATAACCGTAATACTCTCAGTGTAGTAAAGAAACTTTACTGAATTGCTCATGAATGTTTATTTAATATATGGCCGAACATAACCAGTAGATTATAGTTGGGTGCAATCTGCAAGAGCAACCAAAGGCTTACATACATACCCACAAGGCCTTCATGGTCTTTTTTGTTTTGCTGCCTACATATTCTACCTAAACAGTTACTTTTCCATAACAGTGACCTTTTATACTGCAAAACACTGCCTAAGAGCATTGGTTCTGATAATGTTCCTAGGTTCTTGTTCTTCGTAGAAAACATCCAGATCAGTTTTAATTCGGATTCGGATTCACATTGGCTACTTATAAAGTTCTTGGATTCTTAAGAGGTCAATGCTACCACTGGTACAGGGAACCAGGACATAGTCACTAGATGTTTGGGTGTTAAGACAACACTATCTTCGATCTTTCTCTCTGTTAGCACCCTACTGGTAGGCTTGAAGCCTTTCTGTTTGTAATGGTGACCATAGTTCTGCCAGCTGATATCTTCTCGCTAAAGTTGTGAAGCTGCGAAAGTAGGACTGGTAGTCCCTCCTACCGTTAGTCAGAGTGAGTGCGAACACTGGATCAGGTCCATCACTGCTTAGATCTCGATATTACGCAGCTACACTGAATACTGTTTTACTAGCACTAGCTCAACAAAGTTTAAAAGTTCCAGAGGAGTTCTATCTTAACAATTTACATCCTGATTTTTCCACAGTGTGTGGTTTCAGTCAGAGATACATACATCTTAAAATCAGTGGCAGACTCTGTTCCCAGTGATACCGTGTTAGTTCCGCACTTAATTAGTTTAACTTATTCAAGGAATACTTCATATTATTTCTTATCAGTACTACTTAGGATTCTCGGAAGTTAAGATTAAGTTTCCAAATTTGCAATAACAAGCTTGCTTGGAAATGTGTGTATAAAAAAATAAATATTTACTCATTGATTAATATTGGCTATAATCGTTAATGGCATGGCAACTATAGTACATATCATACGCCTACTATATTACAACTTTCTAAACATAGAAACAACTATAGTTATTATTACATTGACCTTAAAATTCTACCAGAACGTTGCACTCTAAGATGTAAAAAAAGAACATGCGGTTTTTTTTCATATACAACATTTTACAGCTTTCTGCTGTTGGTTTTGTTACAAAGGGGGGAAAATCATTAAACTTATTATGTTTATTTAATTTTCTTATTATTGTATAATAGAGATTTCTTCGCCTGTCTAGGCGATTTTAAGGTCCACAGCGTAAACTAACGGGTGAGCCATTTAAAAGTTTAAATTTAAAAATGCAATAAAACAAAAACGGTTTGAAATTTTGCCAAATTTATTTTTTTGTTGTGAAGTACAATTGTTCCGGTTAGAGATGGAATATTATTTCATTCATATGGCTGCCGCGGCTGGCCTCACAGTACCCCATTCGATCGGACCAAATTTCGAGCACTTTTTCGAGTGTATGGGGTCGTATCTCGGCAATGGCATCACGAATGTTGGCCTTCAAATGCTCAATTGTCTCTGGTTTGTCGGCATAACACTTGTCTTTAACGGCGCCCCACAGAAAATAGTCCAACGGTGTCAAATCGCAGCTTCTTGGCGGCCAATTGACATCACCATTTCGGCTAATTAAACGGCCATCAAACGTTTGACGCAATAAATCGATTGTGGCATGAGATGTGTGGCAAGTTGCACCATCCTGTTGAAACCAAACATCGTTCACATCAATACCATGAAGAGCGGGCACAAAAAAAATCGGTTATCATGGTGCGATAGGTGTCTCCATTGACCGTAATGGTTGCGCCGTCCTCATTTTCAAAGAAATATGGGCCAATGATGCCTCCGCTCCACAAGCCGCACCAAACAGTCAGTCGTAATGGGTGCATTTGCTTCTGTAAGACCACGTGTGGGTTTTCTGAGCCCCAAATACGGCTATTTTGCTTATTAACGTACCCACCAAGATGAAAATGAGCTTCATCCGAAAAGATGATTTTTTTGGCAAAATCGACATCATCGTACAGTTTCTCGTTGGCCCATCTAGCGAAGCGAAAACGAAGCGGATGGTCATGCGCTTCAACTCTTGAACCAATTGAACTTTGTAAGGCGTCATACCGAGATCTTTTCGCAAAATTCGACGTAAACTGGTGCGTGAAATGTTCAATTCTTGAGAAAGATGACGAGTTGATGTTGATGGATTCTCACGCACACTCTCAGCCACAGCTTCGATATTTTCGGGTGTACGCACTGTACGAGCACGCTCACGTCTTGGCGCATCAACAATGAAACCAGTTTCACGAACTTTAGCAATAAACTTGCGTATACCGGGCACTGTTGGTCCTTCTCTGCGACCAAATTTTGTACGACATTTTCGTGCAATTTCCGACCAATTGTCTTTGTTTTGGAAATAAATTTCCAATAAATCCCAACGTTGCTCAAGTGTAAATCGATTCATTTCGTTCAGTGGAGATAATATACTGAATTTTGTGACAGAATAGAATGACATAAGTATTGCCAGATTCGAAATAACCGGTGGTTCAAATTTAAACCGATAGATGGCCCATCCATAGTTTAACTATTTAAATACCACCAACCAAGGTCGTGAAGCTGAATATTTTGCAAACACTCGGAGCCTTACTCAACTTATCAATGGAACAAAACAGATTACTGATGGTGACGGATAATACGCTAGTCTTGTTCTATTTTTAACCACCAATCTGGAGATTTATACTATCACAGTAAATCTTTCGTTAGGTTCTTCCGGCAACATATTGATTTAAACATAAAATAACCGGTCAAATGCAAGTTGAACTTGCGCAATTAGTGTTCCGTACCTTGATTGCTTTTAAAATAAAAAATGTTATAACGGAAGTATAAAATGATCGATCAGAGACTTCACAAAACACACCCCAAATGAGTTTTCAACAAAGTTTATTTCCAATCTTTACTGAAAATTGATGACCTTGAAATTTCTGTTTTTTTTTATATACCAGATAAATTATTACAGGTAATGCACTCGTGATAATTTTCGTTCAATCTACACCCCGAGGAGAATATTCCAGAATTTTTCAAAATTTTTGGGTAAGTACTTTTCGAGATAAGGCGGGATGACAGCGATTTTTCGCGATTTTTTAAAAATAATACAAAGAAAAGTGCGCGCAAGTATTACATTATATATATATATATATATATATATATATATATATATATATATATATATATATATATATATATATATATTTTTTACTTGTGTTTTCACAAGCTTTCACTTGACACCACACTCGATTACCTAGTAAAAAAAATTTTTTTTTCACTTCCGATTTCACTCCCCAAAACTAACCCCTTAAGTCAAAATTTAACTTTCAAAACTACATGGCTCTGATGAGGCCATCAATTCCTATATTATTACCAAATTTCAACTTTCCATGATAAACAGTTTCGGAGAAAATCGGGTGTGACAGACGGACAGACAGACAGACGGACACCGAAGTGATCTTATAAGTGTTCCGTACGGAACACTAACAAAGAACATGCGGTTTTTTTTCATATACAACATTTTACGGCTTTCTGCTGTTGGTTTTGTTACAAAGGGGGAAAAATCATTAAATTTATTATGTTTATTTAATTTTCTTATTATTGTATAATAGAGACTTCCTCGCCTGTCTAGGCGACTCTAAGATCCACAGCATAAATTAGTTTAACTATTTAAATACCACCAACCAACAAGGTCGTGAAGCTGAATATTTTGCAAACACTCGGAGCCTTACTCAACTTATCAATGGAACAAAATAGATTGCTGGTGGTGACGGAGAATACGCTAGTCTTGTTCTCTTTTTAACCACCAATCTGGAGACTTATACTATCACAGTAAATCTTTCGTTAGGTTCTTCCGACAACATATTGATTTAAACACAAAATAAGTTAAAAGACAAATTATTACCAGGTCATCAAGTGGGGTGTCACGTGAAAGCTTTAAAAAATCGCGAAAAATCGCTGTCACCCTCCCTTATCTCGAAAAGTACTGATCAAAAAATGTTGAAAAAATTCTGGAATATTCTCCACAGGATGTAGATTGAACGAAAACAATCAGTGCATTGCAATTTATCTGGTATATAAAAAAATAAAAATTTCTAGGTCATCAGTTTTCAGTAAAGATCGGAAAAACAACTTTGTTGAAAACTCGTTTGGGGTATGTTTTGTGAAGTCACTGATCATTTTATACCTCCATAACAAAATTTTTTTTTTAAAAGCAATCAACGCGCAAATCCAACTTGCACGGTTATTATTATTATTTCCACTGTTTTATCCACCGCTCGAATATTATTACTGCTTCCAGCTTCACCTGCAATTCACATTATAACTCATCTACCGTCTCACAGGAGCGACCTTCCAACGTCATATATGGGAACAGCCCAAACTCACAGGGTGTCAAATCAGGCGCATAAGGGTGTTGAGGAATGACAGTCATGAAATTCTTCTATAAAAACTGTTTCGTATAAAACGAACTGTGGGCAGGTGTATTGTCGTTATGCAGGAGAAAACTCTTCTCTTTCCAAAGCTTTAGACTTTTTGTAACTGATAGAAAGTTCATCAAAGATGCTCAGAATTGTCAGCCGCCGGTCTTCGCCAATGATTTCTTGAACTTTCGTGACGATTTCTGGCGTGGTGACAGTCGAATATTTTGTGGAACACTCGTTATCTTCCATCGAAATTCGGTCGATATTAAAACATGAAAACAACGTGAAAAATTTGCGTACGGCTTAGGGTTTCGACCCCAATTACTCCCCAAATCATTTTGTACGTTTTAGTAGCACTTTTTCCGAGTTTAAAACAAAATTTCTCAAAAACACGCGCTGCCCTTTTTAGTGTTTCCGTACGGAACACTTATAAGATCACTTCGGTGTCTGTCTGTCTGTCTGTCACACCCGATTTTCTCCGAAACTATTTGTCATAGAAACTTGAAATTTGGTAATTAATATAGAAATTGATGGCCTCATCAGAGCCATGTAGTTTTGAAAGTTAAATTTTGACTTAAGGGGTTAATTTTTTTACTAGGTCATCGAGTGTGGTATCAAATGAAGGGTTGTGAAAACACGAGTAAAAAAAATATATATATATAATGTGATACTTGCGCGCACTTTCTTTGTATTATTTTCAAAAAATCGCGAAAAAAAAAAACCGCTGTCCCCTACCTTATCTCGAAAAGTACTGATCAAAAAATTTTGAAAAAATTCTGGAATATTCTCCACGGGGTATAGATTGAACGAAAATTATCACGAGGGCATTACCTTTAATAATTTATTTGGTATATAAAAAAAAAAAATTCAAGGTCACCAGTTTTCAGTAAAGATTGGAAACAAACTTTGTTGAAAACTCATTTGGGGTGTGTTTTGTGAAGTGACTGATCATCTTATACCACCCTAACAAAAATTTTTATTTTAAAAACAATCAACGTACGGACCACTATTGTGCAAGTTCAACTTGCACTTGACCGTTTTTTTTTGTATCCATTGTACAAATCGAGACACAATTAGATCTGTACGCAAATATGCATACAGGACAAACTAAACGACTTAGCAATTCGTAACTTGTTACGGAACGTTGTTAGGAATGTACTTACCTCCACCTATCGGCGCGAGACGGTACTGTTTGGCGTTCTTGCTATATAGCGTTAGTCCGGAAATTTTTGGAATGTGCCACGTATCTCGTGACCTGATAATCTAAAAGTAGCATTAATAAAACCTTGCTTTAAAAAAGGGGATCCAGAAATGTTAGACAACTATAGACTTTTACCAGGCTTCTCTAAGATTTTTGAATATGCAATAAGCACCAGAACAATAATTTTTTTTTAAACAAAATAATCTATTTAGTCGTTGTCAGCATTGGTTTTTAAAGGATAAATCAACTCAAACAGCCATTTTTTTGTGTCCATTTAAAAATATTCTCGAGCACCTGGAAAAGGGAGATCTTATATTTGCTATGCTACTAGATTTAACAAAAGCTTACGATTGACTAGATAGGGAATTACTTATTTTAAAAGCTGAAAAATATGGAATAAGGGTTAATGCATTAAAATGGCTTAAATCGTATGTAAATAATAGAATGCGATCGGTGACCGTAACTAAAAATGGTAAAACTGCATATTCAAAAAATCTTAGCTAATGATGTGGGAATCGCACAAGGCAGCATATTGGACCCAATTCTGTTCATAATTTTTAGTGTTCCGTACGGAACACTTATAAGATCACTTCGGTGTCTGTCCTGTCTGTCTGTCACACCCGATTTTCTCCGAAACTACTTGACATAGAAAGTTGAAATTTGGTACTAATATAAGAATTGATGGCCTCATCAGGACCGTGTAGTTCTGAAAATTAAACTTCGACTTAAGGGATTAGTTTTTGGGACTAAAATCGGAAGTGAAAAGAAAACTTTTTTACCAGGTCATCGAGTGGGATGTCAAATGAAAGCTTGTTAAAACACAAGTTCAAAAATATATATCACGTAATACCTGCATATACTTTGTATTATTTTTAAAAAATCGCAAAAATCGCTATCCTTATTTCGAAAAATACTGATCAAAAAATTTTGAAAAAATTCTGGAATATTCTCCACAGGGTGTAAAATGAGCGAAAATTATCACGAGTGCATTACCTTTAATAATTTATCTAGTACATTAAAAAAAACAAATATATTCAAGGTCATCAGTTTTCAGTAAAGATCGGAAAAAAAAAATTTTGTTGAAAACTTATTTGAGATATGTTTTGTGAAGGCACTGATCATTTTCTACCTCCGTAACGAAAATTTTTATTTTATAAGCAATCAACGTACGGAACAGTAAATGTGCAAGTCCAACTTGCCCTTGACCGGTTATTTTTATTTTATACTTGAAAATCTCTTCCTGCTTTTATGTTAGGGTATTCTGCAACTGTGCTCCTACTTTCCACTAAAACTGATATGTCATCAGTTAACTTGCATGCCTAGTCTATTTCTTTCTCCGAAGTTGTTATTAGTCTTGTTATTATCTATATATAAAATGCAACGTCTCCCTGTCTGTCTGTCTGTCCGTCCGTTAGTGCGTTACGTGCTTTTTTTAAACATACATATGTTCTCTGGCCAGGTTATAGGATATATTTTATTGCGTTAGGAACATAAAGAATAAGCAGTGACGATAATAGTGAATCAAGTCGGAAAAAAGGTTATCGCTAGCGCGTTCTCTAGCAATCCACTGCCTAAACCATTAAATATGGAACAATATCATGTTACAAAGAATAAAATATGTGTAAAATGCAGCGTCTCTCTGTCTGTCTGTCTGTCCGTTAGTGCGCTTATCACTTGAGAACCACTTAGTGTAATTCTCTAACTAGAATCTTCTTATCGTATTGGGTGGTTGCAAAAGTTCATGCCTGATTAGAAACCAAATTAAATAACAACACTTGTTCAGGAAGAATAGTATTTATTAATCAATAATGTTACTCTCCATCATTTTCTATATATTTAGAAGTTTTTGAATTCCTTCTTTGTAGAAACTGCGTGATTTTTCTTCGAAGAAAGTCGTAGAAAGTCGTTTTTGACTTCTTCCATAGAATCAATTTTTTTGCCATTCAAATTATTTTGCAGAGAAAGAACAGATGAAAATCTGTAAGGACAAGGTCAGGCGAATATGGCGGGTGCTGAAGGATTTCTCGTTTTAAGTCCCTAGGTTTTTGCAGTGTCTGTTGAGGGACACGTGATATAGCGTTGTCATGGTGAAAGATGATGCCTTTTTGATCGACCAGATTTGGACGTTTTGCTTGGATTTCAACATTGAGTTGGGTGAGTTGCTCACAGAATTTCTCCGCAGTTATTGTTTGGCTACGTAGAAGAAGCTCGTAAAAAATTATTTCTCTGCAATTCCACCAGACACATAACAACACTTACTTTCATTGGATGCAATTCAGCCTTTGCCATAGATTCTGTTCTTTTACTTTCATGCTTCCAGCTTCTTTTTCCTATTATGTTGTTATACATAACCCATTTTTCATCTTCAATTATGATTTGATCCAAGAAAGGTCCGTTTTGTTGACGGGCGAGGGAAGAAATGGCTGCGAAGACACGGTTCAGTTTGTTACGTTCTGTCAAAACGTGCGGAATCCATATATTGAGTTTCGAAGTGGATCCAAGTTGCTTTAAATGACGAAATGCAGTTGAATTGTCAACATTTAGTCTCTCAGCAACCTCTTCAATGGTAATCCGTTAATTATTATTCACTAAGTCACGGATAAAGTCATTACCAATGCCGTGAGATCGCCCAGAACGAAGTTTATCGTTTAGATTGAAGTCATCATTTCGAAATCAACCAAACCATTTTTTAAGTGTCATAAGAGTAAGAGCACGATCCAAATAAACGTCTTGAATATTTTTTGTTGCAGTTCCAACACTCCCTCTCTTTTTAAATTCATAACACGTAGGATGAAACGTTTTTGGTCTAGGTAGTTAAAACACATTTTTTTGGCAGAATTGGACTTTATTCATCAACGTAGTCTCCTTCAAGCGCGATACAATCAGTCAACGCTTTTCTAACATTTCTATACCTCTTTTGTAAAAGGATTTGTCTTTGTCTTTAAAATATGCTTCAGTTTCGGCGACAACTTCTTCATTCTCTTTCTCGCGAGCTTTTTTTGAGATCTGCGAATAGATAATAGTCGCTGGGAGCCAAACCTGGACAATACGGTGGATGAGGAAGCAGTTCGAACTTTAATTTATGTAATTTTGCCATCGTAACCATTGACTTGTGACACGGTACATTATCTTGATGAAAGAGCACCATTTTTTTGTTCATTTGGGACTTTTTCTTTGCGATTTCTGCCTTCAAACGCACCAAAAACTTTACATAATATTCGCTATTGATGTTTTTTCCCTTTTCAGCATACTCGACGAAAATTAGTCTATGCGCATCCCAAAATACAGAGGCCAAAACCTTCCCAGCCGACTATTGTGTCTCTGATAGCTTCGGGCGGTTTTCACCGGCTGCTGTCCACTCAGCTGACTACCGATTTGATTCTGGAGCATTGTCACATATCGCAATAAAAAATCCTTTTTATTGCGCTTAAACAGGTCCAAACAGCGTTTAGAATCATCGACACGTTCTTGTTTTTGGTCCATTGTGAGCAAACGCGGTACCCATTTCAAACAGAGCTTTCTCATGCCCAAATGTTCATTCAAAATATAACAAACACGTTATTTTGATATCTTTAGGGTGTCAGCTACTTCACGCAATTTCACTTAACGGTCATCTAAAACCATTTTGTGGATTTTTTATGTTTTCCAGTATAACCATCCACAGCGTTCAGCATCATTTTTGTTTGTACGACCGTATTTAAATTCAGTATACCAGTAAATGATGAGTGATTTTCCAGGGGCAGAGTCAAGCCATTGCTTTACTCGAACGGTATTTTTTTCCATCAAAAAACAGTATTTAATCGACACACGAAATTCGATTTTTTCCATTGTTTTTGAAAATTTCAAATGTAGCGTCACTAAAAACACGACTCGATACAGCAGTGCAACCATTTCTTCCTCGGAGCTAGCCATTATTGTAGTATCATCAGCGTATTTTAAGTTCGAGAACTTTTTGCCTCCTACTGATACCCCTCCATTCCACTCTTCCTTCGCTTTGCGGATAATCCATTTACCATGTATATTGAAGAGTAGTGAAGACAGGATACAACCTTGGCTCACCCCCTTTCCGACTTGGAATGGCTTAGACAGATTTTTCTCAACTCTAACATAAACGATGTCATCTGCAAAGCTGTAAATTGGTCCTTTCCAGCAAATCGCTAATGTAAATGAGAAAGATAGAAGGAGACAATATGGAGCCTTGAAGGTATTGGAAAGAAATCCGTCGACTTCCACTAAGAGAGGAAACACTAGAGCCATAACTATCAATTGAGTTATATAAATTAAAAGGTCTATTGTTGGTCTTTGCTTACGAAAGCCATATTGATGGTCGCTTATAATAGTTCCGTCTAGATATTTTAGAATATGCTGATTGATAGACTTTTTCATAACCTTCGATATTATCGAAAGCAGTGCGACTTAGTTATCTTCTTGCCTTTTTCGGGTAACGACTGAACTATAGCCCATTTCCAGCAGAAAGGAAATTTTCCATTTCCGTAGGATAGGGTGAAAAGTCTACAGACATGAAGGGACTTTTCCACGAAGTCATATAAAAATTAGATTAACTAAGTTTAGAACAACTGTATCATATTTTTGATGGGAAATGTCCACAGGTTACAGAGCTTATAAATAAAACTCTTCTGGATTTTTCCTATATCGATTGAATACGTGGGGCTGATGTTTCGCCGATCATCCTGCTGGCTTTTCCAGAACTTGTTCTTTGTGATATGTCACGAAAATCATTTAATTTCTCATGCAAATGCCTTTATTTCATTTTTTTTTAAACATATGATTATAAAAATAAGCGCAAAGGTAATAAATTTCTATTAGTTAGTATTTATTTTATTTTTTTATTGTTTAGCAACACTAATTTAGATTATTACCGTGTAAAGAGCTGGAAGTATTAATAGAAATGCTTGTAAATAACTGTTTAAAAATTGTTTATACAATTTGAGAACAAATTACGACTTACAATTTGTCTACACGTACATTTTATAACAAGTAATTTAGTAAATAATAGCATGTACATGAAAACATGAATCAAAGTCAGGCATAGATCTTGGAGTACATACAAATGTAAAATCTGAATACGACAATTTTCCCCCGGGAGAAAATAGAAGTTCAAAGTTACTGTACTAAAAGAATTTCAAAAACGCAAAACTGGAAATTTCCATTAAAAAAATTGGATGCATCCCTCCTGGGAGAGAAAGAGAGAGAGAGAGAAAGCAAAAACAACTCTAAAAGCGATTGTAACAAAAAAGATGTCCTCTTAGTGACTCTTCCCAATTTTTTGTATCTGATTTAAAGAAAAAAGAAAGTTCTTAATTCAATATGCATGTACGAAGGTGGATTGTTAAATTTCTATGAAATGGCGGGAGATTTTGTGAAGAGCCATGACTGTTGGTAAGCGCGATTCTTGTCACAGTTGTCATCAAGGTTTCAAACAGATGCGGAGTTGTTTTTTGCCAACTATCGTAAGGGATCGGTGTTACACGTTTCATTTTAAACGGTACATGCTTGCAGCTTTATTCGAACTTTTTCGAAAATACCATATTGCACAGTATCTATACTAATATAATAAAGAAGTTAAGTTTGTATGTTTGTTTGTTTTTCGGAAGTAATCTCAGAAACTACCAATCCGATTTAAAAATTTTTTTTTATTGATATGTAGCCTGGACTTTTGGGATGAACACAGGCTGCATTTTATGAGGTTGTAATAAATGGGAGCTGGTGTGGTGTCGTGTTTGTCTTGCACTAGTAGTCCCAATGTATTATTTGATTTTCTCGAAGTTTAGTGACACGATGACGTGTTTTAAAGACGAAAAGGTTTGTTGTTTTGTTATCCGGAGTTGTTTCGTTCTTTTTGTAGATACTTTGTTGGTGTGAATAAGTACTAAACAACAGTAAAAACATTTATTTACATTTTTTTTATTATTATTAGTGTAGATTCATAGAAATTGATAAAGTGGAGTATGGTCTAGATAGCAACTAACTCTGCACCAGCACTCACGATCATTTACTACCGGATAAGTCTGTGGCAGTACGGGCAGATACTGAAGGTTCAGGAAGGCCTGTTGAGGTTTATTCTAAATAAATGGTCGATAAAATTCGTAGTATCGTGATGGAAAATCATAGCATTAAGCTTCGTGAGATTGCTGAGATGATAGGCATCTCATATGAAAGGGTACATAGTATCCTGAATGAACTTCTAAAAATGAAAAAGCCGTGTATTTGATTGGAGACCCAGATCTCACTAGTAACCTTGATTCCTTGAAACCCCGAAGAAAGATTGTCGATTTGAGTCTACTCTATAAGTATTTTCATGGAAAGTGTTCGGGGGATGTAACCTGCTTGATTCAGTCCGGAGCGATGCATGCTAGGAATACACATCGAGCTCATACATCACATCTGTATAAAGTTCAGCTTATCACTCCTTGTACAACCCTTTTCAAGCAGTCTTTTATATAGAGAACATCATCTCTTTCGAATGATGTTTCCAGAACTGTTTCCCACCGACTACAATTTACAGCGATTCAAGAACAACGTAAATCGCTGTTTCCGTACACGTGTCGCTGCTGTGAAGCTTTAGGGATTTTCCTTCAGCACGAATGTCATGCCTATAAGAAAATATATCATGTTATTTACTTCTAAAGTTATAGACATTTTTAATCTGTAATTTATGTACCCTCTGAGCGTCAGGCTCGCGTACAGCATCGCGACAGTACGAGCGGGTTTTTGTAGTCATATATTAACAAACGAGGATGACTTGCACCTACTTTTTTTGCTTAATTTTGAGTGTTTACGTATTATATTTTGTGTATTAATTACATATTGCTTCATATCTTGCATTTTCCGTTTAGAGTAAGCAAAGATTTCTTTTACTAACTACACTGACATTTATGAAGTCGATTTCATGTTTTTTAAATTCTAGTTTTATTTTTACAGATATTTGTAGTGAATTCTTTTAAATGAAACACCCCGAATATAATCATAAAACTATATTAAATAAAATGAACCGAAACTAAGTGTTATTGTTATCTAACATGTAATTAAATCCTGTCGATTAGAGTAATAATATTTACATTGAAAACTGAGATTGACTAATTAAAAATTAAGATAAAAGTGACGGTTTTAAGATGTTTTATAACTTCCTTGAAGGTACCCCAATAAAAATTACTTGTGTTGTGTTCCAAATATTCTCAAGGTTACCATATAACAATAAACAATGCTAAATGTTATATCTATGGGAGAAAAAAGCAAGTAATAGAAAATAATTATAGGTTCTGTCTCAAATTTTTATGTTTAAATCATTACAACGAATAAATCGAACAGTGTTATTTAAGAATATTTCGATAATTTTTTTTGGAGCCATATTAGTCATGATATATCATCAATATTACGAATCATTCATAATGGTATTAAAGTTTAAACAATATTGGACTTGTCTCATGGTGATACAGGATTTTTGAAATTCCAAATTTATAAATCTACAATTAAAAATAGAATGGTTTTTGTTTGTCGTACGTGCTTATAATTAATTGCACTTCCTACAGAAATGAGCGATTTAGTACCATTTTACAGCTTTCTAGCTATTGACTACAAGTGACGAAACAAACTGCTTATAATCTGTGACTAATACCTGAGAAATGAACTCTCTCATTGGTTAGTCAAACCTCAGTTATATATACCAGGTGTATAAGTATGAAATACGGATTTCAGACAACTGATGGTGCACCAATGCAGTTTGTGCTATAAAGATTTGACACTGCGCCACTTTGTTGTGTTATCAAGAAGTGTCAGACGCGCACGAGTGATAAATTGGAAAAGTGTGTCCATAGTGTTGTGTTCAATATGTCGAAATTTATACTGAACAAAGAGCATTCGCGGACAGCATTAATTTTTTGTTTTCATTTGAAGAAAACTGCTGTTGAATCATACCGATTACTTCGAGAAGCTTATGGCGAACATGCTCCATCGAAAGATACGTGTGAACGATTGTTTCGGCGTTTCAAAAGTGGAGACTTCGATGTTGCAGACAAGAAACGTGGAAAACCGCCAAAAAAATACGAAGATGTGGAATTGCAAGCATTGTTGGACGAAGATGATTCGCAAACACAAAAACAATGGAGCATAATTTGAATAAAGCACTTTTTTATCATTCTTCCGAATTTAACATTCCGCATTTCATACTTGTACACCTGGTATATATATATATATATATATATATATATATATATATATATATATATATATATATATATATATATATATATATATGTATGTATGTATGTATGTATGTATGGAAATAGGTACAGGTACAGGAAAACGGCCCTTATCTTTCCAGACAACATTTTACAGGACAGGAGCTAAAAATAAGAGTTTAGGTAAATTTTATCTGTTTTCAGGTTAAGGTTGATCATACTACTCAGACATGTTCCGAACATTATACAGTTGATTTTAAGTCGACTATTCCACAACCCCAGAGAAAGGGACCTTATCTTCTCCAGCATTTTATATGGGAGCAGTTAAGGTCCCTTTTGATTTTCGATGGCCGTTAAACTTATTTTTTAATAAAACATTAACAATAAACCTATTAAAATAGAACAATTTTTTATATAGTACTGATGAGTAATAAGACAGTTCTTACTGAAAGCAATATCATAGAAAGCTTACAATGGACGAAATCATGAAAATGAAAATGGACATTTTGGGCCAAGTGCGCGGGAGTTCAAACACCAAAATGAAGTAAAGATAGGCAGCGAAAGTAAAGAAAAAGATAGGGAAAGGCTGCGATAGGTGTATAAACGAAGGGGAGAAAGTGCGTGCAAAAAGCTCTTCCTTTTTGCAAACGGGATCAAGGAAAAAACGATTTAAAAGACTTGTAAAACACTAAAAAAGACTTGAGCCGCCATAACAATCAAAAGCTGACCCCAAAGAGGACAGTTAGGGTAGAGGGCAAAGATAGATGAATTAAGTTGGGCATATAAAATTTGGCGTCAATTGGACCTTCGGGCTATACAAGTAGCGAACTCCAACTTTCCAACTCAATCAGGCAGTTCAGACTGGTACTGAACTGTGCAAATATGGGTTCCAGTTTATGTCTGGAAATAGTATTTTAAAAGCAAACAATGGAAAAGTAGTACACTCATTACAAATTATTTCCATTTTCGATTTACCAAGTAGGAACCAAGATTTGTCGGCACAAAAAAGGCGGTTGATGGAACGTGACTAAAAACACCAGATGACTACTGATATTTCGTGTCCAGAGGACTTTCCTATCGAATTAACATCTAAAGGACTCACATACAAAAGAAAAAAATATTTATATGACAAAATTAAGGAATATTGTCCAGCCAAAGGCAAGGATGTGCTCTGTCTTAATCCGGGTGTAGATGAAGGAGAGAGCAATGACGAAGAAGAAATAATACAACCTCCGCCGCCCAAGCGTCAACGGTGCAAATTGAATTTGTTAGATGAAAAAAATCAGTGAAAATATCCTAATAATAATATGATAATAACTAATTATATTCTCATAATTTTTTTGTTAATATTTAAAATAAAAAGTACTACTAAACAATGTTAATTCTGCTTATTTTATAAATTAATTATTAATTAATTATTAATTAAAAGTAAATTTTCGACATGGACTGGAAGTTAATAATAATTAATTTCTACCTTAGCAATCGAGAGAAGGTTCCTTAACTTCCTTCATGTATTTCGTATGGGGAAGTTAAGGTCCCTTTTGTACACCTGCAGTTTTATGTACTATCTTTCAAAATTTTTATTATGTAAACAACATCGTCTTCGTCAGTGTCTAGAAAAATCCCCGTTCCGTGCTCGGTTGAAAACAAGTTTAGAATTAATAGAACTGAAGTAAAATATAAATTATTAGTGATTGCTCTCGGCCAGACCGGCTTGTTTACAATACGTAGATTAGATTATACTTAAGTTACTGTGATTGGCATGTCTCAAATCCAAACCCTTAAGTTTGTTTTATGTGACATGTATGGTCATATATTATTTCAAGATGATGCTTTTGGGTATGCATCTTCATATATTATTATTGTTTGTTAGAGAGCCGAGGTAGACGGCCAGTTTTGTTAGATGTCAATTGTAATTCTTAATAAATGTGTTTTTGCCCAAATTAGTTTTTAATTATAGCAATAGAACGAAAAAATTGGATCAATTTTCTTTACAAATTTGAAATCTACATAAAAATCCTATACGATAGGGTCCTGTATAGACTTGAATGTGTTTTTAATAATTCGGGAAAACTTTGTAAAAATTGCCAAACTTTGAGCCTCGATATCTTACAATATGAGTTTTTCATATCCCAACTTCAAAATGCTACATCTCAGCCAATTTTTGGAATTTCCCGGTTTTTGAGACGTCATTTTGTTCAGAATATTATTTTCTTTTATGCTTCTACATAGTTTCCTTGCAAATTCATATAGTTCAACGACTTTCCAATTTTTTAATAATATTATAATAAGATTTATCCAACTTTGCAA
This sequence comes from Pachyrhynchus sulphureomaculatus, assembly GCA_019049505.1. NCBI lineage: Eukaryota > Metazoa > Arthropoda > Insecta > Coleoptera > Curculionidae > Pachyrhynchus > Pachyrhynchus sulphureomaculatus. Next base: position 114,709,251 of record CM032452.1, on the reverse strand, counting down.
AATAAACTTTCGTCTCAGCTCTAACTTCCTCACTAGAAGTGAATCTTCGTCCAATCAAAAATTTTCTTTAGTTTTGAAAACAAGAGGTAATCATTGGGAACCCAATCTGGCGAATACGGTGGATGTAGAAGCACTTCGGACCGAAAGTCATGTCTGGGTCTACCTTTCTGTGAGCACAACACCATGAGAATCTCAAAAAAGGGTTGCCATGACTTGGACGCGCTTTCAACTGCTACCACCTACTGTTTCGACTGCTCCTTCGTCTCTGGCGGGTAATGATTGATAATATTTTATCTACTGTTATGAAACGTCGAAAGAATAGAAATGAGATGCCTTTTTTGTCGGAATTTTACCTCCTCCGCCACAAGGCTTCTACAAGACGATAAATTTTATGCTGTCTGCTTGAACAGTGAGAAGATGGCCTCAAAATGCTGGACTCAAGAGGCTGTCAACTAGAAGAAACCCTGGCTATCAGAAAAATAGAAAAACCTACGCTTGGCATGGATCCAGAAACACAAATCTTTCCAAGAAGAGAATTGGTCTAATCTCGTGTGGTCGGACGAGTCTAACTTCGAGGAACGTATTGTTTATTAAATCTGGATATTGTATAAACCATTTATTTTAGTAAATGAGTAACCTGAAAGCATTTTTTTTCTCTAGTGTTTGGTTTTTCCCTTGTTTTAGGTTTTTGTACTCCTGGTGGTACGTACGTAAGGCGCCGGATAGGAAGGGGTATAACTTCGATTACGTAGTACCCCCTGTAAAACACGGGGCGGCGGTAATATGGTGTGGGGATGCATGTCAATAAGTGGCGTGCGCGAACTAATAGTTTACGAGGATTAAATGAACTCAAACTATCATTTTTTAATTTTATTGTGATACAAACTTGGAAAATGTGCGTTTCCAATAAGATAACGCACCGTGTCACAAAACGGCAGCGACAATGAAGTAGTTCCTGGAAAATAGGGTAGTACCCCTGGAATGGACCCCACAGTTACCAGATCTCAACCTTATAGAACATGTGTAGCCGATCCAGAGAATCAACTAGCACTCAATCCCATCAAAATATACCCTCAAACGTGTCTTGTTGGAAGAGTGGAAGACTATTTTCCAAGAAGAAAGCTAAAAGTTAACTTCTTTATTGTCAAAAAGAATTGCCGCGGTAATAAAACCCAAAGAAAATTGTACTAAATAGTGATTTTTGTAATAAATACACCAGTTTAATTTGCAATTCTGTCTTTCATTTTGTTGTACACCAACAGAGATTTAAGATTTTTAAATTTTCGTTAGGTGGAAAATACTTTTGGCCAAGGCATAAAGTCATACACGGCTAAATGTTCTCCTGAAATAACATTTTTAAATATTTGAAATATACACCAGAAACAATAACAACTAGATTCAATACAAAAATAGCAAAAAGAAACTTACCAATTAAATTTTGTCGCTCACCCCGACTTAAGTATAACGGTGCTCGAAAAACTACAATTTAACACTAAAAACATCGAGTTAAGCGTCCCGGATAACCTAAAAATCTAATCCGATATTCTTTTATAAATATACTAATAATATTCCTATTCTGAAAAAACTATAAATAAAAACTATAAACCGTATTTTCGGCCGAGACGAGATCAGCTGTTTAGTCTATAAACAAATATAAAATACAAGTGAAATTATACAATACTAAGTAGGAGAGCTTCTGCGTGTGTTTCTTATTTAGTGACGTAGACGACGTTGAAACTTGTACGGTTTCCTCGGTTATTCAGCAGTAAAACTAACACCGAACGAGAAATTATGTTACGTAATAACTTGGAAGGCCTACGATATAAACCCGATAAAACGCGACCGTAATACAACGCGTTTAAAATCATCGTTATGAATTTGAAATTGAGACTTTTCCTATTGTCATTGTCCAGAATTCCAACTCTTGAAATTGCGGAATAAGGTCCCAGGAGACTCTGTTCCATATATTCTATCGCTAAGATTCTTCTAAAATGACCAAATTTTCTATTTTTTTTTTTTATTCCCGAACATTCTTGAAGTCATTTACCAGGTGTACAAGTATGAAATGCGGATTTTTTTTCTAAAAAAACATGTTAAATTCGGAAGAATGATAAAAAGTGCTTTATTCAAAGTATGCTCCATCGCTTGTTATACGTTTTTCCCATCTTTCGGGCAATTTGTGAATACCACGCCAGTAAAAATCTTCCCCTTTTGCTGCGTACCATTCATCGAGCTAATTTTTCACATCTTCGTACGAACCAAAGCGCTGCTGAGCAAGTGCGTGACCCATCGATGCAAACAAGTGGTAATCGGAAGGAACCAAGTCTGGTGAGTAAGCCGCATGGGGTAGAACTTCCCAGCTGAGTTTTTCCAACGTGTCGCGAACTGGTTTGTCGTATGTGATGGAGCATTGTCATGAAGAAAAATGACTTTGTGTTGCCTCTTTGGTATTCTGGCTTTTTTTCAAGCAGCGAACGGTTCAAATCGATCAATTGTTGGTAACGTTTAGTATTTAACCCTTTTCCTAGGTTTTAACAGCTCATAATAGACCACGCCCCTCTGGTCTCACCAAATACAGAGCATCGTCTTTCTGCCAAAGCGATTCGGTCTTGCGGTCGATGTGGCTGGTACGGCTTGCTCCCTTTATCTTAGGCCCACAGATTGTTACGAAGTATTAAGAACGATCAAATCTTTAAAAAACAAAAAATCTATGGGGGACGATAACATACCAGTTCTAATTCTGAAAGAAATTGCACAATTGATCTCTGAACCTTTATCCTACATAATAAATCTATGCTTCACAACAGGAAAATTTCCTGATCATTTAAAAAAATGCTCTGATAAAAGCTATACACAAAAAAGGTAACCTATATGATGAAAAGAATTATAGACCAATTTCTCTTCTCCCTAATATCAATAAAATTTTTGAAAAAATAATCTACAACAGACTAATAAATTTTTTGGAAGGAAACAGACTTATTTCAGACAATCAAAATGGCTTTAGCATGGGTAAGTCTACTATAAGAGCCATATATCAGGCTTTATCAAATGTATTTAATTCATTAAACAATAAAAAGCTAACTTTGGCTATGTGTATAGACCTGACAAAGGCATTTGACAGTGTCGATCACAATATTCTACTTTTTAAGCTTGAAAACTATGGTATCAGGGGAAATGCCCTAGACTTAATGAAATCATATCTGGAGCATAGAACTCAGCACGTTGTAGAGAGTGATTCTTATGGTAGACTTTTCACTTCTGACATGCTTGAGGTTGTCAGGGGTGTGCCACAGGGATCCATTCTTGGACCCTTACTATATATAATGTACACAAATGAATTATGTAACGTTACTGAGCAATGTACTATAATGTATGCAGATGATACAACATTGATTTTTACAGAGGATAGCACGGAAAGGATGACGGAAAGTGTGAGGGTGGCTTGTGACGCTCTTGACATGTATTTCTCAGCCCACAACCTGCTGTTAAATGTATCAAAAACTCAATGCCTTGTTTTTGGAAATCGTGTTGAACGGGCTCTTACATTTTATTATAAAAACAAAGAATTTAAAAATTCAGAAAACATTTCTTTTCTTGGCTTGACGATTGACAGGCGGCTGGACTGGGGAGCGCATGTTGGGGCTGTAACGTTGAGCGTAGCTAAATACTGCTATGCTCTAAAAGTGGTGGCTCAGCATGTTGGCACTGATGCGGCCATAACGGCCTATCATGCATTTGTTCAGTCCAGGCTGAGATATGGTTTGATATTTTGGGGTAATTCGTCGAAGTCAAAAGACTGATGGTTCTTCAAAAAAAAATGCATACGAAGCATATTTCAGATGAACTATCGAGAAGGCTGTAAATCAGTATTTATTGAGTATCGGATTTTGACGCTTATTAGCATGTATATATTAGATTCTTTTACATTTATACAAAAAAATAAAGATCTGTTTGAAAATTCTGTACACAGTCACACTTATACAATCAGACATAAGGCAAACCTAGTGACTGAAAAATGTAATTTTACCTTATACAAAAAAACGTACAAATGATAAATATCTATAATAGTTTTCCTTTAGCAATTCGAAATATGTCTTATCCTAAAGCAAAAAGAAATATCCCAAATTATTTGTTGGCAAAACATTCTACACACTGGGAGAATTTCTTCAGTGCTTCTGATAAGAATGAGATAGGATAAAACATAAACATTGCTGAATACTAAAGTTCCTAATTTTTAACAATGTGTCGTATACCTAAGATTGAGTAATTTTAGATTTTCAACGATGTTCCATAGTGCTATGCACTATTGTAACCTGTACTGTTGCTAGGAACAAATAATGCTCTACTATCTAATACCTAATAAACCACGCCCCTCTGGTCTCACCAAACACAGAGCATCGTCTTTTTGCCAAAGCGATTCGGGCTTGCGGTCGCGATGGGATACCCATGATTTTTTTGCGCTTGGAATTCGTTCAAAATAAATCCACTTTTCATCCCCTGTAACTATTGCAAACCACTTCCTTTTGTACCGTGAGCAAAATGTCACACGTGTTTTTGCGCTTTTCCATTTGCCTGGCGTTCAACTCATGTGGTTTCTACCGGTCTTCTGAATCTTTTCCCATCTCTCGTAGCCGATTGGAAACAGCTTGTTGACTAACACCCAATTGCTTGGCGAGTTGTTTTTGGTGTTTGCGATCATCTTCGTCCAACAATGAAATTCCACATCTTCGTATTTTTTTGGCGGTTTTCCACATCGAAGTCACCACTTTTGAAACGCCGAAACCATCGTTCACACGTATCTTGCGATGGAACATGTTCACCATAAGCTTCTCGAAGTAATCGGTATGATTCAACAGTAGTTTTATTCAAATGAAAACAAAAAATTAATGCTGTCCGCCAATGCTCTTTGTTCGGTATAAATTTCGACATATTAAACACAACACTATGCACACACTTTTCCAATTTATCACTCGTGCGCGTCTCACACTTATTGATGACACAACAAAATGGCGCAGTGTCAAATCTTTATAGCACAAACTGCATTGGTGCACCATCTGTTGTCTGAAATCCGTATTTCATACTTGTACACCTGGTAATGATAAGGAAGCAATAATTTCTCTTTTCTGTCCTAATTTAACGTACATTAGGCATCAATAATATAGAATTACTCCTCCTCCAAGAATAGAAAATCCGCAAAAAACGGCGAACTATCTCAAAAAATTCTAATTCCAACGAATCGATACTCGTAATTGACGCCTCAGTGAAAAAAATCATTGCTCTTGAGATTGCATTCTGTCAGATCGGCCTAGCAATTTGAAGCCTACGATTTTTTTTTTATGGGTCTGCACACGTGCTGCAGGGAAGTCCCTAAAGCGCTCCAGGAGCGGCGCGAGTGTGGAAAAAGCGATTCATGTTGTTCTTGAATCGCTGTAAATTGTACTCGGTGGAAAACACAGCGCTGGGCTTCCAAAGGGATGACGTTCTCCATATAAAAGACTGCTTGAAAAGCGTTGTACACGGAGTAACAAGCTGAACCTCATACGGATACGAAGCACCAGCGCGACGTGTATTTCTAACATGCACCACTTTGGGAGGAATTAAGCGGGCTACATCCTTCGAACACTTTCCAAAGAAATGTGTTTAGTGCTTAAGAAATGTGTTTAGTGCTTGTTGTTTCTTGTTTATACGAATTGTATTGTTGTACCTCAACATCGCCAATTTTCAGGATTTAATATGCATATGGGATCTGAAGAAATTCCCGATGTAACAATGGATGAAATAATGAACGACCTACAATATATGCACAACAGCAAAAAACCAGGGGACGCTGAAGTAACTATAGAAATAATGGTATGAGGGGCACTGATAACAAAAACTCAAGCGCTATGTAACAGGTGCCTTATAGAAAGTAAAAGACCAACACTTTGGGTAAATGCCTTGATTGTGAAAGGGGAACAAATTTAAATTGGAGAATTACAGAGCCATCAGCCTGTTATCAGGACTATACAAAATACTCACTAGAATTGTAACATATAGATTAACGAACAAAATTACAGTTATCAGCCACGTGAACAACGAAATTTAGACGAAGATACAGCACTTCGGATCATCTTCAAACAATTAGAATTACTAGTGGAAAAAGCCAATTGAATATAAGGTGACATTGTGGATAGCAATGGTTGACTATCGAAAAAGCATTTGATTCGGTAGAGATGTGGGCAGTCCTTATAGCCTTAAGTAACAGCGATGAAAGATACACATCTCTTCTTGAATACATATATAAAAATGCCACTTCTCAAATAATGCTTGAAGAAAAAACAAATACAATCAAAATTAAAAGAGGAATTAGACAAGGTGATTCGATATCTCCAAAGCTGTTCACGTTAACTCTAAAGGCATGTTCAAATCATTAAAGTGGGAAGACAAAGGAGTACTAATGGGCGGTGAACAATTAAATCACTTAAGGTTCACAGAAGATGTCACTCTGATCGCCAAGACAAAAGAAGAATGACAAGAAAATAACAAGTCTCGAGAAATGGGTCTGAAAATAAACTTCACCAAAACCAAATATTTGAACAACGAAAGTGAAGATAACAGTCAGGAACTATTACTAGAAGATGAAAGAAAAGGAGAGATACACACACATTGATATATTTAGTACAAAAAATAACCGGTCAAGTGCAAGTTGAACTTGCGCAATTAGTGTTCCGTACGTTGATTGCTTATAAAATAAGAAATGTTGTAACGGAAGTATAAAATGATCAGTGACTTCACAAAACACACCCCAAATAAGTTTTCAACAAAGTTTATTTCCAATCTTCAGAGAAAATAGATGACCTTGAAATTTCTGTTTTTTTTTTTTAAATACCAGACAAATTTTTACAGGTAATGCACTCGTGATAATTTTCGTTCAATCTACACCCCGTGGAGAATATTCCAGAATGTTTTCAAAATGTATTGATAAGTACTTTTCGAGATAAGGCGGGTGGACAGCGATTATTTGCGATTTTTTAAAAATAATACAAAGAAAAGTGCGCGCAATTACATTATATATATATTTTTTACTCGTGTTTTCACACGCTTTCATTTGACACCACACTCGATTACCTAGTAAAAAAATTTTTTTTTCACTTCCGATTTCACCCCCCAAAACTAACCCCTCAAGTCAAAATTTAACTTTCAAAACTACATGGCTCTGATGAGGCCATCAATTCCTATATTATTACCAAATTTCAACTTTCTATGACAAACAGTTTCGGAGAAAATCGGGTGTGACAGACGGACATACAGACAGACAGACAGATGGACAGACAGACACCAAAGTGATCTTATAAGTGTTCCGTACGGAACACTAAAAATCGAAATATAAGAAATAATTTAAAGGCGAACTTGGATAGAAGAGTCTCGTTAGCTTAGTCTGCGTTCGGAAGGTTAGAATTTACATTTAAACTGGACATCCCAAATACAATAAAAGCCAAAGTATTCGACCAATACGTACTGCCGGTATTAACATATGGCACTAAAACGTGGGCTTTAAGTAAAAGTATAATAAATTAACTCTAGGTAACTTAAAGAACAATGGAGAGGAAAGTGCTAAATATTAGACTCCAAGATCGTATTCTTAACATCGATATACGAAGAAGATCAGACGTGGCAGATGTAATACAACGAATATATATATTAAGGTGGAATTGGGCGGGGTATATCGCAAGGATAAATGATAACAAATGGACACGCCGTATAGTTGAATGGAGGCGTAGAGAACACAAAAGATGCAGAGGGACGACATAAAAAGATTAGCAGGAGACGACTGGAAACAACAAGCTCATTAAGCCGGGTTTCCACCAAACGGACATAGCACGAAACACAAACAAAAACTGTTTTTCTCAACAAAAAAAGCCATGTTTTATAAAAAATAAACAGTTCCGAAAGCATGTTTGTCGGGGAACAGTGTTTTTAGTAAACAAAACATTTTGCCATCTCGAGTCGGTACATCAAAGGAAAACAAATTTGTTCGTGTTTTTTAGTCGGTTTGGTTGAAACACCTGAATGTTGTAGTTTTGTTCTCTGCGACATTTGTACTCTACTCTTTCAACTAGTTATCAACTTTTTATTATATGTATGCAATTTTTATGAAGAGTTTGTCAACTTTTAAAAAGTAAGTACCATTTTTTATATTTATTTAGTTAAACTTTTTATTCAAATATATATATATATATATATATATATATATATATATATATATATATATATATATATATATATATATGTATGTATTTAGTTACAATGATAATTAAAAAAGTTGACTGGCAATTTTAGGTCCTAACAAATTAATTAACAATTTAAAATCGCTACTTAACATTCTGGCAAAATTGTGGAAGGAAGATCCCAATTCCTCATTTAACCCAATATCGCCAGTGCTTAAATCAGCCAATAATTCTGCTGTGCCGTAATTAACTCTCCTTTTTAATAGAGAACTGACCCAATATCTTGGTTTTTTCTGTTTTGGCCATTAGTTAAAAACAAACCACAGGTAATTATAAAAAATCGTCGTCTTGCGGGACTAAACAAAATGGGAAAAAGAGAACAAACACTAGCAACAAAACTTTTGGAACAGTCTACAGAAACTGTCTGAAAAAAAAACAAAACATGTTTTGTTTTGTTTATTAAAAACAGAACTGTTTTTTTAAACTCCCCGTTTGGTGGAAACCCGGCTTTAGAGACAACTTGGGGATGCAAAAGAAACAAAATTGTTGCCTGACCTCTCGTTTTCTTGGTTTTCACCTGTTGTATGGTCAAAATTTTAACATCATATATGCACATGGTGGTATTAAAATATTTAAGGTTCTTAGATATGTACGCCAACGGTTAGAGTAAAAAAATACGAGAAAAACAACATCGACGGGGCAATTACAATGTTGTCATACCGAAAATTAAAATCTTCTCTTAGTGCGTTATAAGGAATTTTACCTGTCACATTTCGAAGAAAAATTAGATGCTGCGAAAGCAAACTTAATTTATATTTCAATTATTCGCTAACGAAAATATCATGTTCAAACAGTTGCTCATTAAAAATTGAATTTTTGCTTTACATCTGTAATCATTACATTGCGATTAAAAATAATATTGAACTGTTATTAGAGTATAATTAACGATTCAATAATATAGTGTATAAAGACCCATGATATAATTATTATCACACACACACACACACACACACACAAAGTCCACCAGCTTTCTTAAGTTTACAAAATAGTAAAATTTGTATTTATTTAAAATATAGTTAAAAATTCTAAATAAAATTTGTATTCAGCCTAAAAATGTACAAAACACGTCAACAATTACGCTGCATGAGCATTAAGATCTTCATATATGGCTTGTTAAACTTAACAGAAATTAGGCACCTATCATTTGAAATGTTAGGCAAGATACATGGGGGGTGAAAAGTCCTAAGACTTTCCGAGAAATGCCAGCACAAACTAAAAACCATATGATCTTCAGTCAGTGTCAACTCTCAAAAGGTTTATGTCATTTTGTCTATTAGTTTGCGACTTACAGCAGTTTTAGTGACAAAACGCTACTTTTGATCTTGCAAAACGTAAAACCGAACCCCGAACTTATAGTGACATATTGTAATATTGTGTGAAAGTTTTTGTGATGAATATTAATACTGAGGGTAAGTACTATTTTTTAATGTATTTTTTTTAAACAAAATCTATTAATTTGAATTTTTAGTATTTTTTTTAAATAGCCTATATATTTTAGCGTGTTTTTTAAAAAAAAAAACTTTGAAAGTTCAGACTATACAGACATTCACCTCTATCCGGGCTAGTTTTTAGATATTACACAGAAATAACTTTATTCTTCGTAAAATTACACATATTGTTTAGCACACTTCAGTACAACATGTTTTTTTTTTCTTTTTTTCCAGAACACGTTTACTCTATTTCAAGAGTAGCCTTTTTTGAGGAGTGGTTGAAACACACGAAGAATGAAAAAAAACTCGCGTGTATATGACTTTCTTTCTTCAAAATTTCACTTTGGTGACATTACTGAAAGCAGCCAAAAAGAAATAAAGTTGAAGATATCCAACTTGTCTAATAAGTTTGGTGCCAAATGGTTGGCTTCAGGAAAGTCGAAGGAGCGTTTTTTAATTAAAAATAAGAATTGGTTGGATGAAGCAGACATACAGTTTACTGCTAGTTTTTTTTTGCGCCACAACCTTCAACATCAAGTGAGAATGGGACTCCTGCAGGAAGACCTCGCAAAGATTTCGAGGAATCGTCGTTTAAGACGAAGAAACGTCGCGTCGTGGATCTCGTAGAATCCCGAAGTGTCAGTGAATTGGTGACTGCTGCCGAAATTGCTGTGCGTTCAGCAGGGCAAAGGAAAATTGCCAATGTGATTAGAGACATTAGTGAGAGCCCAGATAATATTATTAAGTCTAAAAATACCAGTTCCGTTAATCCTAGGCAATTAAGTAGTGACGACGCCTTAGCTTACTATATAGATTTCTAAGTCAACAACGCATTCTTACAAACAAACTAGGAAGTGGTCCATGAAGGCGGGGCATAATGTGTTTCCGTCATATTTTAGTTTAAAAAAGTCCAAACAGGCCTGTTACCCTGCAGAGGAGCACTATAACAGAAACTCGTGCTGAAATAAATTTGCAAGCCTTATTAAATAAAACATAAACATAAAACATAAACAAAAACAAAAATAATATTTTGTTTTTCTTTTGTTGTTGCGCTTTTTTACCGAAAAAAATAATGAATTTTACACGAAAAAAATTTTTTTCTCTCCATTAATTTCTAAATAACTCCAAAACGATAAAAGATAGAATAAAATAATATTCAATCAACTTTAATAAAATTTTGTTACGCATTTTTTAATGTTTTATTTATAAAAATCTGACAAGTTGTTCCCGAGTTTATCGTTTAAATATGTCTGCGTAGCTGACTAATTTAGGGGAAAAAATTAGCCACGCCCATAAAAAAAACCAACGCGATGAATTTTTTCTCAAAATAACTTAATATGCCTAGAATATACATAAACAATTAAAATAAGTGAAAAAAATCATTTTGTCCAGCTAACTTGTACTAGTCGACACACTGTGCGATGGAACAAAAAGAATTTTGTGCATTGTCAACCATTGCTTTCTGACGAGAAATACAGCCAGAACCGAAGACTAATTTGAGAAATGCTGAGTCACATCTGCTCCTTCGAAAGCAACTATATGTTTAGTGAACTTAAATGCAGTCGTACAAGCAGCGTTCCACGTTCCGGACGTCCAAATAAGGCAGTCACTCCAAAACACACAAAAAAACCCACCCTATTGTTCTTAATGACCGCAAAGTGAAAGTGAAAGAGATAGCTGACATAGTGAAGATATCAACAGAACGCGTGAGATATATTTCGCATAAATATTTGCATATCAAATAGTTATGTGCCCGATGGGTGCAGCGGGTATTTTTTGGGATGCACATAGAATAATACTGATCTGCTATCTTGAGAAGGAGCGAACAATCATCGGACACTATTACGTTGGTGTAGTGGACCGTGTGAAATTAAGAAAAAAAGCAGCATTTAGCAAAGAAGAAGTGTTGTTTCACCAAGATCATGCATCCGCTAATAACTCCATAAAATCGGTAGCGAAATTGGAAAAATTTGGCTATGAATTGCTTCCTTATCCACCGTATTCAATAGATCTGGCCCCCAGCGTATCACGGAAACTGTGTTGAGAATAAAATTTTTGCAAAAACATTGTTTTTTTCTTTAAACATCTCGGGACTCCTCCCCCTTGAGTAACATTAACTAATCGGAGTCGGTAATTTAGTGGGCTAGTTGTTGCCTATAGTACTGCAAAAAGCAGGAACCGAAAGGGAATTACTGAACCTCGTTAAAAGAAGAAAGGTCTCGTATCTGGGTCACATACTCAGAGGGCCCCGCTATTACAACCCTAAATTAATCCTTCAGGGAAAAATTGAGGATAGGCGTGAGCCTGGAAGAAAACAGCACTCTTGCCTCCGAAATATTAGAGACTGGTGTGGAATACCGGATGTGGCCACAATCTTCCGGTAAGCACAAGAAAATGAGCTTTTAATACTATAGAAAAGAATGGGACATGAACCCAAGGTGCTGTGTGCACACGGGACTGGAAGAAGAAGGAGTTGTTGCCTAGTAATTGATCCCATTCCAGCTGGCCGTTTTAGGTGAATTACTGATAGTAGTTGTTATAGAAATATAATAAAGCCCGTGGTAACATAACTGTGTTGTCTTAAAAAGGGTCCTGAAATAGAATTATATGTTTCGGCTCCCGGACATGACGGTTATCATGATATCTCCGCCGATATCTCAATGATACAGAAATTTTTTTTCAAGGCTAAGAGCGAATGTAATAATATATATATATATATATATATATATATATATATATATATATATATATATATATATATATATATATATATATATATATATATATATATATATATATATATATATATATATAACATATATGAATATATATATAACAGCAGTATTTTACCTTGAAAATCCTGTTGTTTTAAAAAATTATTTTTAGTGCTCCGTACGGAACACTTATAAGATCACTTCGGTGTCTGACCCCAAGGTGCTGTGTGCACATAGGACTGGAAGAAGAAGAAGTTGTTGCCTAGTAACAGGTTCCATTCCAGCTGGCCGTTTTAGGTGAATTACTGATAATAGTTGTTATAGAAATGTAATAAAGCCCGTGATAACATAACTGTGTTGTCTTAAAAAAGGTCCTGAAATAGAATTGTATCTTTCGGCTCCCGGATAAGACGGTTATCATGATATCCCCGCCGATATCTCAATGATACAGAAATTTTTTTTTTCAAGGCTAAGAGTGAATGTAATATATATATATATATATATATATTATATATATACACACATATATATATATATATATATATATATATATATATATATATATATATATATATATATATATATAAAACATATATGAATTATAGTAACAGCAGTATTTTACGTCTTTACCTTGAAAATCCTGTTGTTTTAAAAAATTATTTTTAGTGTTCCGTTCGAAACACTTATAAGATCAGTTCGGTGTCTGTCCGACTGGCAATATTGTTATAGCATTAAAGGCGTCCAAAAGGGTGATACATGAGGCAAAATTTTAAAATTTCCTGAACTGACAAAAAAAGAGTTTAAAGATTCACTGAAGAAAAGAGATATTAGAAAAACTCTAGCATTGTCTATTATTCTTAATAATATAGTAGGTTCATTGCCATAGCGTCGGCGTAGCATTCGTCCTTGCCCACTAATAAAATTTAAAACATAATTAGGATAATCGCTAATATTCATAATTAACGTCGCGCCTAATCTAATTCATATCTCGACTACTGCCTGTTCGGCATTATTTATGGCTAGATAGCTGTCAGATGTTTCTCTGTGTTTATTTTTAAAGTTACAGATCTAAAAATAACAAATCTATGTGTGCCTTTACTTAACTTTCGTATAAATAACGTAAATACGAAGTGTCCCAAGATTTTAACATATTTCTGATAAACAATCAAAATAGTTAATGGAATAAACCCTCACTGTATATTAAACTACAATTCTTGGATTCATTATTTTTAATTTTTCCAGATAGTCACCATTCTTCGACGTTCCAAAGAATCAAGATTGCTGGTCAGTTCTGGGTCACCAGTCAGGCGAACAACTCTCTTCTGAATCATCATCATCGTTATCATCATCATCATTGTCATCATCAGCTATAGAGTCCATCATCGGAAATAAGCCTCCCCTGAGTACGTCCATCTTCTTTGGTTTTGGGCTTTGTTTATGCAGTTGTATCCCACTATTCCAGTTCCTCCAGTTGATTACTTTATGGATCCATCGATTATCAGAGAATCTTACGATATGACTCGCCCAGCTCCACTTGCCACAACCTGCTTACCCTCTCAGCTACATCAGTTATCTGAATTTCTTCATTAGTCAGCCTATCCCTCAACGATATTCCCAACATCTTCCTTGCTATCGCTCTCTACTTGTAGGTGATTTGTAATTTCTGGATTCAAAGCCCCCGTTTCCGTTCTGTATGTCAATACTGGCAACACGCATTGATCAAATGTGTTCGCTTTTAGTGTATTCGAGACATTGGAAAGGAAAATGTTCCGCAATATGCCAAACGCCGACCAAGATCATTCTCCTTGATAAATCTGCTTTTTAGTTTTTTTGAATATTACTATTTTTTGTTCAAGATATACGTATGAATCTGTCCTTGTGATTTTCGCGTTTTCTTTATCACAGTCGTCATTTGTCACGAATATGGTTTTGGCGATGTTTATCTTCGGACCAATTCTTCTTTGTTGTTAGATATAAACACTATATCATCCGCGAATATCCTATATTTATACCCTTACTTGTACATGGAAGCTGTTTGAAAAGATCTTCTAGCGTCAACGTAAAGAATTTTCTGCGAGATGGTGCCTCCTTGACGAATTCTGAGTAGAATCCAACAAATACAGTGTATGTTTGGGAACAGTGCACCAAATATGAGAACAGTATTTCATTGTTGGTCGAATTTGAGCTTTATATAGAATTAACAGTTGTGGAGTGTAAAGCTTTCTTGTTCGAAATAATATTCCCAGGTTTTGAGAAAGTATGCTTGCAACATCCTCATGCCGAGACATGTTCGTTCCTAAGTTAACACCCAGAAAATTATATGACGAAGCTAGGAGGAGGAATGGAGTGCCCCGACATAATCACGTCCGGTCAACTTAAACTTTTTTAAAAAAAAACCGCTGCCTTGGTGTTTGAAACGTTAAATTTTACTGTTACTGTCACCACAAGATAGAATTTCTCAGAAATCCTTCAAGATATTTTAGAAGATGGTGATTTATAGTCTTTTTCATGACTTTCGGCATTATTGAATGCAGTACGACTGGTCGTTAGTTATTTGTTTAGGTCTTCTTGCCTTTTTTGATTATCAGCTGAACTGTAGCGCGTTCCGAGCAGGAAGGAAATATTCCCTTTCTGTAGTAATCGGTTGAAAATTCTACAGAAAACTAGTGTTAGTTCTCTTGCGCATTTTTTGAACATTATGGCAGGTATTCCGTCAGTGCCAGAAGCGTTTTTGGTGTCTAGCTTCATTAAAATACGTTTTATGGTACGCTGTCTAAAGACAATGTCGGGCTTCCTTGACTGCACTATGTGGATAATTGGTATTGCTGTTCTTGGGAAATCGACAGTAGAATGTGAAGCAAAAATCATAGGTAACAAGTTGGTTCATCTCGTATTATTACATTTTTGTTATTTATTATCAATAATGAGATCAGCATAGTGTATTATTTTTAATTTATTATCTTCCATTTTATGATCACTCTATATATAAACTTGTCTAACTGCATCATTCATTATTCTAGGATGTTTTTTAAGTTATCTACCTATCTATAAATAACCGGTCAAGTGCAAGTTGAACTTGCACAATTAGTGATTGTTTGTAAAATAAAAAATTTTGTTACGGTGGTATAAAATGATCAGTGACTTCACAAAACACATCCCAAATGAGTTTTCAACAAAGTTTGTTTCCAGTCTTTACTGAAAACTGATGACCTCGAAATTTTTGTTTTTTTTATATACCAGATAAATTATTAAAGGTAATGCACTCGTGATAATTTTCGTTCAATCTACACCCCGTGGAGAATATTCCAGAATTTTTTCAAAATTTTTTGATCAGTACTTTTCGAGATAAGTTGGGGGACAGCGATTTTTCGCGATTTTTTAAAATAATGCAAAGAAAATTGTGCGCAAGTATTATATTATATATATATATATATATATATATATATATATATATATATATATATATATATATATATATATACTACTTGTGTTTTCACAAACTTTCATTTGAGACCACCCTCGATGACCTAGTAAAATTTTTTTTTTCACTTCCGATTTCACCCACAAAACTAACTCCTTAAGTCAAAATTTAACTTTCAAAACTACACTGCTCTGATGAGGCCATCAATTCCTATATTATTACCAAATTTCAACTTTCTATAGCAAATAGTTTCGGAGAAAATCGGGTGTGACAGACAGACAGACACCGAAGTCATCTTATAAGTGTTCCGTGCGGAATACTAAAAAACGTAACTGCCGTGAACACTTAGTCTAGAGTATCTGAGTTTGTTTCATTAGATCTAAAAAAAAATATTTTGTTTGCGCCTCAAAAAATATTAATTTTTCTTCATATTATTAAAAGCTTTGATTTTGAGCTTACATGACCAAATCTGATAAGAATTTCATAAATAATTAAGAAAATACCCATTTCACCTAAATAGGGGTTTGAATGTTTAACTGTACAGGCTTTTCTTATCATACTTTTCATATTCTGCAATCAATTACCTTTCAAACGACACCTTCCTCTTCAATATTTATCGGAAAATGTTTGAAATATCAATCTTTTCAGTTTTTTAAGTCCATAGTGCGACACCAAAAGTCCTTCGGATTATTCAAATACGATTTTGAGACGCCTTTCCTAAGGCGTTTTTGGTCCGTAGCCTATAAACGCGGTACCCATTGCGCACTAAGCTTTTTCATTTTTAGAACTTCATATGTACCCATTCATATATAGCTCAGTCTCCAGGGGTTTTGAGCACTCATTAAATGTTAACAGATAGTTTTTGGACGCAGAATACGATAAAAAAAAATTTGCTAAAGTTTGATGTACGCTAAGCCCACAAAATTCGAAATAAAATCAAAAAGCTACAAAATATCGAAAAACTAATAGCACCATGTGAAAAACCGGGAAATATTACAAAAAATTAGTAAATAGATTTTTTTTATTAGTGTGAGAATCTATTAAAAATTCGGATGATCCGAAAAGTGTAGCGCGCCAAACAGGTTAATTTGAAAGTCTACGCGCACCGCTCGAAAGTTATTCGTTTTTATTTGTTTTCAGAGTGTAAAAAGAAGTTAGGAGATATCTGTGTGAAGAGAAGACTTTAAAGTTCCGATGATACTAACATTTTTTATTTTTATCGCTTTATAATTTGTAAAACTTAAAACGAAATTTTTGTTTGCTTGCTTTTGACGGGCATACAGTAAATTACAAATATTTAATAAAATATGGTATTGAAAACAAGTCCTTGTGCATATATCATTGTTATATCTTAAATTCCAATATAAGAATAATTTAAAAAAACCACATTGTCTGTGTTATTTAAAAATTGGGTTTTAAAATATGAAAATTTGCCTACTGTAGTACGCTGCCGGAAATTTTACGTTCAATACAGTACGAAATGGTCAAAAAAAGTCGGACATCTTTTTTAGTTACAGTTAAAAGTATGCTTGATATTAGAAAATCATTAAAAACTCAAAAAACATTATCTTTTTTGTAATTTTGCTCTTAAAAAAGTGTTCTTGATAAACTTTTTCTTATTATTAATCATACAACTTAAACTTAAAATAAAAAAAAAATATTTAAAGATGGAAAATGAAAGATAAAAGATTAAGCTTTAAATACAAAATATTCATATTTCCTTTGAATATCCAGGCATAAAAAAAAAACAATTACAGAGGCCAACAAAAAAATATTTGTAAAAACTTTTTAAATCAATACATTTTATGTATTTTTGGGTACTAAAACTGTATTTGGTATCAGTTTTTTTGTATCACCCACAGTTCTCTCACAATATGACATCAATTAAATTTCAAAATAGTAGAAATTTGATACATAAAAAATAAAAACTTAAACAGTACTTTTATTTGATTAGGCTACAATTTTTACTCACGATAACATATTTCACTTCAATGCGCTTATTTTTTTGTATTTCCTTTCCCTTTTCTTTGTGAAATTTCTTGTATAGATTTTTCTCCGATGTGATGCATTTTGTTGTTCTCTATGAAGTGACCAACAGGAATCACCTATCATGGTACCGTTTCTTCATCTCCTTTATGTCCTGATGGAACCGTTTCCCCTGCTCTTCACTCACATCGCCTAAGCTTTTAGGAAAAAAGTCAAGATGGCTGTGCAAGAAGTGGACTTTAAGGCTCATCAGACAACCTAGATTTTTGAACTTATCTATCATGTTAGCTACGATAAGTTCATAGTTAAGGTCTTTCACATTGCTCATAAACTTAGTCACAACTTCTTTAAATGATATCCAAGCCTTCTTTTCCTTCGTAATCATAATTGCTTGAAAGTTGGAATCGAACATCATTTTACAAATATCAGACCCAACAGAAACCCCTTCTTTCAGTTCGGCTTCTGATAAATGAGGACCTCTTTTACACAAATATTTAAAACATTCTCCATCTTAGGCAAGGCTTTCACAAATTGTTTCATTAAGCCTCACCTGATGTGTAGTGGTGGTAAAAGAATCTTTTTTGGGTCTACTAAAGTTTTATTCAAAATGTTCTTCTCACCAGGTGTTAAAGTTTTTCTTACAGGCCATTGTTTTTAGGACCAATGTTGATCCCTTACTCTGCTGTCCCACTCACACGTAAAACATGGAAACTTTGTAAATCCCTTTTGTTGACCAAGGATCATGGAGACAACTTTTAAATCTCCACATAGCATTCAGTCGTGAGCTGGATAGTTAATTTTCTGTAAAATCATGTTAAGATTTTCGTAAGTTCCCTTCATATGGATTGAATAAGCAACAGGCAGTGAAGCATAAGTGTTTCCGTTGTTTAACAAAACACCTTTTAAACTAGTTTTTGATGAGTCTATAAAAAACCTCCAATCTTCCTTCATGTACTCAAATTCGTTCATTAGTCTACCAATATCATGCTAGTAAACCAAATCCTCTTCCTGCTTGAAAAACTGAGCAAACTGTTGATCTCTTGTTCTATAATGGTAAATAGATTTTCCAGATTCCAATAAATGTTTTTCTTTCAGCCTAGAACCAAACAATTCTGCTTTTTCCTTAGTCAAACCCAAATTTCGCACTAAATCATTTAACTCAGCTTGTGTAAGCAACTGTGGTTTTAAATTTTCTAGAGAACATTGAAACTCATCATCATCCGGTTCCGGTCCATGTCCTACCGGCCGATTAGCTGAAGTTAGGATAGACAATTACTTTCTTATTCTTGGAGCTATATCCAGAAACATCAACGCTGCAAAAATAACAATCATTTGAATAATTTTCTTGCTCTCTGCATACCATGGGTACTGCAAATCTTTCTTTTCTTTCTTATGCCATTTCCTAAGATCCTCGATACAAACATAACCTACTTTGTGAGGAACCCAATTTTTTTCTTGATTACCGATTTCTACACCAAAATATGCAAAGTATACTTTTTCAAATCTGTCATCGGATTCTTAATCAGCACCCCGAAAAATACCTTAATAGCCAATTTCAAAATATTTAGTGGTATACAAAAACGTTAATTTAATCATAAATGAGGTTGATTCCCACTACAACAGAATTGGCTAAACCAACCATTTCATTTAAAAAATTTTTTTTTAATCATGGTAAAAGTAAAAAAAAATAATCTATATACTAGTTGTTTGTAAAATTTCCCGTTCTTTAACGTGATATTAGTTTTTCGTTATCTTTTATAATTTTCGAGATATTTGCGAAAAATCGATTTTTTCGTATTATTTTCGATTTTGTAGACTTAGAGTACACACACTTTTTTTTTATCGTATTCTACTTCCAAAAAACTACCTGTATGCCAAAATGCAGCTTGTTAATAATGAACGAGAGCTTTTCGTCAAAATTTGCCTCTGACGACTGGGCTGAATTGCCTACCATCTCAGCAGTCTTACGAAAATAATGCGACGATCTTCTATCACGATAGCATGATTTTATCGATCACATCTTCAGAAGAAACCTAAATAGGGCGTCCTGAACATGCTGTGCTCCTACGGCCACGTTTAACTTCATTTACCCAGTAGTTTTGAGTGCTGGTGCAGAATTGTCATGAACTTCCTTCAATTCAGGTTTTCTGTGTGCCGCAATACACTTATCTTAAGTAAAAATGTTTTATCACTCACGATACTCGTGCAAAACGTGCAAGACCGATCACATCCATAACTACCAACAAACAACTGCGCGTTCCATCTGTTTAAAATTTTGAACACAACCGTTACAGGAATCACGCTTACCAACAGTCGTGCCCTTTAACACAATTTCCCGCCATTTCAACAAAATTTACCAGACTCATTAATTCACCCTCGTAAACGTACTTTCTAATTCATTAAAAATCTTGACAGTGAGCGCAATGAGAAAAAAGTCAATAAAACTATAAATCCAAACAAAAAATACATAATGGTTTTATCCCCACATCCATCACGTATAATTACAATGTAGCCAAGCCAGTTTATCAAATGATACTCAACGTTAATGACAAAATAAAAACAAAATATAATTGTTTCGATTACTACTGTAGTTGCCATGATGCGAGTCATTAGCCAAGCAGTTAACAATTAATAATTTTTATACGGCTTATAATAAATTGGTGCAAAAACTTTTTTAAGTTTTTCATCATCATCATCATCATCATTATCATCGTCATCAGCCGCCATTATGCTTAAAATATTTCAGCCAGTTAAATCGATGAATTGAAATTGGCAGTCAATTTTAATGACTTGCCGATTTCGAGATGACGCCCTTCTGTCAGCCGATTGATTTGATATTGGCGAACGGACGACGATGATTGATTTTAATTATTTTCACAAAAGAAGTCCTAAGGTAGCGAATAAACTACGGCGGTGAGATTTAAGAAAATGTCCGACAACGTCGGCGCGGAGGCAGGATAAAAGAATGTCTATATATTGTGTGTAGAAAAAGAAAGGATCTTTTTAAAACGGGTGCCAAAAACAAGGTTCGCCTTTAAAAAAAAAAGTAGTAGTAATTACACTGTCTCCAAAGGATGGTGGTTATATCTTGTTTCTAGATGATTTTGCTCCTGCTAATCTGCTGAGCTGAATGGAGTGCTTGAGGAAATTCTTTAAAGCACTATGCACTTAAGGAAATACTTTTTGCTAGCACTTAATACTATATACGATTCAATAAACAGTAACAGATTCTTGGGTAAGTGTTTGTTACTTTTGCTCAATTAATATAAACGACATAACTAACAAGTCCACACACACCATTAAAAACCCAGATCTACAGTCTGCAACAGGGCCCGTCTCTCACGGTACTGAATTGCCGCTGCCACCTGGACCAACTTCTAAATTTATAAAAATAGAATATTTGGTTATCGCTTAAAACTTATGAACTAAGTACCTCCGATATTTTTAAGTCTTTAAATTTTAAAGGATAACATTTTCGAGCAAAATCTTAGTGCTCCCGAGAAAGCTGCCTGGAATTATATCAGAAATGTCATTAAAAATTTTTTGGGCAACATATGTTAGGACATTTTTTTAAATAAATTTAACAAAAATGAAGCAAGATATTAAAACTTTCTAAGGTTAGTTTGAAAGCTGACAATCACATGACAGAAGAGAAGTAGTATACTTAAACAAATATCTCGCGAAGAAAATATAGACCGTCGAAAATCCAGAAAAAAGCGCAGTAATTCTTAGAAATATTCATTCTCATTTTTTTCCAATAACAATAACTTTCGCACACTCTCACATTCGTATAGAATACCATCAGGATTTACTTCAAGAGTTAACCATGTTTTCAAATAATTTTTGGTGTTTCAAATCGACCAAAATTTTTTGTCCCTTTTTACTATCAGCTCTTTTATTTCGGTGGAACCTGGCTCAGGGACGACACAGCGAGGAAGTTATAACAAATAATATGATTTTAAGTGTTCTTAAGTTACTAAAATTTAAGTGTAATTTTAGTATGAATAAAATAAATTTTTTTCAAGAGCACTGAGATATTTCTAGCTTTAAAAAAATGATATTAAATATTAATATTTTATCAATGCAATTAGATAAAAAAAAAAACTATATATCACCACTACACTAAACACTTTATTTTTGCACTGGCTAACATGGTTAGCGAAACGCGCGTCGAGCGCAAAAATAAAGTGTTTGGTGCAGTGGTGATATATAGTGAGTAGTGTCATTTTGCTAAAGATTCCACAATCTCAACCAATTAGAAAGACATCAATCACATGAATATGTGAAAGTTATTATTATTTTTTTAAATCCTATAAAGGAAATATCGCCCATTAAAGGTATGTAAATGAATGCATAGTTTGATAGTTCTACTCTTTTGCTTCCCTTGCTAAAGGGAAGTACAAGATTTTGCATCTCTTCATGTTTTAGGGTCGTCAGATTCCGAAAACATAGTCCTGCATTGCCGTCGGTCTCTCTGTTTCTTGGTACGATAACTCTCGAACGATATCAAATATCAGTCTACAATTTGGAATACATATATTACTCAAAGTAGGGATGAATTTTACACTTTTTAAGCAATATCGCTACAGGGGATGAGCGTAAAAGGAGTGCAGGTAAGTAAATTTTATTGATTTCCTATATCATGGTGAGAAATTTTCTTGGTTTTAAGTTCATATCATGACCAAATTTTAATTATCAGTATTTGTAGTTAAGCCTATAAGGAATTAAATAAGGGGAGGTGACTGTTAGAAGTTACTTCTTATATGTGTATTTCCATAAATTGTTGATATGTTAGCGATTCAAAAGAGAGAGAAATTTTTTTTTTAAAGTAATACTCATTAGACTCGATTTAAATCGTTCCTTGGACCTCCAGGAAATTCACGGCTGAACAAGACTTTTTTAAGAACCCTTTTTAATAGCTCAATATGAAAATTTTTGCGGAAAAAATGGAAAACTCGCTAAATTGCCGAAAGAAGCGTAAAAAATCAATATATAATGTACCATATTATAAGTTTATCCATGTGATTTATTGAAATTATTCATCTCGAATCCTGATAACGTTTTTCTCTTTTATACAGGGTTTCCCAGTATTCCGTGTACATAGAGTTACTGTGGATTTCTGGGATGAAAATATGACCATTTAACCCAACTTTCCTTAGTCCAAAAACTCGTAATTTTTGAGGTACAGGGTGTCAAAGTTATATTTTCATTTTAGTTTTTCTTAAGTAGCTTTCTTAACAATTGTACTATTTCTGAGAATGAGAAATCGAAACCAGCTCACAGTTTTGTTGTAAATTGCTTTCTTGGTAAATGTTGTTCCGGGCAACAGTTTCTGAGATAATAGGATGTTTGTTTCCATTTTTTAATTCGCAAACGCCTTATCCAGGCTTCGGACAGATCCAAAAGAACAGTCTTTGAAATTTGGAGCACGCTTAAAGACAAACAGGCTATCAACAATAATAAATTTAAAGGCTAACGGGCCAACAACCGTAAGAACGTAAAAACCAACTGGCTAACAGCATAAAAGATTACCCACAAATTGACAAATTTGAAAAAAAATATCCCACTATCTCAGACACTGTTACTCGGAGCAACATTTGTCAAGAGAGACCTTTCTTAGACAGGAAAAGGCGGAGAATACAAATATTTAATTAAAAATATCATACAGAGTGGTATAAAAAAGTATACACAGTGCAATAACATAATTTACAACAAAACTGTGAGCTGATTTCGATTTCTCATCGCAGAAATAGTAAGAAATTGTTAAGAAAGTTACTTAAGAAAACTAAAATAAAAGTATAATTTTGACACCCTGTATCTCAAAAATTACGAATTTTTGGACTAAGGTAAGTTAGGTTAAATGGTCATATTTTCATCCCAGAAATCCACAGTAACTCTATGTACAGGGTGGTCCAAATTGGACACTTTTAACGGTAAACCCCTTTATCGAAAGGAGATAGACGAAAACTGATGTCGGTGTCTACGGCTCAATTTTTATGATAAACTCAATGGTGAAAACCGCATATCGATATCTAGTACCGTTTCAGATATACAGGGTATTTGTTTGTAATTCTTTTCCTATTGAAAATGTAACTTACACTGTTGAACTCCACGTAAAAAAGTGCTTTGAGAATGTTTTTAACAGAAATCAAAAATTTTCAATAGGAAAAGAATTACAAACATTTTTCCAAAATGCAGATTTTTGAAAAACACCCTGTATATCTGAAACGGTACTAGATATCGATATTCGGTTTTGACCACTGAGTTTATCATAAAAATTGAGCTTAAGGCACCGACATCAGTTTTCGTCTATCTCCTTTAGATAAATACAGGGTTACAGGGAAAGTTCCCTTTAAAACTAGGTCCTGAATTTGACTCTATGGGACCAATCTGTACACGGAATACGATTTTTTGGATGGGGGAGTCTGCAAATTATTTTAAAAACCTTGTATACTGGATCTATTGAAAATTCTAAGAAAATGGCCATTTTTGCCCACCGGTTTACTACCTGCATCTTTTTTGTCCGGGGTTTTTATATATTTTTGTCAAATTAACGTCCAGATACACATTTCTTGGGATGAACTGGCTTTTTTGACCTGCTAACTTCGAATATGCTGACATCCTAATGTGTTAACGTGATGAATACATACTGCGATATCCTACTCGTCGTGTACCTGATGTTTTATGTACCGAAATACGACGTCTCTTTGTTGATGTTGTCGCACAACATATTTCGCACTTTTTGGTCGACGATTAGAATTCTGCAGAAATGTCGAAGATGCATCTTTTTTTAAGAAAATACTATCGAGTCGAAATTAGACGGTCTTACAAACTACCACAATGCCCACTATTGGGCTTTTAAAGAGGAAGGCAACCCAAACAAAAAATGAACGAAAGGATCACAAAACAAGATTCAGCTTAAATGTGTGGATGGTATATTTCAAAAGACTCACTACAGAGGAAGTATTCGTGCATGGCTCAATGACAATTATCCCAAACAAATGGATTGGAAGAGGCGGACCCATACCTTGGCCGGCGAGAAGCCCAGACTAACACCGATGGATTTTTATGTATGGGGTCACATGAAAAAGTCTCGTATACAACCAGATGACTCCTATCGAAAACGTGGATGTCCTAAGACAAAAAATAATTGATGCGGCTGACGAAATGAGGCGGCACCTCACAACCAGCGTTGTGAAAAGTAATTTAAGAAAAAGAATGAGAATTTGTTTTAGAAATAGGGGCGACCATATAGAACATGAATTATAATTAATAAAAAATATTAAATTGCAAGGTTTTTTGTTATATTTGTGTATTTTTCGTATTTTCACCTAGAACTAAAAATTTACCTTTTGCTACCCGATCATTCTGTGTTACAGTTTTCCTATTAAACTCCTAGTATTATACCTTTTTTGATAGCTAAAAAGACGTAAAAGTTTTTAAAATAATTTGCAGAATAACTTCCATACATTTTTTTTTTCTCTTTATGATTCAAAGTAGGAAACACTTGGTAAAAAATAATTTAGAAACATTAACAAGCCGCCATTTGAAACTGTTATATAGTTAATTTTTTTTTGATGATTTTTGATACTTGACATACATACTAACTAAAAATAACCAAAAAATCGCATCGAGAACCTCCAATAAAAAAAAATCGATATAAAAGCAAAAAAAAACATGTTTTTTTTAGAAAATCTTTAAACTTCAATATCTCGAAAACGGTTAAGTTTAGGACATCATGTCATAGAGTCAAATCGGTCAGAAACGACCTAAACTATACGTCCTTAATTATCTAGGACGATATATATATATATATATATATATATATATATATATATATATATATATATATATATATATATAATACGATACATTATATATTGATTTTTGACGCTTTTTACGGTAATTTAGCGAGTTTTTTCCATTTTCTCCGCGAATATTTGCATACTAAGCTGTAAAAAAAAGGTTTGCCGGATTCTGGTAGTCTTCTTCTATTACTTTTTGATTATTTTAAATTAATTATGGTCGACCATATAAGATTAATAAGATAAGGGAGGGGGTTAGAGAGATTGTTTCGTACATATTGTATATTACTTACCCTTTAGGAATTTTTGAATCGAGTAATTGTTTTTTTTTTTAGAATTTTGTAAACCTTTTAAAGTTATTTTATTATTAAGAACATCTTATATGAATATGAAAACATTTCAAAAAATTTCTATGTTGCGAAAAAAAATTAAATTTTGTAAAATTTAA
Organism: Pachyrhynchus sulphureomaculatus; assembly: GCA_019049505.1. NCBI lineage: Eukaryota > Metazoa > Arthropoda > Insecta > Coleoptera > Curculionidae > Pachyrhynchus > Pachyrhynchus sulphureomaculatus. The sequence continues at coordinate 114,683,180 of CM032452.1, read as the reverse complement.
GTTTAAAAATCCTCTACTTACCACACCAGCAAAATTCTTGCAACCACTGCCATCACAGCAAAACTACTAATAGATTATTGGGGAACCTTTAAAAAACAAATTAAATATTTCACATCGTCCCTCCCTCCAGACTAAGGAACCATTGAAATAAAAAAATAATGATAATAAGAACCAATTAATTTAAATCTTCCCACCTTATCTGTCAAGTTCTAATATATTATTGTTGATGCTTCTTTAATAAAAAAATTCTCTCCCTTTCTCTCTCTATCTTTCTCTCACTCTTTCTATTTCTGAGATATTGATGTGTGCCGGCAGATTTCCTGGAAAACTTTTTAAATTCTCGTTCATTTCTTTCATAAGATGATAGTGCTGTTATGTAAAGTAATGATATACTGACACCTTAGTATTATAACATTATACAGGATGTACTAAAAAATTTTATTTTTTTTAGGTTTATTAAGAGAAATAAAAAATAGTTTTTCGCTCCTATATATATATATATATATATATATATCTATATATATATATATATATATATATATATATATATATATATATATATATATATATATATATATATATAGTCGACACTCTATATAGTGAAAGACCAAAATGTTGACCGAAATTTCACTATAGAAAGTTTTTCACTATATAAAGAAAAAAATCCGTATATATTGCTATGTATGTATTTTATACTGGTAATCATTTACTTGTATTTTATAAGGTACAAGCAACAAAAAAAAAATGCAAAATTAAATTATTAGAAAAGATTTTATTAAACATTTGAAAGTTTAAATAGTACATAGCATGTACAGGGCTAAATACATAAATAAAGTCCGTACGTTATATATTTACCCGTGCGTCATAGTTTTCAGGCCATATAACAGACGACTATTATATTATTTGTCTCTTTTCACCAATAAATCGTAGGTATTGGTAAAAAGAGACAAAAAATATAATAGTCATCTGGGATATTGCGTGAAAACTATGACGCACGTGTAAAGATATAACGTACGGACTTTATGTATGTATGTACTACATACGAAATAAAAAGAATAATACAAAATCTGTTAATACATATGTACCTACTATGTACATACGTATTAGGAAAATAATCAGTTATTTTCTTTTGAACATTACTTTTGAAAAATAATTGTTGTTCAACAAAATTCTCACATTTATTCAAATGCATAAAGATTTGATCAGGTACACTTTCCTGGCCCCTGAGAGTAGTTCGCACAATGTCAAATGCATTTCTTATTTCATTTTCACTAAATTTAGCAGGACATTCCCCGGTTTCAGTTTCTTCTTCATGATCTTCTATACTTTTTATATCGTCAATTATGTCTTGGTCAGTTGGGAGATCTGTCGTGCCAACATCATTGTCGATTTCTAAGAAATCTTCAAGTAAAAAATTTGCGTCGACGGTAGCAGTTTTTTGTAGAATACCCCATTGCCTTTTTAAGGTAGCGAGATCCATTTCGTCTTCTTCTTCCCATTCGTCAATTTTTCAGTAAAACCTGCTTTAGAAAAGCAGTTTTTGATAGTTTTCTGAGAAACATTTTCACTCCATACTTTAGCGACTTCGGTTATACACTCTTTAAGGGTAATCAATTTTTGGACTGGAAGGTTGTTATCAATCGCATTAACAATTTTGTGAACAATTCTGTTTCGGTAATGATGTTTTATGTTTTTTATAATACCCTGGTCCATAGGTTGCAATTTGGAGGTCATGTTTGGTGGAAAAAAGATCAATTCAATATTCCTTAACTTTTTACTTACAGTAACTGGATGTGCAGGACAATTGTCTATAAACATCACAATCTTTCACTTTTGGCTTTTCATTTTCGTGTCCAGTTCTTTGATCCATCTTTCGAAAATCTCAGAAGTCATCCATGCCTTTTTATTATTGGCGTAATCTAACTCCAGAGATTTAACTCCTTTTAAACTACGGGGATTTTTGCTTTTGCAGTAATTTCAGTTTTTCTGAGCCATCCATGTTTGCTCCAACCATAAGTGTCACCCTTTCTTTACTTGTTTTAACACCAAAACATTTATCACTTTTAAAAGCAAAAGTTTTATTTGGCAAACATTTAAAAAGCAAACCGGTTTCATCACAATTGAAAACGTTTTTTTTGGCTTTTTCAATGCACTTTTTAAAACAGTTTCAGTCCAAATGTCACAGTCCTCCTGACTAACGCTTGCACTCTCGCCAGACATCGTCTTGAAAACAATTGAATTGCGAGTCTTCCAGGCACTCAACCACCCTTTACTAGCTTGAAAATTAACGCAGTTAAATTCTTTAGCAAATTTTAGAGTCTTTTGCTTTATTAAATTTCCCGATATTGGTACGTTTTGATGCGTACGGGCCACTTGAAACCATTGTAAAACTGCTTCATTTACATCCTCGTAAGTACTCACCCGTACTCGTTTTCGACTTCTTGGAACACTAGGTTTCTTGATGATATCAATTTTTTTGCAGCCTTTATCAACTTCCTCCAAAACTTTAATTTTCTCAGCAAAACTTAAACACACTCGCTTGGACATCTTACTTGATTCTTAAACAAAAAGAAACTGAACCTGAATTTGCGAATTACTAGGCCTCGACTATAAAATGGGTTTTTCCCCGGGTTTCTATAAAATGGGTTATTCCCCGGGTTTCTCACAGAAATCTACCTGATTCATTGCCAACCATTAGGCGTTATAAACGCGTTAAGAACCTTTTCAAAAGAATGCGTCATAAAAATGGAATTCGTGCTAGTGTTAGATAAAAATGGGAAACCCGAAATGGCCAAGATCTCAATAAATGCATAAAAATTTATACATAAAATTCCAATAACAATTTTATTATATAGAGTGTTACTATTTTACAGATTCACTATATGCAGGGCTTTTTACATGAAATTTCATTAAAATATTCTAGGTCTTGAAAAAATTGCATTATAAAGAGTTTTTCACTATATAGAGTTTCACTATAAACAGTGTCGACTGTATATATATATATATATATATATATATATATATATATATATATATATATATATATATATATATATATATATATATATATATATATATGTATATATATATATATATATATATATATATATATATATATATATATATATATATATATATATATATATATATATATATATATATATATATATATATATATATATATATATATATATATATATACGAGGCTGGTTTGAAAAGTCCGTGCAAAAATAAAAACTACTTATCTGTTTGGGGTAAACCTTTTTTATTTTTCGACATAGTCTCCTTTTAGGCTTATACACTTCGTCCAACGATGTTCTAGTTTGTTGATCCCTTCCGAATAATAGGATTTGTCCAAGTCTGCAAAATATCCATTAGTGTCTGCAATCACCTCCTCGTTTGAATAAAATCTTTGTCCCGCCAGCCATTTCTTCAAATTGGGGAACAAATAGTAGTCCGAGGGAGCCAAGTCTGGAGAATAGGGGGGATGTGAAACGAGTTGGAATCCTATTTCCATCAATTTTGCGACCACAACTGCTGAGGTGTGTGCTGGTGCGTTGTCGTGATGGAAAAGGATTTTCTTGTGGGCCAATCGCGGGCGTTTTTCTTGCAGCTCGGTTTTCAAACGGTCCAATAACGATGAATAATATTCACCTGTAATAGTTTTACCCTTTTCCAGATAGTCGATGGGGATTATCCCTTGCGAATCCCAAAAGACAGTCGCCATAACCTTTCCGGCCGAAGGAACGGTCTTCGCCTTTTTTGGTGCAGATTCCCCCTTGGTAACCCATTGTTTAGATTGTTGTTTGGTCTCAGGAGTATAGTAATGTATCCATGTTTCATCCACAGTGACGAATCGACGCTTAAAGTCCTCCGGATTCTTCTGGAACAGCTGCAAACCATCCTTGCAACACTTCACACGATTCCGTTTTTGGTCAGGCGTGAGCAATCGCGGCACTCATCTTGCGGATAGCCTTCTCATGTCCAAATGTTTATGCAAAATATTATGTACCCGTTCAGTCGAGATGCCCACAGCACTAGCAATCTCACGCACCTTAACTCCTCTGTCATCCATCACCATATCATGGATTTGATCAATGATTTCTGGAGTCGTAACCTCCACAGGCCGTCCAGAACGTTCAGCGTCACTTGTGCCCATATGGCCAGTCCGAAAATTTTGAAACCACTTATAAACTGTTCTAATCGAAGGTGCAGAGTCACCATAATGTTTATCAAGCTTCTCTTTAGTCCCTGAGGCGTTTTGCCTTTCATAAAATAATGTTTAATCACTACACGAAATTCTTTTTCGTCCATTTCTTGAAAATCACTCGACTTCCTTGATTCACACGAATGCCAAACACAAAGAAATAGACCAATATGGCTGAAACTTGGTGTGCGTTCATTCAAGAGATGCTACTAACTAAACATGACCTCGATACGCGCCGGTGGTGCCATCTCTCGGACTTTGCACGGACTTTTCAAACCAGCCTCGTATATATATATATATATATATATATATATATATATATATATATATATATATATGTATAATTTTAAATTGAAAAAGTTTATGTCTGTGAAACAAACCTACACTAACAAAGAAACGTTCTCATAAACCTCCAAAAGTTATAATTTTCACAATCCTCTTCTTGTTTGTTTACTTCAGAAAATTAATAAGCAAATACCCGCCGATTTAAATTCTGCCAAGATAGCTCCCAGCAAAAAACCCGAAATTACAGGGCGCTAAAAATTGTTGACAGACGAAAAGCGTGATAATTCACGTCGGTGCTGTTCCATCGCTTAAAATTATATCTTCGAATTTATGCGTTTTGTACTAAATTTGATAAAATTGTACCGACTCTTATGACGATTGCGTCAACAAGTTTATTTGATACTTTCCGTTAAGTTATTCTGAAAATTTGAATATAACGAATCTGCCTTTAAGCAGCGCCATCTCGTAAACGATAGTAAATGCTTGAACTTACATCTGTAAACAACACATTTGCATTGAAACAGCCAGTTGCGATAAGTCAGTGCTGAGTAGTAGACATACGAACTGTATTCTCGTGGTGGTTGTGTCACAGAAATGTGGTGGAGCAGCCTGCAGTAATCGAGTTTCATGTGGAAACTGAGTAAAACAGCTAAGGAGACATTTAAATATTTGAAAAAATTTACCGTTATTATTGTTTATCGCGTTCACAAGTGTTTGAGTATTTTAAACGGTTAAAGGAAGTACGGGAGTCGCTCGAGGATAACGCTAGGTCAGAGCGTGGCAGCACAAATTCGTCTGACACAAACGTTGTGAAAATCCGTCATTTTCTGCAAACCGACCGCCATCTTTCATGCAGGTTGATGGCATCTCTATCTCTAAATCAACTTAACCTGAAGGCCAGGTAAAACATGAATATCATGGAGCGACTTTGGAAGAGGCTTTAGCAGGTTCGTCCGGAACGATGGATTTTTTTCTTGCTTTATAACAACGCGCCCGCTCACACGGCCGAGATTGCGATGCAGTTTTTGACGTGAAAAAAGTGTCCGTGCTCTACTGTCTTCCTTACTCATCTCGTTTGACTCCCAGTGAGTTTTTTTACTCCCAAATATCAAGCTCCACATGAAGGGTCAACGCTATGACGATTTAGGAGGCATTGAAGCCACTGTGAAGCGTTGGTTAAACATGATCTCAAAAGAAGATTTTGCCAACAGTTTCACATGGTTGTATGAACGTTCCTAATGTGAATTGAGGAAGAAAGGGACTATGGACAATCCAGGAAATTTTTGGATATACGGTGTACGGAAGAAAATAACACCAAATATGTCTCCATACCATATAATCCGAAATATAGCAAGGTACTCAATAAGGTATTTAATAAGGTAGGCCTCACCTTAGTCTATAAGTCATCAGACAATCTGAGGAATATCTTAGGAAATCCCAAAGAAAAGATTCCTAATTGTGAGAAAAGTGGAATTTATGAAATTAGTTGTAATGATTGTGACAAAAAGTATGTTGGGCAAACTAAAAGGTCAATTAAAACACGATTTAAAGAACATTTAGCACACTTAAGATACAATAGAACAGAAAAGTCTAGCATTGCCGAACATGCTCTTGAAGCTGATCATACTGTAACATTAGATAATCTAAGATTAATAAAAAATGTATCTGATAGGAGATTGTTGAACGCATACGAAAGTATGGAAATCATAAAATGTAAAAGTAGTTTAAATAAAGACAGAGGGCCTATTCCTTATAGTCCCCTCTACTGGGTACTTGACCGGAACTGGGGGCCTTGCCTATGTCATTAGTTCCGCTTGAGTAATTCAAGGGTTAGGCTAAGTATAAATAGGGTAGATTTGTAGTTTTAGCTTTAGTCAATCATCGCTCCTGATGAAGCTAACATGGTTAGCGAAACGCGCGAAAAGTAAAAAAAAAAAAAAAAAAAAAAAAAGAGTGAGTGCAAAAATAAAGTGTTTGGTGTAGTGGTGATATATACTGAGTAGTATACGGTGTATGTTTGCAGGATTTGGCATTTTACGAAAATAACCATGTTTTGAATTTACTAAGGAGACATATATCTAGACTGAGGTTTTTAAGGGTTTACGGGTTTTAGGACATGAAAAACTATATTAATATGCTCAGTTCCAATACTCATAGGTTAATTTTAAAGATTTGCAAGTAAATGTATTAGCTACCGAATATACAAAACTTGGTACAGAATTACGAACTGTAACAATCCGGATTCGTATAAAAAAAAATAAAAAGCAAAATGCGAATAAACCAGGTAAGATAGAGGCTCCATCTTGTTAACAAAACGCTGTTTTATCGGGTAACGATAGTCATAATTTAGAAATATATCTGATTTTATGAGTTTCGGAGTTAAAAGTTATAGGTATGTACGTTGCAAATATAGATATTTTATTGCAGTGTGAATACTTAAAGAGGTTATTAATCTGCTATTTGATACTTACGTGATAATTGAAAAACGCCAAAAAAATCGTGGTTTTGTGTTTTGCCAGTTTATTTTTAAATTCGCAAAAACTCGTATCCTTTTTTCCAAAGATTAAAGGTAAGGGAGAGGGAGTTTTCCTTTAAAAAACATCCATAATTAAAGTAAAGTCTCCAAAATTTTACTCAAAAATGATTAAAACAAATTTGGATTTGATTGTTACAAATTAAAATGTCTTTCTTATTTTTCCTACTAAGAACTGTTCCTCATGATGTTGCAAACAATTAATTTTGGGTAGGGTAACGGTAAGAGTAAGGGTGAGGGTAAGGGCGAGGGAGAGGGTGAGGCTAAGGGGTTGAGGTTGGGCAACACTTAAAGCACTTACAGACTGCAGAATTGACTATTTCTATACAATTCTAATAAATAGTATATACTCCAAAGTCACCTCTTACATTAAATTGGAAAGCAAATCTGAAAGGTTCTCAATTACTAGAGGCGTCCGTCACCAAAATTGTTCTCAAAGAACTACAGTGGCAATCAATGGGAATTATTATTGATGATGAGTACCTAAACAACCTTAGATTTGCTGACGATGTCGTGTTAATAGCAAAAAAGAAGAAACAAGCATTCTCTGTCGGCATTCCAACTCCATACTATGGACATCAATTCTTGGAATAAGTAAAAGTACTAACTACTAACCTGAACTAACCTGAATGCCGACGACATACAAGAATACTTTTAAAACATGACTCATAAGACTAATTGTGCGATGTTCTTCACATTTTTTCGCATTGACTTTTTAGGTATAGGTACAAAAGTGGATATAAGCCAATCGTGAGAAATTTGGCCAGATTTATAGATGGCGTTAGGGAACTTAGGCATCTACCTACCAATAAGTAAAGGGTGATTCATTTAGAGGTACTTTTTGTGATGGGGATTTAATTGCAGATTGCGCATGTGTCGTGTCAACTGAAGTGGCATTCTTGTTCAGTAGTGTTTGACAATTCATAATGGAAAGACTTAGCCCGGCACAGCGTCTACAAATTGTTCAACTTTATTACGAAAATGGGCGTTCTACGAGGAATGTGTATCGGGCGCTTAGAGCAACTTATGGTCCCACATAATCGGCCTACCGAACGCACAATTCGCTCTACCATCAATAAGTTTGAGACCCAATTTTCATTATTGGATAATGCTCGACCGAATAGACCACATCCAGCACGTAGTGAAGAAAATATAGGGGCGGTAGCGGAGAGTGTACGCGAAGACCGTGAAGTGTCGATTCGTCGCCGTTCTCAACAGCTTGGCCTGTCATATTCAACAACTTGGCGTATTTTACGTAAGGATCTTTCTTTAAAAGCATACAAAATTCAACTAGTGCAACAACTGAAGCCGACCGACCTTCCGAATCGTTTCCGTTTTAGTCGTTGGGCTCTTGACAAGCTTGCAGAAGATCCACTGTTTTCGAGAAAAATTGACTTGACTTTTTCCTTTGGGGCTATGTAAAGTCCAAAGTCTACATGGATAAGCCAGCTATAATTGAGGCATTGGAGGCCAATATTACTCGAGTCATTGGCCAAATACCACTCGAAATACTCACACGCGTCATTGAAAATTGGAACTTCAGAATGGACGTTGTTAACCGTAGTCGCGGACAACATTTGAAAGAAATTATCTTTAAGAAATAATTGTAAAGAATGGTTCTTTTATAGGATAATAAAGATTATAAAATAAAATTGTTTTTATTCATTTTTTTTTGTATTTAAAAAAAGTACCTCTAAATGAATCACCCTTTACTTTGGTTACTTATATTCCAATAACTGCTAAAATCTCAAATAATTTTATTGTACCTATTATCATTAAACTGTAGATTTCTAGTTCTTAAGTATTGTAAATTGTACTCGTTTAGACCGTTATACAAATAAGATTTTTAGTTTCATCATTTACTCATTAATGTAATAATTTTTTTTTAGAAAAAGATGGCACTGTTGTATAGAGATGGAAAATAAAGGTGATTAAAACTAAAAATGCAAATAATTGGTAGAGAAATTTCGGAAGCTTATAGTTTATGACATTTTAATATTTATAACCCATGTTGTGTGGTATCAACTCCAAACAAACAGACTATAGTTTGAAGTCGCTCAAGTGCGTACATAACCTACAAAATTGAAAAAAAATCGGTAAAAAACTGTTTTTTAGTGTTCCGTACGGAACACTTATAAGATCACTTCGGTGTCTGTCTGTCTGTCTGTCTGTCTGTCTGTCTGTCTGTCTGTCTGTCTGTCTGTCTGTCTGTCTGTCTGTCTGTCTGTCTGTCTGTCTGTCAGTCTGTCTGTCACACCCGATTTTCTCCGAAACTATTTGACATAGAAAGGTGAAATTTGGTAATAATATAGGAATTAATGGCCTCATCAGAGCCATGTGGTTTTGAGAATTAAATTTTGACTTAAGGGGTTAGTTTTGGGGGGTGAAGTCGAATGTGAAAAAAAAAAATTTTCTACTAGGATCACTCGAGTGTGGTGTCAAATGAAAGCTTGTGAAAACACGAGTAAAAAATATATATATAATATTATACTTGCGCGCACTTTTCTTTGTATTATTTTTAAAAATTCGCGAAAAATCGCTGTCCCGGGCCTTATCTCGAAAAGTACCTATCAAAAAATTTCGAAAAAATTCTGGAATATTCTCCACGGAGTGTAGATTGAACGAAAATTATCACGAGTGCATTACCTTTAATAATTTATATGGTATATAAAAAAAAACAAAAATTTCAAAGTCATCAGATTTCAGTAAAGATTGGAAACAAACTTTGTTGAAAACTCATTTGGGGTGTATTTTGTGAAGTCACTGATCATTTTATACCTCTGTAACAAAATTTTTTTATTCTAAAAGCAATCAACGTACGGAACACTAATAGCGCAAGTTTAACTTGCACTTGACCGGTTATTTTTTTTAAATTTTATTGTACAGGTCGACTAAGTGAATCGATCGGCTTGAAACTTTCAGAAAATTTGCCTTTTGTTATGGTAAAAATACCCTGAAATTTTGATACAAAAATAATGAACCCAGTGGGCACAATTGAATTTGTACTTTAAAATTTGAATTGCCCGACATTTTATACCATTTGGTCTAAAATGGATCTTTTTTTCAAAATTTAGGTCTCGACGCCAGCTTTCCGATGCCACTAACAAAAAATTTTTTTGGAGTCATTTTTAACCGTTTTTTTTTTTATATTTGTTTATTAATCCAATAACAACAAATGCGTTTTTTCGGAGATTTAAAAAAAAAATGAAAATTTTTTATCACATCTGGTAGAGAATCGAGAGACCTTTACTTAAAAATCATTTTCTTTAACGTGAAAATGACTGAAAAAACGCATTTGTTGTTATTTAGTTAATAAACAAATGTAAAAAAACCGGTCAAGTGCAAGTTGAACTTGCGCAATTAGTGTTCCGTACGTTGATTGCTTTTATAATAAAAAATTTCGTTACGGAGGTATAAAATGATCAGTGACTTCACAAAACACACCCCAAATGAGTTTTCAACAAAGTTTGTTTCCAATCTTTGCTGAAATCTGATGACCTTGAAATTTTTGTCATTTTATATACCAGATAAATTATTAAAGGTAATGCACTCGTGATAATTTTCGTTTCTACACCCCGTGGAGAATATTCTAGAATTTTTTCAAAATTTTTTAATAAGTACTTTTCGAGATAAGGCGGGGGGACAGCGATTTTTCGCTATTTTTAAAAAATAATACAAAGAAAAGTGCGCGCAAGTATTACATTATATATATATTTTTTACTTGTGTTTTCACAAGCTTTCATTTGACACCACACTCGATGACCTAGTATTTTTTTTTTTCACTTCCGGTTTCACCCCCCAAAACTAACCCCTTAAGTCAAAATTTAACTTTCGGAGAAAATCGGGTGTGACAGACAGACAGACATCGAAGTCATCTTATAAGTGTTCCGTACGGAACACTAAAAAAGACAGTTAAAAGTACTCCAAAAAAAAATTTTTTTAATGACATCGGAAAGTTGGCGTCGAGACCTAAATTTTGAAAAAAAAGATCCATTTTGGATCAACTAGCATAAAATGGCGGCCAATCCAAATTTTAAATAACAAATTCAATTGTGCCCATTGGGTTTAATATTTTTGTACCAAAATTGCGGGTTTTTTTTTCTATAACAAGAGGCATATTTTCTAAAAGTTTCAGGCCGATCGGTTCACTTAATCGACCTGTACAACAAAATTTTTAAAAAAATAACAGTTTTTTGCCTGTTTTTTCAATTTTGTAGTTTATGTACCTACTTCAGCTACTTAAAACCAACGAGGATTTATTGAAAATTTTATTACGGGTTTGTTTTCTTTTTATCTTGATCCGACCTATATAACCGAAGGTATTCACATTTCAAACTGTCTAAAAAAAAAACGCGGTTTAAACTTGAATTGTTTATAAACAAAATAGCACAAGTTTTTCGAGATCCAAAAATCAGGACAATACTCCTGGTGATACTCAAGAGAGGATTAAATCATAATATTGCTTTATCTCGACTGTGCAATTTCAAATGCTTTTTTTACTGCACTAATAAAGAACTGTTAAAAGAAGAAACAAGCATTCTCTGTCGGCATTCCAACTCCATACTATGGACATCAATTCTTGGAATAAGTAAAAGTACTAACTTGCCGTATCAAACTTAATTATAAGGACTATGACTATTGTCTTGCGATGATATATATCATAAAAAAAATATTTTATAATGCCGCTTCTTGTATTATAGTAATAAATCGAAAATTAACAGTGTCCGATGCGTATCAAAGCGTTCTCATTAAAGCTGATTGGAGTCTGATCGTTTTCAGACGTATTTCTAGGAATTGCATCTTCGATTTACGCAATGGAATTGGTAGATACGAGCTGAAGAAAGGTCGTTTCAAACTGCATTGAAAAGAAAATTAAGCTCCTTATTTTGTATTTTTTTGTCTTCACCTTCTCGATGCAGAAAAGTAGTTCAATTTTTTACTTCACTTGCTGAAGAGAAGTGTTATATTCGCGAAAAAACCACCCATCGAGATTTTTGTATTATTCAGGAACCCTAGATCACAAAAAACATATCAGTATGTCTAGATATCTATTGACGCGATAACTCTCGAATGAAAAGGGTTACAAATTAGAAATTTTAGGACATACATAATGTTCAAAGTAAGCAAAGAACCCATAATTTTTGAGCGTTATCGTTTCTTTTATATTTTTATATTTACACTTTGTGTAAGTTGTATTGTCCAAATTCTTAGTTTTGGAGTTCCTTGTAAAATATAAAATTTTTAACGAAATCATGGGGTTGTACCAAGAAATAATCCTAAGAAATTTGGCAGGTTCTTGGAAAATAAACCACTTTTCGAGGAAATATATTGATGTTATTGAGACCTTACTCATTTTAAGCCTTTCATTCTTCAGTTGAACTTTTGTGAATTGTAGTGAAAACACCTTGTCTCATCATTTCTTCTTCTTCTTCGGGTGCCTTAAGTATGGCCCAGGATAGAATTCCCTTTGTTATTGAACATAAAAATTTGGGATTATTATTTGATAGTAAGCTGAGATTTAGAAAGCGGTTTCTTTGGTGGCTCAAAGGGCGTATTTTTCACTACGTAATTTGTATAAGAATCGTCATATCCTCAAGTTCAACTTAAAAAAATAAACATGTGTGCGAGACTCTTGTCCTTTCTTACTCTAATTATTGTAATTTTGTTTATGGTCCGTGTCTGGACCTTATGTCGAAGAATAAGCTGCAAAGAATTCAAAATTCCTGTGTGTGTTTCATTTTTAAGTGCAGTGGGAGGGATCATGTGAGTGGTCATGTGAGAGTTGAAGGAGTTGAAATGGTTGCGTATTAAAGATAGAGAAAGGCTACATCTAGGTTGCGTTCTATATAGAATGGTGAGGATCGGAGTGCCGAAGTGGAAGGCTGCATTATCGAAGCTCGGTAGCTCAGCCTAATACGTAACAACGACCGCTTTCAAATACCTAGGCATCGTACAAGTGTGTTTTTCGGATATACGTCTGCTAAACTTCTGAACGACATTCCTGGAAGCTTGCTGCCTCTGTCTGAATTTTCTTTCAGATGATGAATTTTATTTCAGAGTTATTATTATGTCTTTTTAATTGTTATTATTATTTCTTTTTTATAGGGTAAGGTGGGGATCACGGTTTGTTGGTATATAGGTATTAATATCAATTCATGGGGAATTACAACATTTTTTTTCTCCTTTTTTAGTGTAGAATAAGTTATGATTGTGGCTTCTTGAATTGTATTTGAGCTGTATTTCTTTTCTTTGTTTTTTTTGTGAATTGTATTTTTTTTTGTGGAAACTCGGTTAACAACAGCACTGTTCCATTTCGTCGAGTATAAAATAAAGAAATTTATTATTATTTTGATTCTTCTTTCTCACATTTGGTCAATGTGGTTCTATGTTTGGCTGACGGGTCCAAGCCAAGTCAGCACAAACGCTATTACCATTGCGTATTAAGGATTGGCCTGACAATGTTACATGTTTTCAAAATCACTGACTTTTCTTCTGTGTATGTTTGTGTTGAGTCCTAATTGTAGTAAGTGCGATGTGAACGTTTTTGGTGTGTAAGGCATGTGGCTGATATAACGAGGGGAACAATGATAATTTTTTCTTGTTTCCATAGCCTTTTTATTTCTGTTGTAAGGTCTGTGTATTGGAGATTTTGTCTGTGTATTTCGTTTGGATGTTTGTGTCATTGGGGACAAATACGTCTATTAGATAGGTGACTTTTCCTTTTTTGCACTGAAAAGTAATATCGGGTCTATTAGCGGAGACTGTTTTATCTGTATGGATACTAATATCCCAGTAGAGCTTGTAATCCTTATTTTCTAGTATGGATCTGTGTTTTTTATGAGTTTTTATGGTGTAGCTAGTGCTTGGTGAACTACTTTTGCCGCTAAGTCATGTCTAGCTGTGTATTTCGTTCCGGCTAATATTTTACATCCGCTTGTTATGTGTTCGCTCGTTTCTTTATGCTGATGACATTTCCTGCATCTGTAATAGTTGGGTCTTTGACGAAATGCTTTTTTATTATTATTATTATTTCCCATGCGGAGTTTGGCAATCATCCTTGCGATTCGTATTTTTGAAGCTGATGTTGTAAATAAGGGAGTGAATGTACACCCAAATCACTCTCTTAGGTTGTGAAACCAAGAGATATGCCGTCGTCCAACATTCCTTCTACCCTGAACCTTCCCCTGCATGATCGGCTGCAGCAGGTCGTAATTTTGCGCTCTCATGACTCAGATATTCGATTTTTAAACATTTAATGGTCATTAGAATTTCTCGATCTTTGTTCATTATTTGCAACACTTTAAAGTTCGTGACTTTACCGACCCAAGGTATTCTGAATATTCTTCTACGAGGCTAGTTTGAAAAGTCCGTGCAAAGTCTGAGAGATGGCACCACCGGCGCGTATCGAGGTCATGTTTAGTAGCATCTCTTGAATGAACGCACACCAAGTTTCAGCCATATTGGTCTATTTCTTTGTGTTTGGCATTCGTGTGAATCGAGGAAGTCGAGTGATTTTCAAGAAATGGACGAAAAAGAATTTCGTGTGTTAAACATTACTTTATGAAAGGCAAAACGCCTCAGGAGACTAAAGAGAAGCTTGATAAACATTATGGTGACTCTGCACCTTCGATTAGAACAGTTTATAAGTGGTTTCAAAATTTTCGGACGGGCCATATGGGCACAAATGACGCTGAACGTTCTGGACGGCCTTTGGAGGTTACGACTCCAGAAATCATTGATCAAATCCATGATATGGTGATGGATGACAGAAGAGTTAAGGTGCGTGAGATTGCTAGTGCTGTGGGCATCTCGACTGAATGGGTACATAATATTTTGCATAGACATTTGGACATGAGAAAGCTATCCGCAAGATGAGTGCCGTGATTGCTCACGCTTGACCAAAAACGGAATCGTGTGAAGTGTTGCAAGGATGGTTTGCAGCTGTTCCAGAAGAATCCGGAGGACTTTAAGCGTCGTTTCGTCACTGTGGATGAAACATGGATACATTACTATACTCCTGAGACCAAACAACAATCTAAACAATGGGTTACCAAGGGGGAATCTGCACCAAACAAGGCGAAGACCGTTCCTTCGGCCGGAAAGGTTATGGCGACTGTCTTTTGGGATTCGCAAGGGATAATCCTCATCGACTATCTGGAAAAGGGTAAAACTATTACAGGTGAATATTATTCATCGTTATTGGACCGTTTGAAAACCGAGCTGCAAGAAAAACGCCCGCGATTGGCCCACAAGAAAGTCCTTTTCCATCACGACAACGCACCAGCACACACCTCAGCAGTTGTGGTCGCAAAATTAACGGAAATAGGATTCCAACTCGTTTCACATCCCCTCTATTCTCCAGACTTGGCTCCCTCGGACTACTATTTGTTCCCCAATTTGAAGAAATGGCTGGCGGGACAAAGATTTTATTCAAACCAGGAGGTGATTGTAGACACTAATGGATATTTTGCAGACTTGGACAAATCCTATTATTCGGAAGGGATCAACAAACTAGAATATCGTTGGACGAAGTGTATAAGCCTAAAAGGAGACTATGTCGAAAAATAAAAAAGGTTTACCCCAAACACATAAGTAGTTTTTATTTTTGCACGGACTTTTCAAACCAGCCTCGTATACACCCACTTTTAGAATGCCTCCAGTTTATTGTTTAGCGTCCACGCCTCTGCCACGTAGAGCAGAACCGAGAAAAGGTAGCATCCAATCTAATTTTTCAGTGTTGAGTTAGTTATAAGATCACTTCGATGTCTGTCCGTTTGTCCGTCTGTTACACCCAATTTTCTCCGAAACTATTGGACATAGACACTAAAAATTCGGCATTAATATAGAAATTGATGGCCTCATCAAAACCGTGTAGTTTTGAAAGTTAAATTTGCGGGGCGAAATCGGAGGTGAAAAAAAAAATTACCCGGTCACCGAGTGTGGAGTTCAAAAATATATATAATGTAATACTTGTGCACCCTTTTCTTTGAATTATTTTTAAAAAATTGCGATAAATCGCTGTCCCCCCCTTACCTCGAAAAGTATTGATCAAAAAGTTTTGAAAAAATTTTGGAATATTCTCCACAGGGTGTAGATTGAACGAAAATTATCACGAGTGCATTACCTTTAATAATTTATCTGGTATATAAAAAAAAAAAATCAAGATCAGCAGTTTTCAGTAAGATCGAAAAAACACTTTGTTGAAAACTCATTTGAGGTGTGCTTTGTGAAATCATTGATTAGTAACAAAATGTTTTATTTTAAAAGCAATCAACGTACGGAACACTAATTGCGCAAGCCCGACTTGCACTTGGCTGTTTTTTTTATCGTGGCTTGAGAAGAAGTCTCTCATCTTCACAAACGTAACCCGTGCTTTCCCAATTCTGGTTCTAATTTCTTCTGAGATGACATTATTGCTTTTGACAAATGACTGTGTACTATAATTCAAAACGAAATGGAAATTGTTTAAAAATAAGAATTCGCTGATACAATTATTATAACAAAAAGGAAAAAACAAAATGCCTGTTCTGCATGCTTAATAGAGTAATGGGAAACAAAACGATGTAACTAAAACAAAAATTTTGATTAATATAGTATGTAATTGTTCGTAATTTAAGTTAAAGGATTCTTAGAAAAGTGGTTGGTAAAGTGTCGTGTCCTGTGCCGGCACTTATATGATAGTTTCACGTATATTAAGAACTTATTTAGGTTAGTTTAGGTTTTTGTAATTTTTGATGACTTGAGGGTATTTATGTAAAGGAAAAAGCAAAACTAGTAGAATATGTCCAGGAGACTTAGCATTTTGCTGCCGATTTTGAGATAATAAGCTATAAATTGGTGTATACCTTCGTTTTGGCATTGTTTATGTGTAGTCAAAAGTCACCGATGATAGCTTGTTCGGTTCATCAAAAAAACGAAGGTCAAAGGTCACAAAAATTGGTTTTTCAACAATATCTCGTTTTTTATGCTCTAAATCACTTTGGGACCTATTATAAAAGTTGTAGAGCATAAAATTCTCTACAAGATTGGTCTAAGGTATTTTTTTCTAAGTCTAACCGTCTTTGAAATAGAGCGCGGAGAGTAGGAAGTATTTGGTCGTATGCATGATAACGCTACGTTAGCTGCATAATGCAATACGTTGTGCAGTTTATACGTTAATAATTTACTAAAAATGTTTAAATAATCAACGAATTTCAATTATTTACTTGAAAATAAATGATATTTGTTTATAATATTTAGAAATAACATGTGTTTGATTAAATTTAGTAAATATTAGCTTAATTGCATTCTCATTATATTTTTATTTTCTCTGCTATGAAGTTGTAGAGATTTTCAAAATCGTTCTCCGAATTATTTATAATAAACGGATGGAATCATACTACTTTATGGCAGGATCTATGTAGTCAATTACGGACCGTATAATTTCCAAAAATGTTGGGTCCCTCATAGATACAATGCAGGTACATTTGCACTAATCAGTTTTAAATTTCGGTGATTTGTGCGATGTCGTAAATTTACAGTTTCGAGCGGATGATAATTCTAATTTATGGAGCTTATGCATATTATAATTTGAGAAATTTTAATATATACATAGAAAGTATTCGGATTAGTTAGTCTAGGGACTGCTCTGTAAAACCAATCAGCGGTGTGCACCACCAAGCAGCCATCCCCCTCTATTGAGTGGTTGCAAGAGAGCGAAAATACGAGAATATAAGTTCAAGAATTTTACCTTCTTAAGGCATTAGTGCGTGAAGCTTTGAAGAGCTAGAGTTTCTTCAAATTCACGTATATTCTCATATATTCTCTCTATACATCTTTACGATCAATGTGTGCGCGTATGTGTGTCGTCGACTACCTGTGTAATAGTTCACGTGTTATAGACGTAGAGGGCCACGCTTGACAGAGGGGGGCCTCTACCAACGGTCTTTTATGTTTTCATATAGTGAGTTGGGACAGATGTTACATAAGACTTGTACCGTTCTCAAGGCTTCTCCTTTTATTTAGTTTCACTAGACTTCTCTTCAGTGTAAAACTGAATTTTGGCAAATACAGACATACGATTTCGGGTAAAATGGCTGAATTGTGTTTTATATGTGAAAAGTTACTATCAGATGACAAAACTGTGAATGTTTCGCGTGGCTTACAAGTTTTAAAAAATGCAAGTATTCAAAGAAATGACGGTAAAATTGACTATTTGAACACTTTAAGTTCTGTAAAAGTGCATATTAACTGCAGGAAACAGTACACCAGTGAACATAGTATAACTGCATATAAGCGACGCCTGGAAGATGATGAACCTTCGACATCAAGTTCACCTCGTAGACTAAGAACTGAGCCTTTTGACTTCGCAAAATTGTGCTTGATTTGTGGCCAAACAGCTGATGAAGGAGAAGAAAAACGTAAACATCAAAAGTATAAGCGCGTCATTAGTAAGGTACAAACTATAAATATGAAAGACAATATAATTAAAAGAGCAGTTGAACGAGGTGATTCTTTTGGAGAATTAGTGAAAAGTCGCGTAATTAGTGAATTTGACTTGATTGCTGCCGGAGCAAAATATCACACTATTTGCATGACTAAATTCTTTCATTCAAAGCCGTCTAAACATGAAGAGCCGAGCCGAAAAGATGAAATCGAAGTAGCAATGCAAGAAATTTTTTCTTTTATTGAAAATAACGAAGATTCACAATTTACATTGAAAGAGCTTCGAGATGTCCCTACGCAGTATTTGCCCGATGATGCTACTATTATTTCCAATTTAAGACAGAAATATTTAAGTAATATAGTAATCACGGTGAAGAATAGATCATTCACTATTATAAGTTTTCGCGACACGCAAGCTGATCTATTATCACAAAAGTGGTATGAAAATAAAAAAAAAACTCCGGAAGAAGAACATTTTTAGTAAATTATTAACGTATAAACTGCACAACGTATTGCATTATGCAGCTAACGTAGCGTTATCATGCATACGACCAAATACTTCCTACTCTCCGCGCTCTATTTCAAAAACGGTTACTTAGAAAAAAATACCTTAGACCAATCTTGTAGAGAATTTTATGCTCTACAACTTTTATAATAGGTCCCAAAGTGATTTAGAGCATAAAAAACGAGATATTGTTGAAAAACCAATTTTTGTGACCTTTGACCTTCGTTTTTTTGATGAACCGAACAAGCTATCATCGGTGACTTTTGACTACACATAAACAATGCCAAAACGAAGGTATACACCAATTTATAGCTTATTATCTCAAAATCGGCAGATAGGCTCTTTTTTCAGCTATATTGCCTGGACTAATTAATTATGAATTGTAAAATCTGAATAGTAAATACGAAGGTGTTCGTAGAACTTAACTTTTTAAATTTTAAAACATTTATATTAAAAAACAACCTAAATAGAAAATCAAACAACATTATAGTAAAAAGGGATTATGTATAGTCGGTCAAGTAAGAACGTGTCCGCGATAATTCGAAGAAATGCCCTTCCAACGGACCGAAAATGCAAAGAAGCTGTTGCTTCTAAACATCTTGACTAAGGACAATGGCGTGAAAATCCTAACGCTATAAATCGTAACACCTTTGTTCGTGCCCGGAACAGATGCAAAGAAATTATCGACGCAACCAAGGAGGCGCACAATCAACGAATTAGAAACAAACTGCCTGCTTATCCCAACAATTCCAGGTCTTTTTGGTCAGTCGCTAAGGCAGTTAGTCAAAATTTCACCAAATCCACTGTATTATCACTCACAAGGACAGATAATTCTATTGCAACCACACCTGTTGAGAAAGCGAACTTGTTAGCTGAACTCTTTGCTTCACATTCTACTGTCGATTCATAAGGAAAAACACTACCTACTATTCGCATAGTGCAGTCAAGGATCCTGATATTGTCTTCAGACAGCGTATCATAAAACGTATTTTAATGAAGCTAGACACCAAAAAAGCTTATGGCGCTGACGGAATACCTGTCATAGTTCTCAAGAACTGTGTGAGGGAACTAATATAAGTTTTCGGTAGAATTTTCAACCCATCTTACAGAAAGCGAATATTTCCTTCGTGCTGGAAATGTGCCACAGTTCAGCCGATACCCAAAAAACACAAGAAGACCTTGCCAAATAACTACCGACCAGTCGCACTGTTTTCAATAATATCGAAAGTCATGCAAAAGGCTATCAATCAGCATCTTCTAAAATATCTTGAAGGATTATTAGCGACCACCAATATAGCTTTCGTAAACATAGATCTACAGGAGATCTTCTGACTTATGTAACACATGTTTGGAACAACGCAATTGAACACTTTGGGGAATCTCGAGCGGTTGCTCTTGATATATCCAAGGCATTCGACCGTGTTTGGCACGATGGATTGTTAACTAAGCTACGCTTTTTAGGTATGTCTGAAAAGTTCTGTTTGTGGCTCTCATGTTTCCTCACAGAGAGTGCTTTACGAGTGGCAGTCGACGGCGTTCTTTCTAACACCATTACTATCAACGCCGGTGTGCCCCAAGGCTCCATACTGCCTCCTACTCTCTTTCTCATTTACATTAATGATCTGCTGGAAAAGACCTGGAATCCAATCTACAGCTTTGCAGATGACAGTACGCTTATCTATTCATTCACTTTGAACGCTCGGCCATTGGCTACTCATACGAATATCCACAGACAGCAGGAAGTCATTCAACTTAACAGTGACCTGGAAGAAATTCTATCTTGGGGTAACAGTAACCAAGTGGAATTTAACGCTACAAAAACCCAGGCGGCAGTTTTTTCTAAAAAAGTTAACATCATCCCTTTGGAATAATTTGTCAGGGCCGTGTTTCCTACCGAGCACAATTTACAGCGTTTCAAGACCCACGTGAATCGCTTTTTCCGCGCACATGTCGCTCCTGTCTACAACGCATTTTAGTAAAAGTATCGGTCGATTCCGAACTTTAGTCGAAATCAGGTAAAATCCGAAATGAGTCACTTCTTTGTGGGTCGGTTCGAGGCAGTCTTTCTTTATTCCCATCAAAAGGGACCTAAAATGACACATTCCGCGGCCGCTAGATACGTTAAAAAGTCGGTGTCGTTTGGAAGAGACGTGGGTAAATTGCTTTAACGAGACAAAAAATGTTGACGACTTGCTAAAACGTGACTCGGTAGGCAAAGTCACTCCGAAAGTCGAAAAACGAATCATGCCTTTGTTTTCACAAGACCTGAAATTGACGCTGGGCGAAATAACGTCTCGAAGTGGCTCGCTTGGGCCCACGATAAGATACTAGAGTGGCCCTCACAATCGCAGGACGTCAACCCTATTGAAAACGTTTGGTCTACTTGTACCGAGAAAGCTCAGAGAAAAGACCCTGAGGAATTTGGAGATCATTGAACGAGTATGCAGAAAAGCTCATCGACAGCATGCCTCGAAGATGCCAGGCGATTATTAATGCAGGAGGCGATTTGACAACTTACTATGGCAGTTGGAACGGTGTTAGCACATCACAGGATACATTAATGGTAAAAAAAATTTTTGAAACACATTTTTTCAAGAATAAGAGCGGTCACGTTCTTACTTTACAGACTATACCTTGTTCGGTAGTTATTATTGTAATGATTATTTATTAAACTATTAAGCTGAACGAACTCACCCATTCCATTCTCTTCACCTCAATTTTGGGTTATATTTTTGAAACTAAATTACTTCTGTACTTGTTTGTTTATATATCTGCTACCTAAAAAAGGTATTCGTTAGTAATCTACAGAATGGCAGTGATGTCTTAAGACTTGCCGCACAGACATTATAGCAGTACTGCACGTCTTTTTAAATTCTCGACCTCCAAGTAAGATACAAAAACCGACATCAAGATGGATAATTATATTATATTATTGACTTGTTTCGTCTAAGTTAAAATAAAATCGAAAGCGGAAAGTACATATTTTTTTTCAAGCCATTATATAAATGATTGGTTATAAAAATGCCTTTTTTATCTAGCTCTAAGAATGTCATGACCAACATAAAGATATTTTTGTATACTTTATCAGCTACGAAAAGGCGTTAGATAGGAAACAACTTTAACATTTAATAAAGCTGGTGACAGACGTGCGTAGATTATAGAAGATCTTTAATAGCGACAGAAATCGGTAGCTCGAATTAATTGAAGCCCTAGAGGTGCGTTTCAAAATCAATGAAGCATCAGACAGGAATGGCTTATATTCCTGTTATACATATATTTTAATAGGTTACTCAAAAAACTATTTACACGATCTTCAACACCGTTTTAATGCCATAGACACAGTAGGACAAGCAATGAAACTAAATTATATGCCACTAAAACAAAATTCATTGTTTACAACAATGTGCCATACCCTGATTCTTCATTGCAAAATAATGGAAAACAGCTTGAATAGGACACTTCATACTGTTACATTCTGAACAAGTACTACTACTCGAACAAAGAAATTATACGTAGGGAAGAATCATGGCAAAAAACTCCTTCAAAGGATTGTTAAAGACTACAAGCCATAGTATTCAACTAATACTAGTTTTCTGTAGCCTTTTCAACTTATCCTACAAAAGAAAATATTCCAGTATTATCAAAAGTTCTTGAACACCAACTCGGTGAGTTATTTTTGTGTTTGTGAATCATCTTCGTCCAACAATGCTTGCAATTCCATATCTTCGTATTTTTTTGGCGGTTTTCCACGTACCTTGTCTGCAACATCGAAGTCACCACTTTTGAAACGCCGAAACCATCTTTCACACGTATCTTGCGATGGAGCATGTTCACCATAAGTTTCTCGAAGTAATCGGTATGATTCAACAGCAGTTTTCTTCAAATGAAAACAAAAAATTAATGCTGTCCTCGAATGCTCTTTGTTGGGTATAAATTTTGACATATTGAACACAACAACACAACACTATGCACACACTTTTCCAATTTATCACTCGTGCGCGTTTGACACTTATTGATGACACAACAAAATGGCGCAGTGTCAAATCTTTATAGCACAAACTGCATTGGTGCACCATCTGTTGTCTGAAATCCACATTTCATACTTGTACACCTGGTACATTCTTATAGGCAATTGATCCAGCATACTACAACTTATAACGAAGGGCAAAATCAAAGATCAAGGAGGAGCAGAGCGATAACAATACGCAAGACAGCTGTTTCGCTTATCCAAAAATTGTGTATAACTCGCTAATAAAATTATTAACATCACCGAGACCTGATATGGCAGAATTAGAAGAAAACATAAATAATAGTATCTTGGTTGGTTGTATGCATCAAATGCAGTAATTTCTTCACTATTTCACCTTATGATTAGTTTCGTTCTAAGATCTCGACGGTAAAACAATCTCGTTCACCATCTATGAAGAAAGATGTTGAACCCAAATATGGGTTCTGAAGCTTGTGGGCTTTAATATTTTAACAATCTTTTTTCAGTTATTGCCGATAACAGGATGCTTATTTCTTCATTCCCTTTAAATACTTGAGTCCAACTTAATAACAACCTGGAAGAAATTATATCTTAGGGTGACAGACACCAAGTAGAACTTAATGCTAGAAAAACCCAGGCGACAGTTTTTCCAAAAAAGTTAAAGTATGTCGGGTTCAGTAGTTGGATACATTCTGATCTAGCATACCACAACTTATAATGAAGGGCAAAATCGAAGATCGAAGAGGAGCAGAGCGATAACAATACGCAAGACAGCTGTTTCGCTTATCCAAAAATTTTACCATATAACTCGCTAATAAAATTATTAACATCACCGAGACCTGATATGGCAGAAATAGAAAAAAAAAACATAAATAATATATCTTAGTTGGTTGTATGAATCAAATACAGTAATTTATTTACAATTTCACCTTATGACTAGTTTAGTTCTAAGATCTCGACGGTAAAACAATCTCGTTCACCATCTATGAAGAAAGATGTTGAACCCAAATATGGGTTCTTAAGTTTGTGGGCTTTAATATTTTAAAAATAATTTTTCAGTTCCACATAACAATCCCACCTCTCTTTAACGGAAGGGTTTAAATTTTGTGATTCGTTAAACTTTTATTTTTATGTTATATCGTTTCTGAAATAAGAAGATTAAATGTATTCAGATATCCCAATATATACATTTATATAATAATTCACAATAGGCATATCAAAAAATTAAAAACATACGTATATAATAAACAGATCACCGCCAAATTGACCCCCCTATAATTAACAACTTACCGACATCAGTGCCCTAAAGGGGACCACGAGGGATCTCGCGAGGAATTCTGCTAATTCGATCGGTACAAAAGAAGACCACCGAAGAGTTCAAGACACGAAGACGTGAGTTTATGGATGCTATTGCTAAAGATGTTGGAAATAGTATGTTGTAAATTGGAGTCTTATTTTTGTAAGCAGATAAAATTTTATTTGGTAGATAATTGATTTGTTATTTATTTTAATAATTCGATAACTCAATTTGGTCTTATAAATAATCACAATTCTAACTAAAATAGTTACTTTTGTATCTGGTGAGCAAAATAATACTTCAGTGCAGGGGTGCTCAAACGGTCGATCGCGATCGACAAGTCGATCGCGAGTGCTTTTTGAGTCGATCTCGAGAAAATTCCGATATAGAACTATTCACAGATTTTGTTTTAGGTTAATAAAACAAAATGTAATGAATAAACTACTAAAATTTATTCGATCCACAATTAGGCCAGAATAACCCCCTCATCACTTTCTTTTATCGTAATAACCCCCTGCTAGCGGCAAAAGGCGGCTTTATCAAAGGAACGCGCGGTACTTGTCAAAGAAAAGCCGCGTTTTTGATTCCCGCCGATTTTTCTAGAAACTTTGGGCGGCGTGTTTGACGGGAACATTCGAGACTTCGTTCGTGTCTATACAAATGTTGCGCCTGCAGGTATAGGAGTCAGTCTGAGTTGTAACTTGAAGGCGATACAGCGATACAAAGTTTATTAATAAATAGTCCAAAATGAGTGCGGCGAAGAAAAGTAAAACTTATAATTTTAATAACGATTGGGAGGAAGAATTTTTCTTTTGTATGGTAAAGGATAAGTGCATTTGTCTCATTTGCCGTGCGTCAGTTGCAATACCTAAGCGTGGGAACTTAGAGAGGCATCATAAAACGGTTCATAAAAACTATGAAAAGGATTTTCCGTCACAGAGTGAATTAAGAAAACGAAAAGTACGTGATTTGATAACTTGTTTGAAAAAGAACAAACCATGTTCACAAAACCAGCCAAACAATCAAAAGCTGCAACGATCGCGTCATTTAAAATATCTCATATATTGGCGAAACACAAGAAACCATTTGATGATGGATTGGTTGTGAAGGAAGCATTTATTGAAGCGGGTAAGACTTTATTTGGAGATTTTAAAAATAAAACAGAGATTATGTCTGCTATTAGAGAACTTCAGTTATCTCGTCCGACTGTCACAAGGCGTGTTGAAGTCATGAGTCAGGACATGGCAGATAAACTAAAACATGATATTATGGAATGTACATACTTTTCTTTACAGTTCGACGAATCCACCGATATGACAGACACTGCCCAGCTGTGTATTTCTATTCGAATGGTATTCAATGACATGTCGGTTAAGGAAGAGTTTTTGACAATGATTCCTCTGAAAGGAAAGACCCGTTGCGAAGATATATATGACGTTTTCTTCAATTTTGTAACAAACTACAAGGTACCAATATATAAACTAGTGCGCATTACAACCAATGGAGCACCAGCAATGACTGGAAACAAAAACGGTTTTGTGGCATTGTGTCGAGCTAATGCTGATTTCCCTTCATTTTTCTCCTTCCATTGCATTATACATCAACAAGTTTTGTGTTCTAAACATGGAGGAGATTATGGGCATTGCAATAAAATTTGTGAATTCTATCCGTGCACGTAGCTTGCAACGACGGCTCTTTAAATTGCAGTTGGAAGATAGTGAGTCAGCTGAACACACTAATTTAGTTCTTCACACGGACGTCAGGTGGTTGAGTCGCGGAAAATTCCTAGAAAGGTTTCAAGAATTATTACCCGAAATAACAGCTTTTCTGAACGAAAGAGGTGATGACACTCAAATGCTGAAAAACGGAAAATGGCTGACTGATTTGGCATTTTTGACAGACATCACAATGCATTTAAACACCATTAATTTGGAGCTTCAAGGTAAAGGAAAAACTATTATTGGGATGATTACCGCAATAAACGCATTCAAAAGTAAATTGCAACTTATGATAGATCAACTGAAAAGAAAGGATCTGAAAAATTTTCCGTCTTTGAAAGCAAGGATTCCTCAGTTGAATTATGATATTTATGAGGCAGAATTATCAAATATTTTGGGCCAATTCGAAATACGTTTTTATGATTTCAGTAAATTGGCAAATATCGCATCATTTATGAGTTATCCTTTTTCGTGTAAAAACATTGAGGAATTAGCTATTGAAATAGCAAGTCAGTTTAACATGGACTCATGTTCTGTTGAAAATGAGTTAGTGCAGATTATATCAGATATACATCTCAAAGCCACAGCATCTAATACAAAATTCTGGTGTTTTATATCTGAAGATAAATATCCGAATCTAAGGCAAATGGCCCTTCAACTGACGGCAATGTTTGGGTCAACTTACTTGTGCGAGTCTGCATTTTCAGAAATGAAGATAATTAAGTCAAAATATCGCAATCGACTAACTGACGAACATATGTCATCATGCTTGCGATTAGCACTCGGTAATTACGTACCATCTTATGAAAAGTATGCTGAGGATATGCAGTGCCACGCTTCAACATCCAAAGTCACTCTTTAGTTAAGTTTAGACACTAGAACTCGTTTGTTTTGTAAGAACCAATAAACTCGCAATATAATTATGAGTTTTTTCATTGACATTTTAGAGCAGACCTACACTTACCTTGGCTAAAAAAATGCATATTGTGCGGAAAACTAATATCTATGCCACGATACACCCTACCTAGACGACAATCCTGCATCACACTTACTTGCAGCCTCTCAGAGTCGATCGCTCGTGGTCTAACAATATTGAGGTAGATCGCCAGCAGTTCAAGTTTGAGCACCCCTGCTTTAGTGATTTAGAGTGAAACTTTTTGATGAGGCGTAGTCTGCAATAAAACAGAAATTGTTTAGAGTGATGTTTAATTTATCGGCAAAACACCAAATATGGTAGATACAGTTAATTTGGTCTTTTAAATCTTCTACAGTACAAATACAAGCGGCAACATGAGAAAATAAGATAAACGAAGCTAAAGAAGTATAGCATGTATTATATTGGCTTATTTTGCGGAAATGTCTGAGAAAGTTAAACTTCCTACATTCCACATATCGTTATAATCAGTATGTCCCATGCTAAAATCAAAACACGTGTTTTCTTAAGTATTTTTTTACGCCGAATCCGAAAAAATCATAAAAAAGACGTCCACCGTGAGGTTTTTCCAGAAAACACAGTTTAAGTTGCCAGAAAACTATTAAATTGAAAAAAATACATTTTAATAAATAATGTAAAACTTAGTTTTACAGTGGAATAAAACTATTATTTCGGATATCTTTAAATGTTCTGAATCTACATTTATTATAAAAACTTAGAAATATTAGGTTTTAGTGTTTATGTTTAACAAAAAACACGCATACACTACGTTTAACTAAGTTACGTAGCAAAATGCTGTTTAAAATAAATATGCAACTACTAAATAAAAAAAATGTTTTTAATTTTTATTAATATAGAACAAAACTATTATTTTATTGCATTTATTTACTTAAAAAAAGCATATTACCAACCACATAGCACCCTTGTAAGTATTAAAACTGAACATAAAACTTTATTTTTTGATGTCAAGTCGGGACTAAGAGCTTAAAAAAACACTGGAAATAATAGTTTTGTTCAATACTGAATCATGTATTTTTGTCAGTGTTGATTCTAATGAACTTAGTTAGTTTTGGCCACATTTATTGAAAGTCCACACATTTGTGCTTCACGTTCTAATTTTTCCACCATCTTTTGCATGTCGTGTCGTGTAATTGCGCCATCATACAGATATCATCTGCATACCCAAGATCAGCCAACGATAAACGTAAGGGTGCAACGTATGCTTTGCATATTTTTCTGTGCCTTCATTAGCACTAAGTCCAAAACAATGCTGAATAGTAAAGGAGATAAATTCCATCCCCGTCTGATCTTAATAATTTCGGTAGCAGGTGTAAAATACTACTCAGTATATATAACCACTACACCACCATTTTAGCGTTTCCCTAACCATGTTAGCTTCATCAGGAGCGATGATTGACGAGCCATTGATGACGTGTAAAATAATTTGCGCATTAAGTGGTAACGTAAAAAAATATTGTCAATGAAGAACATATTTTCAGTGAAAAAAATATTGTCAATGAAAAAATTATTATTATTATTCTAACAATCAGTAATAGAGATACGCCTAAACCGCTCAAGATTCGGTACTACAAGTCTGCTAAATGAAAAGAACTCATGGAATATTTTCAAAATTCCCCGTGGTTAGACGTTTCTTTTAGATTCGATGACACATCTGACTATGCTAAGCAGGTTTTCGCAGTTATTTTCGCTGGTAGAGAAGCTTACAACCCTTTTTCGAAGAAATACACTTCCA
This sequence comes from Pachyrhynchus sulphureomaculatus, assembly GCA_019049505.1. NCBI lineage: Eukaryota > Metazoa > Arthropoda > Insecta > Coleoptera > Curculionidae > Pachyrhynchus > Pachyrhynchus sulphureomaculatus. Next base: position 114,654,536 of record CM032452.1, on the reverse strand, counting down.
ACGGCAAGTTGAACCTCCAAAGAGAAGCTGTTGCTTCTAAACATACCGACAACGTGAAGCAATGAAGAATTAAAAACAAACGTCTCGTCTGGCCAAACAATTTCATGCTCTTTTGGAAGGTCGCTAAGGTCATTATTGAAAATTTCAATCATCATCGTTATCATCATCCAGCCTTTCTCGTTCACTGCTGGACATAGGCCTCCTCCAAGTCCTTCCAGTCTCCTCGATGTTGTGTTTTCGCGATCCAGTTCTGGGCAATTCTCTTTAAGTCGTCCATCCCTCGGCTAAGTGGTTTACCTCTGCTTCTTTCATCTTGCCCCGATCTTTACTCAAGAATTCTCTTCGTCCACCTATTGTCCGTCAAACGCGCCACGTGACCGGCCTACCTCTATTTCAGCTCCGTTCGTTTTATAATATCTATTATCTGTGTACAATCTTTAATGATTCTGTTAGAGATTCTATCTCTTCTTGTAACGCCTAGCATTGACCTTTCCATTGGAAGCTGTGCTGTAGAGTTTTCAACCTATATAAGTTAATAGTGCGGATTTCGACATATTTTTGTCGGAACATTCCATTTCTCTAGCTTGGACACTCAATTTGCTTCTCAAAAGTTAGGAATATTATCTCGTAATAGAATCTTAATATTCCAAACAACTTTTAGTCCTGTACAAAGCTCAAATTTGACTAAAGATGGAATACTAGTCCCATATTTGGGGTTCTATTTCCAAACATACGCTATTAACTGTCGTTAAGTTCTACTAGTGTAGAAAAAAAAATATTTAATGCAACAACAATATGCCACCAGCGATTGGCCTATTATACACCACGCCATCGTCCTGGTGACAATCTTATACCGATTATCCAAAAATAACCTGGACTAAATCCAGATGCCACCTGAGAGGAATCTCAACTAATATTTTGGTTACACTCTAGTGATAGAAAAAACATCAGTTTCGCATGCATCGTTCGAGCTCGGTATTGTCGGAATGTTTTTTTTATTGTTTTTACTGAGTGTTATGTTACTGTGATAGTGATAGGAGTTACTTAATGACTAAGTTATTACAGTGAATTACTCAATAAATTACCTCAAAGGTTTCCTGCTTTATTAACCAAAAATGTTTTTTTCTAAAATAATAAAAAATGTTTACGCGTTAATGTGACATATATATGTATATATATATATATATATATATATATATATATATATATATATATATATATATATATATATAATGTGCATATATAATAAGTTCTTAAATTTTTTCATTTCAAATTTATAAGAATTGAACAATAAACCAACAAATAAATACAGTTTCTAACGTATAGTCTATCAAGCGTCATCGGAAATATGGAGCTATTCGTTCAAAGCAGACGACTAGACGTTTGTTTTTGAAATATCAAATCAAAAAATGTGTAAACCAATTGATTGAATTGACATTCATTTAATTAGCTACGCCAACAGTGAGATACCTGAATTTACTAAATTCGGAGTCCTATACTCCGTTTAATTCAGTTTATTTTCGTTTTTTGGCTATTTCTTCTTCTTTATGTGCCATATCCGGTCACACAAACATTGGCGATGACTATGGAGAGTGCTTCTTTTTCTTCAGCCAGTCTAAGGAGATCTCAAGCCTTCTGTAGGCCTGTCCATTCCCTGATATTCTTCAACCAGGACATCTGCTTTCTACCAAATCCATGCCTCCGTTTACTCAATGTCTTCATAATTAACTAGAAGGGGTAGTAGTACTTTTTTCCACTCAATACATAGTCAAGGTAAGAAATTTTGCGATATTTTATAGTGGTGATCAGTAATCTTTCCAAATTTGCCCTTTTTTTGACTTCCTCATTCGTCAGCAAATAAGTCCACGGTATACGAAGCATCCTGCGGTGAATCCGCATTTCAAATGCGTTCAGTCGATTCAACGTGCTTATTTTTATGGTTCAGTACTCTCACCCCATACAGCAGCACTGGCAAGATGAAGCATTTGACCTTCCGCTATCTCAGTTTGAGGTTCAGATTGTAATTGCAAAGAAAGGCGTTGGTTATTTATAATAAATAAATTGAAAAGTCATAAAAAATACACAATAAATATTCAAAAATATACAATTAAAATAAACAATTAATCCTACATTTCTTATTAATGTAAATAAAAATACGTATATAAAAATATAGAGCAGACATTACATAAATTTAAAACTAATTAGGCGAGAGATAATTAAGAACATACAAAGAGTGACCCAAAATATTCTATGATATTATAGAGCGTGCTAATAAGAAATAATATTTGAATTGATTCAGCCGATACTTGGTGGAAATCCATAACTAGAAGTTTTGCAAGAAGTAAAACACTTAAATTTCCCCCAAATTTTTTACTTTTAACACCATGACAGGTTTCGTCGTACGACAGCTTCTTCAGATAGTGTGGTAACAACATGACTGGAGAACCAATTATCCGATTTACGTACTTTTTTTTAAAACATATATGTTCTCTGGCCAGGTTATAGGCTATATTTTATTACGATAGGTAGCATAAGAAATGAGCAGTGACGATAATAGTGAATGAAGTCGGAAAAAAGTTTGCCGCTAACGCGTTCCCTTGGAATACACAGCCTAAACCATTAAATATGGAACAATATTATGTAGCAGAGAATATCTATAATCTACATGATTATCTAGAATTTAGAGGGTTAAGATCAATTCTAAGCAGCAAATTAAAGCGTCATATGTTAAATACATGGAGAATGCACAGGCTTCTCTGGCACTGGATCCCCGACGCTTCTGGAGTTATGTGCATTCCAAAAGTAATTCTTCTAGGATTCTCAGTATGATGATGTATAGAAATGACATTCTGAAGTCTCCGTCGGGCATTGTTAACGCGTTTGCGGATTTTTTCAAGAGTGTCTTCGCACTGTCGGAACCCGCAGCGACTTGTCAATCGCTTAGTACGTCTTTGACAATTGTGGAATTCTCGCCCATTACTGGGGATGAGATATTGATGGCCACGAAAAAATTAGAAAATAAGATGACTTCTGGCCCTGATAATGTTCCCTCGTTTCTTATTAGGGACTGTGCGACTGTCCTTGTAAGACCTTTAAAGTAGATTTTTAATTTATTAATTAAACAGGGTGTTTATCCGAAACGATGGAAAGAAGGTAGATTATGTCCTATTTTTAAGAATGGAGACAGGGGAAATGTTGAAAATTACAGGGGTGTCGTTCTACTTTGCAACTTCTCAAAGGTTTTTGAGTCAGTCTTGTATACACGTATCTATAACCAAATTAAAAATCAAATTTCTCCTTATCAGCACGGTTTTGTTAGTAAGAGATCTACGGTAACAAATTTAACTGTTATGACACAGTTCATTTCGGAAATATTAGATGATGGTGGGCAGGTTAATGTTATTTATACAGATTTCTCGAAGGCCTTTGATAGGATTGACCATCATGTTCTCATCAATAAGTTGTCTTTCTTTGGTTTCACTGATGGTGCGAGGGCTCTTATAAGTTCTTACTTGTTTAATCGAACTCAGTTTGTAGCCTACAACGGATTCAAATCAGTAAGATTTGTGGCTACCTCAGGCGTTCCACAAGATTCATATTTGGGACCCTTGCTCTTCATTATGTTCATCAATGACCTTTGCAAGGATTTAAAATGTAACTGACTAATTTATGCTGATAATTTAAAAATGTTTATGCTAATAGAAAAAACTGAGGATTGTTCCTATCTACAAAGCCAGTTGAATTTCGTAGATTCTTGATATTGTGACAACAAACTACATCTAAATACTCAAAAATGCAAAGTTCTAACATATACTAGGAGAGTAGCGCCAATAGAGTTTCAATATAGAATTCAAGACCATAATTTAAGTAGGTGTAGCACAACTAAGGATTTGGGAGTTGTTTTTGATGCAAAACTAACATTTGCTCAGCATATAGCATTGAAAGTTTCTGAATCAATGAAGTCTTACGGGTTCATCATTAGGAATTGTAGGGGTTTCACTAATATTGCATCTTTGAAGAATTTGTATTTCTGCTTTGTTCGCTCGAAACTAGAATATGCAAGTATTGTCTGGAGTCCAATGTACGAGGTGCATAGAGTTTCACTTGAAAAAGTGCAGAGGAGATTTCTCAAATTTCTGTTGTTTAAGATTAATGGAATGTATCCTGAACGGGGAATCAGCAGCGATTATTTGTGTGAACAGACAAATATTCTTAGCCTGGGAATTAGGAGAATTTGTGCCTCAATATTATTCCTATATAAAGTATTGCACAATATGATTGATTGCAGGGATATACTGTCTCGTATTAACATCAATGTGCCACGGATACACTCACGATCAAATATGTTTTTCAGATGTAACAGACCTAATACTAATTTGTTATTGAATTCACCTATTCACGTAATGTGTACTAATTTTAATTATATTTGTAATGTTTGTGACTGTTGTACTAAGAAGCAATTACTACAGACTGTCATTGAATATGTAAATGTCTAAATATTTACCCTATTAATGGGAAACTGTTGTGTAATAAAGCTATTATTATTATTATTATTATTATAAGCTATAATATATATAAAATGCAATGTCTCTCTGCCTGTCTGTCTATCCATTAGTGCGTTTATCACGCGAGAACCACTTATCCGATTTACGTGTCTTTTTTTAAATTCATATATATATTCTTTGACCAGGTTATATAATAATAATAAGAATCTATATCTATAATATATATAAAATGCAACGTCTATTTGTCTGTCTGTCTGTCCGTTAATGCGCTTATCCCTCGTGATTTTTTAAATTCATACATATGTTATCTGACCAGGTTATAGATATATATTTTATTACATTTATAATATATATAAAATGCAACATTTCTCCGTCTATTTGTCTGTCTATCTGTCCGTTAGTGTGCTTATCACTGAAGAATCACTTATCCGATTTACGTACTTTTTTTAAAACATACATATGTTCTCTGGCCAGGTTATAGGCTATACTTTATTACGATAGGTAGCATAAGGAATAAGCAGTGACTATAATAGTGAATGAAGTCTAAACCATTAAATATGGAGCAATATTATGTAGCAGAGAATATCTATAATCTATAATATATATAAAATGCAGTGTTTTATTTATTGTAAAACTTCTAGAAATAATATTTAAAATCCCTTTTATATTTAGGTAATTTTTAAGACAATTTAAAACACAAAAATCGCACCTCAGTTTTGTACAAATATCATCAATGGCTGCACTCCAAGACATATTAAAGTCTAACGTCATTAACTGATCCATTAAGGGCATCCCCTTTCTCTTAGTTCTTGTCAAAATGGCTGTGTCAAAAAATGACAGGTATAGAGGGACGCATTCAATAGCTGAATTTAAAAACTTCGCGATACCAACTTTCTACGTAAGTTGGTAAACACCAGATTTATTTTTTGTGGTTCTTATAATAAACTCTACGTAAGACAAACAGGGAGAACATTCGAACAAAGAATTTCAGAACATAATAAAAGTTTTTTAAGAGGCAAAACTTATTCTTCATACGCCAAACATCTAATAGAAGAGAATCATGTATTTGATAATAATTTCCATATTTTTCACGTTCAGAACAAATCTGATAAATTCACTTTATTTGAGACTCTTGAGATCAATAAAAGAAAGAATACAAACACACTGTTAAATGGCCATCTGGACTTCGGAAATTCCCTATTGTTGAATTTATTGAATGAATTTATTAGGTTTTGTTGTTATCCTTTAGTTAGTTATTTCATTCCATACCCATACTCTTGATAAAGCTAATATTTTAGCGAAACACGTTTCAAGTATAAAAATCATTAAAAGTGGAAATTTTACTAAAAATTTAGTGTTTCATTCTCATTGAATATGAATTTCCATCGAGTAACGGCCAAGTTAGTTAATTATAGTTCAGAGTACTAACCTATTTGTCTATGCCCGAGGTTTCGACATATATAGTATGAATATAATTTCCACTCTTGGAAATTTGAACAATTTACAGTAAAATACTAATACTTACATAGTGGGTCGATATATTTTTAAAATCACTATTTTTCCGTCCGACGATCAAAGAGATTTTTCTAATTTCAATTTGTTTCTGAATGACCTGATTCATTTTATTTAGATTTTCTATCATCAAAACACTTAGTTTTAAGAATTGATAAATTTAAAATTAGGCAAAAATATTTCCTAATAATGAGTATCATTTGTTAGATACATTAGAAATAAATTAAATTAATTACTAGTATTTAGTAAAACATGTGATCTTGGTAAAGCAAGAAAAGTTTAGGTTTTATAATGATTTATTGAGGCTTACGTTTCTCCTAACAAATGCCGCCTTTAGATGAAGTCACTTTTTGTGTTAAAAGAGATGTGTCCTCGACAAGGAGGAATCATATAATTCTTTTTGTCGCAAGAAGGGTACGTAAAATACCATTGCCCCGTCGTTAAATTACTGTCAGCGTAGAGTCGGCCAGGACTAACTATTTATGTTTTATCTGGAGCTAAAGTGCACACTGGGTCTTTGCAATGAAGATCCTAATAATAGTTCTAAATTTATGAAATCAATATACTCTCTCTCTTTCTATCTTGTACAGAAGATCACCAATATCTTTTCCCTGTGGGTCGTATGCTCCAACATTTACAGAATGTTGATTTCGTTCTAGTTTTAAAACTTAGTTAAAGCTCCTCTATACTTCCAAAAGTAGGCACAAAAAAAAATCGTCTCCCGCCAAATAAGAAACTTCAATAAACGCGATAACGACACGTAGAAAACACTGGACAGATTTCCAACCTGTCTTATGGAAAAAAATTACCGTCCGTGCAGCGTCACTAAAAACCGAAATGATCGTACGTGTTCTGCTAGTAATACTGGCTGTGAATAGGTACCTGTCTTGCTAATTATATTTGTTAATTCTACTAGCAAGTTATATATATATATATATATATATATATATATATATATATATATATATATATATATATATATATATATAATAAATAAACGTAGAATTATCGACCGTACTTTGATAGCAAAAAGGGGAGTTTTTTGTCTGGTTTGCGGTCTGTGATAATTAACACTCGATTGCTGTTAAACTCTCTATATTTCGTTGTACTTCACAACTTCATCGGGAGAAACTAAAATTTTTAGAAAAAACAGTGTATCAGAAAAAAATTTTTTGTAAATAAATAGTTATTTTAACACGTTGACTGTCAACTACGAGATAACTCGTAGATTGCGTTCTTTTCTCGGACGCCAACTACGAGTTATCTCGTCCTGTTTTTACTTGCCATTTTTGTGCAGCTACGATTAAACTCGAAATATATCAGTGCTAATCTCGATAGATGGCTTCTGGAAAAAGAATAAAAAATCAATGCTGGCTTGCATGAACAGAAAATTTATTAAAAAATGAACAAAAAATATAATTATAAAAATTAGTTCAAATTCAAGAAATAAAATAATATTTTATTGTTTGTGGAACTTCTTAAAACAATCTTCCACACAAAGGGCTGGCTTCTCTTTACAGGCTGGACAGAAATAACGCGTTTCTCGGCGTTTTTTTGCTTGGGTACATATACGACATGGCTTTGTCGGACGCTGTTTTTTTTTCGTAGGTGGTAGACTCTCTAAATAATGGAGCTCTTGCAATTTAATTTTTTTCGAAACTGGTTGAATCTCTTTTCCAATGAACGCGACGACGAATTCTTCTCTGAACTTTATCAGTTTTATTTTAGAAGATGTTACTTTTTGAAAAATTTTGTGAGCATTGTGTATATATATCTCTATAATATGTAATGAAACCTTTTTGGGCCATCTAATAGTCTTTCTTAGAGATGAGTAGTACGAAAGCATTTGATCTGATCGGTCAATGCCAGACATTCCATTATTGTAATCTCGAATTATATTCGGTTTCATACAAATTTTTCCATTGCGATTGGGCACCTCTACCATTTCAACAGCATGCATGTTTGAAATGCTAAGGACATCTCGTTTGTCTTTCCATTTGCATACAGTAACAAGACCATTTTGCTGCCAAATACACTCCCCTTTTTTCAGTTTACGATTTACCACACCTCTAGGGTTTCCTTTTCTGTTATTTCGTAAGGTTCTACACACATAAGTTTTTCGTGTATTTAGCAGTTTTGTAAGAGTAACAGAATTATAAAAATTATCCATGTAAACCGTGTATCCTTTATCGAGATAGTCCTCAAGTAAATGTAAAACAACGTCAGTAGTGCAACCTACATTATTGTCAGTTTCCTCAGATTTTCCGCTGTAAATCTTTATTTTCATTACAAGACCGTTGGACTCACATAGTTCATACAGTTTGATACCATATTTGTGTTTTTTATTTTTAATGTATTGGCGGGAAAGCAATCTTCCCCGCCATAGCATCATGGATTCGTCAATACAAATATTTTTATCTGGTACATAGTTTTCATGCATAATATTATTGAAATGATTTAGTATTGGTCTCACCTTGTATAATCTGTCGGCAGATGGTATTGAGTTATCAACCAAATGAAAATAACGAAGTAACAACTGGAATCGATTTTGACTCATATGTGAGCGCCAAAAGTTTACATTATCTAGCTTGTTTGTGCTCCAGTAATGTTCAATTGATGGAAAAGTACAAGGTCCCATTTGCAACAAAAGTCCAATAAAAACTTTCATCTCTGCAGCACTGATGTCTTCCCACTTTGATAACCTATTAGATTTTTTTATTTCTTTGCGTTTTTCAATTTCTTGCGCAGCATATAAATTAGTTTGTTCCACCAGTAATGCAAGAAATTCATCCGAAAAAAATAAGTCCACCAGCGTTTGTACTGTAAAATTTGTCGTATCCAATTTCACACCAACATTTTCTTGGAAAATAAATAATTCAGGATTTTGTTGAATTTCTGTCCACAAATCCTCATTCGCATTTGATGTTGTTGCTTGGGAATCATCGTCATTATCTTCAAATTCGGGATCAACTTCAGGTTCGGAGACGACTTCGTCTTCACTATCACTTGAATTCTCAGAAGGTTCATAATCGCTACTGTCGTTACCATCCTCGCCAAAAATCCCGTCAAATTCTGAATCACTTAGATTTGCGTAGTACTCAATTTCATTTTGAGTCAGTGGTCTTTTCTTATCCATATTGCGTTCTTGATAATTTAATTATAACAATAATTATAAAACAAAACACTCAAGAAAGACGTAAATGTGATGCACTCGACAATTTCTGAGATACTACTGGCGAATATGGACGCGTATCTATGATTCAGCTTTAGAGAAGCGACAGGTCGAAGCGTGTCTGTGCGTGTCTGCGTGCGAATTAACTCGTAGTTGGCTTCCGCGAAGAGATTTCTGTTACAGAAGCCAACTACGAGATAATTCGTAAGACTTTTTTTTAAAAAAAAAAAAAACACATTTTTTATGCTTTTTGATGATAACTATGCACTAGAATTAGAGTTTTTAATAATATAATGTGATTAAATCAAATTGTCATTTTAGGCCAGATTTCTGAAAATTGCCGTGGCAGTCAACGTGTTAAAAACTTACCAACTAAGAGATGGTCACAACATTTATAAACACAAAAGAATTTTATTTCATTTCATCATCATTTCAATGAATTTCATGAGACTCATAGGATTCATTTTTGAACACACATATTTCGGGTTCAACAATGGATTTTATAAACAAATATTTGGAACCCCAATGGGATCTCCCATAAGTCCCGTGTTAGCCAATATACGTTTAGATCAGTTGCTTCATGTGGTATTAGCACAACTTCAGTTTGATGTCCCATTCATTTATAAATACGTGGACGATATTATTTGTTCGGTACCTGCGAATTGTACTAAAAAAATGTTAGATACTTTTAACTCTTTCAGGAGTCATTTGCAATTTACCATCGAGCATGAGAATAATGGTAGCATCCCTTTTTTGGATACACAGGTCATTAGAACTGATGATAATGTGTTAATTTTGAACTGATATCAGAAACCAACAGCTTCCAAAAGGTTAATTAATTATTTTTCAAATCACCCTATAAACCAAAAATATAATAACGTGATAGCAATGAAGAACAGAATAACACATATGAGCCACGAGAGATACCTGCCTGCCAATCTGACCAAATTATATAAAAAAATTTCCAACAATGGGTATCCAAAACACATTTTGAAAAAATTCATTTACAATTCTAACGGTTTTGATGGCTTTACAGAGGAAACTCACAATGTTCTCAGATATAAAAAGTAACCGTGTCTGCACGGATTGACAGATTCAGTGGTTTCCATCTTCAAAGATTTCCCACACATTAAAATAGTTAAATATAACAGTCTCAGTAGCGGTACCTTGTTTACCCAACTCAAACAGAAACCCCCTCTACTTTATAACACCAATGAAGTTTACAAGTTGTCCTGTTTGGGTTGTGTTTCACATTATATCGGACAGACATCGCAGTGGATAAAACAAAGAATAACACAACACAAAAGCGATTGTCGAATAAATAAGAGGTCATGTGCCTTAGTTGACCATGTTTTAAAAACGGGACATCAGTTCGATTTTGGCAATGTGGAAGTTTTGGAGAGAGTAAATAATTAAAAGGATCGGCTTTTTCTTGAAATGTGCCACATAAACAAACATAAGGGCTGTGTTAATTATAAGACAGATACCAGTAAATTAAGTGTAATATATTGTAATATTTTAAACTTATAAATTTTTTACCAGTTAATAACTGAACCACCTTATGAATAACTAAACTACGGTATTTAATAAATAGTTTTTAGTAGCTTTATAGCGTAGATTAGTCTATGTCCCTTTGTTTTTATAAATGTTGTTACCATCTCTTAGTTGGTAAGTTTTTAAAATAACTATTTATTTACAAAAAAATTTCCTGATACGCTCTTTTTTCTAAAAATTATAGTTTCCCCCGATGAAGTTGTGAAGTACAACGAAATATAGAGAGTTTAACAGCAATCGAGTGTTAATTGTCACAGACCGGAAACCCGATAAAAACTCCCCTTTTTACTATATATATATATATATATATATATATATATATATATATATATATATATATATATATATATATATATATATATATATATATATATATATATATATCGTTCACCTCTCCGCCCGAGTAGGAATTTGCAATTTACCATCGGGCAACTACTACCTATGTACGTGGCCAGGCCATATATACTTTAATAAAAGTATACCGACCAGCCAGAATGGAAACCTAAGACCTTCTGCATCGCAAGCAATTACTATTGAATATTTTAAATTTTAGAAATCTGGCAACACTTACAGTCAACCAAATCGTAACTTATCGTTTCCAGTCGCTCTTCTTTGAATCAACAGTTCATCTTGTATCGCATTTAGATGTAAACAAGCGGAGGCTTGCTTCCAAACCACCTCTGAGGTACACCTGCTCCATACAAGTACAATTAGTACAGGAAATGAAGCATTTTGGCTTGCAATTTTTTCGTCCAGCATGGATTTACTTGAAATTTTCACAGAAGGTAGGGAATAGCCCAAGGATCATTTTCTATATCATGCCGCTGTACGCTAAAACCTTGGGGGTGGTTGCCACCCCCTCTCGGGGGTGGAAATTTTTTATTACATTTTAACTACATGAATCGATGGAAAAAGTAATTCTAAGAAAAAAATGTTCTTTACGTTTTTTTCGTAAAACTAATATTTTTCGAGTTATTCGCGGTTGAAAGTAACAGTTTTTCGACGAAAAAATCGACTTTTTTAAAGGGTTTTCTGCGAATAACTCGAAAAATATGCATTTTATTAAAAAAACAAACAAAATCCTTTTTTTATAATTTTTCTACGACCAATACGAACCGAGATACGGCATGTTAATGGTTAGCTTTTTTTCGTCAAATGCATAATTTGAAAGATTCAAAGCCAAATAACGGGAAAACTTTGCATTTTTCGAGGAAAACTTATAGAATTTTTTTTAAAGTATATAATTAGACCTTTTAAAAAAAAGTCTCTAGCATGAAAATTGAGCGACTTATGATCAAAATAAGGTCGGTACCTACTTTTTTCTACGAAAAAATCTGTGAAAACAACCCCCTAACTAACCCCCTAATTAAAATTGATCTTCACCCTTCTGTGTCTTCTCTTTATATATGTATTATCAATACACCCAAGAAGTTTGACCAATTTAAAATGCCTAATTTTAGAAAAATTGGAGTTTAAAGAGAAAACGATTTTTTGCAATTTCGTATTTTTCACCCTTTTCTTCAAAATATCTCCGAAAATACTGGAGATACGAAAAAAATGATAGAGTACCAAATTGTAGCTTTTTTAATGACTAAAATTTTCCTGTACGTGGATTTTCTGTACAATGAATATTTGGCGAGATATAGCCGTTTAAAACCTCTATTTACGAGCGAACACCACCTTATTCGAGCCCTTTAAACTCACCCCATTTAAAAACTAAGGGATCTTAAGGAATTTAATTCACATAGTCTTATAGCTCTTGAAAAGCCCTACAAAAAAACTTTCTATCACTAAAAATGAAGGAGCTATGTTTAAAAAACCAATAAATTTTTTTGCGTTTTATGCGGGTGCAGAAAAGTTGGGTTGTATTGTAATTCCACTTGTTCTGGGTGCTCGGGTGAAGACTGTAATAATAGTCTACCAGTAATCGAAGAAGACGAAGATGACATCGACCACGATGAAGATCGAATCAATGAGACAGACTTTTAAAAAACGTATATGTATTTGTATCTGTATTTGTAAATTTAGTCGTCTATGTATGTAAATGTATGTGAATATGCGGTGTATTTTTGTGCTAATAATTTTTTTTTTATGTAATTCTACTTTTTTTTCTATTTAGATCTATTAAATTACTTTATAAAAATTGGAATGTTATTAAGGGGGTTTTTTAAGGGTTGAAATATTATGATATTATATCCTAAAGCATAATATAATCATTATTTAATCAATCCAAACCAAATTTTACCCATATTAAGGTTTACAATGTTATTTTATAATTTTTGACAATAAGGGGTAGTTTTCAACCCTAAAAATAATCAACGCCCATGAGCATGATATAGAATCTGAAGTAGAGGGTGAGATGAGCCTAATCCCAAATTTTTATGCAAATCGATGCAAGACGAAATCATTTTTTTAGGATAAATAATTTTTTTTATATTAAGCTCTAACAAGGCTTGATTTTTAAGGGTTGAAACATTATGAAATTGTATCCTAAAGCATAAAACAATCCTTATTTAACTAATCCAAACCAAATTTTACCCATATTAAGGTTTAAAATGTTATTTTATAATTTTTTACAATTGGGGGTAGTTTTCACCCTTAAAAAACAAAAAGCGTACAACGACACCATATAGAAAATGAACTAGAGGGTGAAATGAGCCTAATCCCCAATTTTTGTACAAATCGATGCAGGACGAAAAAATTGCGAGATTTTGCCATTTTTTGAGCTTCATTTCCTGTACCATATACATGACTGGTGGTAACTGGGTAACCGCTTAGAATAGTCGAATGTTTTCGTTAACGCGAGCTCCTTTTATATAGGTAGTAATAGCTGTAGAAATAAAATCACTGATGTAAGTTGTATTTCGGGCTTTTAAAGCCGCAGTATTTAGTTTTTTTTTTTCAAAATTTTACCGAACTATAAAAGTAATGCGTTTCTACCAAGAACCAAAAATTCCCCGCAATATACACTTTAGAATTATATATTTATTCAAAAAATAAATCGTTAGTGTAAATATTGAATTCAACAAAGGATTTCGAGCTAGTTTTTCCAATATCAATTAATTTTTTAATAGTTTGATTTATATTATTTACACTCCCTGTCTGCGAAACACTTAGTTTTACGTTCTGAAATATAATTTGTCTAATATTTATGAAATACTATTAATGTTTCCCTATTAATAATGTAAGTTTCAATCGCTAATTTGCCAAGTTAGCATCTTTGAAAGTATTTTACATATTTCAATAATTACCGAAACAAATGGTAGTCTGATGGTGTGCGGTCCAGTTTTTTCAATCGGTCGCTTCAAACATGTGAATTGCTGAGAGTAGGGTATAGAATCAATCATTTGGCCAGGCTGCAATAGCTCATGAAGGACGATTTCCTTCAAATTCCATCAAATACACAATATCACTTTTTTGGTATCAATCCTGGCTTTACCATCGTTTGTGGAGCTTGATTCTTTTTTGACCACGATCTTTTTCACACACTGTTATCGTACCTGATCCATTTTTCATCGTCCGTGATCAACCGCTTCGGAAATGATTTCGTTATGTTTTTGTAGAGATTCGCAGATCGAAATCCGACCGAGTAAATTTTTTAGCATCAAATCATGTAGCCTCACACATCCAGCTTCCTTTTTGTAGCAAGCTTTCTTCAAATTATTAAAAACTGTTTGGTGATGAGTGTTTCCTTCCTTGGCAATGTCATGACTACTGACTTTTACCAAAATTTTCAACTTTTTCTGTCATTGATCGACCACTGCGAGGAACATCTTTGACATTGAGATTTCCAGGACGAAAGCAATTGAACCATCTTTTGTTTGTTACTTATGGTAATGTATCTTAACCACAAATTTCTTCATAGGCCTTCGCAGCAATTTTGCCACTATGGAAAAAAAATTGTAGAATGTAGCGAACTTCTGCAGAAATTTCACTCATCGCCAAGGTGCTCTAAATGAACTACGATGAAATGAGTTCCGGCAGTTTTTGTACGTCTATTACTGTCAAATGTCAGCTTTCAACTAACATGAGGATATGTCTGTTTTTTAGAATGAGTCCCAGTTTTTGAAATGCAGTCCAGCTGAGATCAATTCGCCTTGGTATTTCTGCTCTTTGATTGTCCTTATCCAATCTAATATTATGTCTTAAGTATATATACTTTTCTACCCTCTCGATCTCTTTCGTGCCAATCTTAATTCTTGTATTTTGTGGGTTTAAAAGTTTTGCTTTCTTGATGTTCATCTCGAATCCATCTTTTTGTGAAGCTTGATTAAGTTGTTCTGTCATAATTTTGAGTTCTAGATCTTCGCTAATCAGTATTACATCATCTGCGAATTGTAAATGATTTAAATATGTGCCAGTGATTTTGATTTCAGGGTAAAAAAATTTTGGTAAAATTATGTCGCCCTGCCTAATACCTTTATGGGTCCTATTTTTCGATCTTCATCTAATTTAACCGTTAATATCGCATTTTCATATATGAATTCTAGGAGTTCAGTATATCTTGAGTCTATTCTAGCATGAGCTAAGGACTGCATAATTTCCCAGTGTTCCAGGGAGCCGAAAGCCTTTTTATAATCAATGAAAGCTACGTGCAGATTAATATTGTATTCGATCGCTTTTTCTATTCAAAGGCGGAGTCTGGATATGATCTGTTGTTCCAAGTTCCTTGCGAAAGCCCACCTGTTCGACCGGTTGGTAGTCATGGAACCTATTTGTTAGACGGTTTGTGATAATTTTAGTAAGAACCTTGTACAAATGCGATAATAAGCTGCCAAAATTTTCAACTTTTTCTTTCATTGATTGATCAGTGCGAGGAACATCTTTGACATCGAGATTTACAGAACGAAAGCAACTGAACCATTTTTTGTTTATTGCTATTGGTAACGTATCTTGACTACAAATTTGTAGATGTCGCGAACTTTTGCAGAAATTTCTGTTATCTTCAAGACCCTCTAAATTAACTACGAGAAATGAATTCCAACAGTTTTTGTACGTCTGTTACTGTCAGATCTCAGCTTACCAGTGACCTGGTGCAACTTATATGACCTGAGATATATGACACTAAAGTTATCTAACGAGAAAAAGATTCAATATTTTTCCCACAATCTAATATTAAATTCTTGGTTTGAGTAGTTGGGTTTATCATATCCACAGCTCTATCCTGAAAACTTGATTCTTTGATAGAGTATGTTCAACTAATCTTCTTCCTCTTCTTTTAGCAGCCTTCTGTCATCCACTCCTGGACGTAGGCCTCCTCCTGTCTTTTCCACTCCACTCTATCCGTGGCTATATGGTGCCACTTCCTGCCTACCTGTTGTTTTACGTCATCGATCCATCTTTTTGGTAGTCTTCCCACATTTCACCTGTATTTTCTAGGCGTCCACTGTATTAAGTGTTTCGTCCACTTCTTATTCGTCTCCTATCTAGCGACGTGTCCTACCCAAGTCCATTTTAGAGTTGCCATCCTCGACCTTGGTTTGTAGACGTATGTTCTCGTTACGAAAATGGTCTCTAAGGGTTACCCTCAGCATAATTCGTTCTATAGTTCTCTGTGTAGTTCGAAGTTTATTAGCTGTTTTCACCGTTAGTGTTGCGGTTCCTAATCTATACGTCATCACAGGGAGAACTTTCGTTTTCAGATTAATCGGGATATCAGAACTTTGTAAGAGGTGACCCAGTTTTAGCTGATCTATCCTGCTTGATTCCGTTCCAACAGGCGCAATTTCCTGAAATACAACACATTCGTTTAGCTTGTATCTCCCTGTATTATCTCCTGAAAAAGTCTTTTATATGAAGAACTGTGTCTCCGTGAAATGAGCTACCCCATCCTATATTTCCAATCAAGCGTATTCATATCTATTTATGAATTTTTCGACAGCGCATGTGCTGTGACAAAAAAAGAATTAGAGTTGCTTTTAAATATGTGTATACTTCGACTAAATATGTGTAAGTCAAAAAACCTTTTGATCATAATTTTTGTTTATTTTGACAGAATTTACAAAAAAAGCGTTTTAATGGACTGAGCCGGTAAACGTTAAACTTTACTTAATGAGTTTTAAAAGGTGTTTATCTTCAAGTTAACAAGCTTATTTAAAATATAAAATATACAAGCAAGATTAATGTCTAAGAGATCAATAAAAATCGTAAAGTAGGTATTATGATGAAAGCACATTTATGTAAAAATCACGAGAAACACTCACACATAAGGGTGCCGCTGTAGCGTACGGTGTACCAAAAAATTTGAGATTTTTCCTGTGATAACATTGCTGTACAATAATAATTGATAAGACGAATCATTTGTTATTAATAATGATTTTATTACGAATATATTTACAACTAATATCTATAAACAGAGGCAATATCCTTTAAAAAACTGACAAATTGCCCGTCTTCTTTCTTCCTTAATATCTTCCAGGATAAATGTGATTGAAGATAGTTTAATGGTACTCCTTTCAGTTTCTTTAAGATGTAAATTTTGGCATCTAGCCACGACCGTTCAATACCTTGTGTATGAACTCCTGTAAACACATCAACAGAGTTTTACTGATGATTAACAGTCTGATGATCGAAGCCTAGCCTGCCAAGATTCCTATACGCTGGCCACTCGCCCGAATGAATAACAGTTTAAAATTGAACCTCTCTTTCTATAATTGGCATTAATGTGTTTTCATCTAACCTTTCCACCATAAAATATCGTACTTCTCCTTTTGTTTTCAAACCACAAACCCACGATCCATTTATTCGTCTACCGTGGTTTCAATTGTTTTGCACCGATGCATCGCTATCTTCAGTTTCAGGTTGTTGTTCACCTTGTATATTTATGTTATATTTTCGGCGACCCGCGAGTCGTGCTTCATTCATTTGAATAGGATCGTTGTTGCTACCGATTAATTGTCCTCTGCGATTGACTGACACAATCACTTATGGTATGTGATGACCTTTCAGTCAGTTTTTCACATGGTGTACTCGGAATGCCGTGCACGAATATTAACACCAATTCTAAAATATGACATAAGCTTCAATTACAATGTAACTTGCCATTCAGATCCGTATAATGGAAGAATTCATGTCCGCTTCTAAACGATTTTGTTATTTGGCAGCCATTTCTAGCACAACGTAAAACTGGACGGAACACTCTTCCACGGTCGCGTTTCCTTTTTCTTTGCATTTCCACATCACACCTATCACAGATGCTATTTTCGTCATTCTGCATAAGCAGATTATGTTTTTGCAAAAAAGTCACGGCTGCATCTTCGTTAAAAGTGATATTAATCTAAAAATCTCGCAAAAGCATGGCTTCTTTTGAAATATACGTATTAGAAACTTGTCATTTTCATTAATAATGAAACTTACACACCCACATAAGTTTAATTGAAATAACGACTGAAGTAGTTGTAGTAGTAGCAATAGTTTGTAGCAGGCCTGAAGCCTGATAAAAATGCTTGAGAGATCTTCTTGCCCACTCCTAAATCTCGTGCCTATCAACTCAGCCATTAACATCCACGCTGAATCCTTACAACCTCACTGTAAAAGTCAAAATGCCACGTCAAACGAGAGAACTAATTTTCTCATCCTGGATCAGTAATAATTCCAATATGTCATGCTTTGATCTACCCAGTGCTTGAGGAAGTCTTAGAAAATAAAAACATATTTCCTCGTCTTTCCGAATCAGATGTCAGATCTAGTCGTCCCCAGCACAAATCAGCGTTTTATACTCCTTTATCACGCAGTGTTTTTATGGTCCTGGCAGGTGGGCTTAGAATATGATTACTGGGCTTCGCAGGCTAAAAAAGCATAAAGCACTGATCGACGTTTCATAGTAAAGTGGCGCCAGAAGCTTCAGCGGGGATGCAGAAGTTCAAGTTGTTAAGGCATGATTCGGAGACAAGCTAGAACTGTTCCAGTCTAACCTTTTTCAATTATTGGACAAATTTATTAGTTTATCAACATCCTTTAATATGCTGCCATTGTTCATGTGTTTTTTCGTTGTTTCCCTCCCCCCCCCCCATCCTTTAAAGTAACAGAAACTTCTTCTTTCTTCTTCATAAGCCTGCTTCTCCATTGCAGGAGATAGGCCTCTGCGAGTTTCTTCCCATTATCTCTATCCTGTGCAAGATGGAGCCATCTACTGAATGCTATCAACCTGATATCATTAGTCCATCTTTTCATTGGTCTTGCGATACTTCGTCTGCTCTCCCAAGGTCTCCATTTCCATCATTCGTTCTAGCCACATGCCCCGCCCATTGCCATTTTAATTTTGCCACTCTTTCCCTGATATCTGTAATTCTTGTTGTTTATCTGATATCCTCGTTTTTAATGTGTTCTTGTAAACTAAGACCTAACATCTGTGGTCCGTTAAGTACGTTGGGAGTCGGCAAAGACATACGTACCTACTGGAAGTATGCAGCTCTCGTACACTTTTCTTTTTAAGGTTTTGGGGATATGTCTGTTTTGAATGAACCCCAGTTTTTGAAAATGCGGTCCAGCTGAGATCAATTCGCTTTGGTATTTCCACTGTTTGACTGACCTTATTCAATCTAATCTTATGTCTCAAGTATATATTTTTGTGATTTGTGGGTTTAGAAGCTTTGTTTTCTTGATGTTCATCTTGAGTATATTATGTTGTTTTATCATAATTTTGAGTTCTTCTTCATCTTGGCTAATCAATACTATATCATCTGCGAATCGCAAGTGATGTAAATATATGCCATCGATTTTAATTCCCTTCTCTTTTCACTCAAGACTTTTAAATCCTCCAAGGCCAGGATAAACAATTTTGGTGAAACTGTGTCGTCCTGTTCGGTATATATTGAGTATATTCTGGCTTGAGCTAAGGCTGCATAATTACCCAATGTTCCAGAAAGCAAGCTTTCTTATAATCGATGAAAACTAGGTGCAGCTTGATATCATATTCGGTCGCTTTTTCTATTCAAAGGTGAAACGTCTGGATATGATCTGTTGTTCCGAATTCCTTGCGAAAGCACGCCTGTTCGACTGGTTGGTAGTCATCGAACTTGGTTTGCAACAATTTTAGTAAGAAGCTTGAATGCGATAACAAGCTAGTGGGGCGATAGTTTTCAAGGTTTTTTTGATCGCCTTTCTTGAATAGAAGTATGACCCACTGTTTTGCCAATATACAGGTATTCTTTGTTCTTTATTACATTTGTTGAATAACATCCGTATCGGTTCAAGTTCATTTCCTCCCATTTTCAATATTTCAGATGTTATTTTCCCTTCCCCTGGAGATTTTTTATTTTTCATGTAACAGAAACTGGCCAGTATAAATTTAATAAAAACATTATTCAAATTTATACTTATTTTTCGTATCTAAATTACTAATAAACAATAAAAAATCCCAGGAAAGAAACAAAACAAATTCAAATACTTTTGTTAAAACAACATTAACGCCCAGTGTTTATCTAACCCTAACTGTTTCAAAAATATTTACGTCGTAAGAATAGCTTAGAGCTGTATTTTTCTGATTGAATGAAAGCTTTTGAATTCTGTAAAGATTTAAATATATATTACAGGAGTTAAACGAAAAGTATTTGAAAAATCGACAAAGTAATTTATCCAATACAACTTATTTTATATTAACACTAGCAGTGCCCGCGGCTCCGCTCACGTGGACTTGATTCACTACTATCGTCAATGCTTATTCCTTATGTTACCTAACTTAATAAAATATCTGCCATTATTTCCCCTTATCTCCCATTATTTCTCCTTATCTCCCATTATCTCTACATAATTTCCATTATCTAGGCTTATCTCTGCTTATCTCCCATTATTTCTCCTTATCTCCCATTGTTTCCCCTTATCTCTCATTATCTCATCTTATCTCCCATTATCTAGACTTATCTCTGCTTATCTCCCATTATTTCTACTTATCTCTCATTATTTATACTTATCCCCCATTATCTCACCTTATCTCCCATTATCTAGGCTTATATCGAATTATATAGAACATATGTATAAATTTATAAAAACACGTAAATCGGATAAGTGGTTCCCAAGTGATAAGCGCACTAACGGACAGACAGACAGACAGAAAGACATTCCATTTTATATATATTATATTCTTGGCAACATATTGTCTCATATTTAATGGTTTAGGCAGTGTATTGCAAGAGAACGCGCTAACGGTAACCTTTTTTCCGACTTGATTCACTATTATCGTCACTGCTTATTCTTTATGTTACCTAACGCAACAAAATATATCCTAAAACCTGACCAGAGAACATATGTATGTTTTAAAAAAAGCATGTAAAGCGGATAGGTGGTTCTCCAGTGATAAGCGCACTAACGGACAGACAGACAGACAGACAGGTAGAGAGACAGGCAGACAGACTGACAGAAAGACGTTGCATTTTATATATATTATAGAGAGAAGATTATAGATAACCTGGCCAGAGAACAAATGTATGAATTAAAAAAAAAACATTTAAATCGGATAAGTGGTTCTCGAGTGATAAGCGCACTGACAGACAGGCAGACAGACAGAGAGACGTTGCATTTTATATATAATATAGATATAGATTATTATTATTATTATTATTATATAACCTGGCCAAAGAATATATGTATGAATTTAAAAAAAGACACGTAAATAGGATAAGTGGTTCTCCCGTGTTAAACGCACTAATGGATAGACAGACAGACAGAGAGACATTGCATTTTATATATATTATTAATTATAGATTATAAATATTCTCTGCTACATAATATTGTTCCATATTTAATGGTTTAGGCTGTGTATTGCAAGGGAACGCGCTTGGGGTATACTTTTTTCCGACTTCATTCACTATTATCGTCACTGCTCATGCCCTATGCTACCTATTGTAATAAATATAGCCTATAACCTGGCCAGAGAACATATGTATGTTTTAAAAAAAAAGTACGTAAATCGGATAAGTGGTTCTCCAGTGATAAGCGCACTAACGGACAGACAGACAGACAGACAGATAGACATACAGACAGACAGAGAGGCGTTGCATTTTATATAAAATAATTAAAACAAATAACTCAAAAAACAAAGACCACCTGGAATATAATTAATTTTTTAAATGGCAAAAACCAAAACAATTCCAAAAGATACATTAACCAAATATGCACAGATAATGTCACTCTTACTAATGCAGAACACATAGTAAGTAGCTTTAGTAACTATTTATCTACTGTTGTAAAAAATAAGTTAAATTCTCACTTCAGTAACGGTTTATCACAGGAATGCACTGTATCAAAAAAAATTTTTGATACCTTTCAATATACTAATGTAACTTCACAGGGTGTTAGGTCTGCCATAAAAAAGTTACCCAATAAAAAATCAATGGGACCAGATGAGGTACCAATTGATTTGTTAAAGAGATGTTCGCCTAAAGTAATTGCTTGCCTGGTTTATTTAATAAATATGTCTGTTTATGAAGGTATTTTCCCTTCGCGACTGAAAGATGCTAACATTTTACCTGTATTCAAAAAGCGCGTACCTCTTTTAATTGAAAATTATAGGCCTATATCTTTACTTAACTATTTTTCAAAGGTTTTCGAAAAAGTTATTTACAATAAGATAACTCCATTTCTTGATAATAACAAAGTTCTAACCTCACACCAGCACGGTTTTAGAGAAAAGCACTCTACAGAGACCGCAGCGATCGACTTTATAAAGAATATATATAATAAACTTGATACAAATGAGAAAGTAGTAGCTCTACTATTTGATCTAACAAGGGCATTTGACACAATAGACCCAGGCTTTGTTGTTAAAAAATTTGAAAGGCTAGGTATTGGAGGACCACTAAATAAATGGTTTAATTCATTTCTGAAAGGTAGAAACTTTAAAATAAAAATTGGTAATATTTTTTCGCAAATGACGAACTGTGACTTAGGGACCCCTCAAGGCAGTGTCCTGGGTCCTCTAATTTTTTTGTTGTTCATAAACGACTTATCTGAATACATTTCATGTGGAATCGTTTTTATGTTCGCTGACGATACGACCATAGTCATCTCAGCCAAAGATGAGAAGCTTTTGGAGAAAAAAATTAAAATAATATTGACTGACTTCTCAAACTGGTGTAAAAAAATAACCTTATAATAAATCTATCAAAGACCGTGTCTATGGAATTTAAGACAAAAATGCGCAAACCAATAAACCTAAATATTGTATTTAATAATATGAATTTGCCTGTTAGCCATAGTTCAAAGTTTTTAGGAATCATAATAGATTCTAACCTCGACTTGAGCTTGCACATAGATGACGTTTGCTCAAGACTAAATAAATGTTTTTTTTATGATAAAATCTTTAAAAAACTCATTAAGTGTTCCCAATCTCGTAACTCTCATATTACGCTAATGCGTATCCGCCATGTCCTATGGTCTGGCGGTTTGGGGAAGTGCGCAGGAACTGGACAGAGTGCTGGTAATACAAAAACGAACAATGAGACTAATTTTTAGTATGCCATATAACGCATCCTGTAGGGAAGTCTTTAAGAATAGAAAAATATTAACAGTTACAAGTATTTATATATATAAACTCTTAATGTATATCTATCAAAATCAAGATAGCTTCATTTCGCATGGATCTTTTCATCGTCATCCGACTCGAAATAGAGACAATTTTTATATTGAAAAACACAATCATGAATATGTTAAAAAAAACTAGTCATTACTTAAGTTGCAGACTATTTAACTTACTGCCAGAAAATGTAAAAAGGATTGAATCTATGGCACGTTTTAAAAAACAAATAAAAACTATACTGTTAAATAAAACTTTTTATTCTGTAACTGAATTTGAAAGTTATCTACTGGGCGGAGTGTGAATGTTATTCTTTATAGCATCCTTACTTAGTTGAGGCATCTCCTGTATGTACTTTGTTTATTATAAATTTGTTTGTTATAAATATGTATGTTATGTTTTTTGTTATATCTTGTATTTACTGTGTATTACTGTGTTTAATGGTAAGATTTCTTATTTTTTTTTTTATTATTTTTGATATTAGCTAAGATGGGATCATACATCCATTTGTTGACATGTCTTATCTATAACTTTTGTAGCTGAAAAGATGAATAAACTGTCTATTATCCATTGTCTATATATATATTATATGTAGATGATTGTGTATAACACAGACCAACAAAAAAATATTTGTAAAAACTTTTTAAACCAGTACATCTAAGTCTTATGTATTTTTGGGTGCTGGTATCAGTTTTTTGTATCACCCACAGTTCTCTCACAATATGACATCAATTAAATTTTAAAGTAGGGAAAAAAAATCCTCTTCCTGCTTGAAAAACTGAGCAAACTGTTGATTTCTTGTTCTATAATGGTAAACAGATGTTCTAGATTCCAATAAATGTTTTTCTTTCAGCCTAGAATCAAGCAATTCTGCTTTTTCCTTAGTCAAACCCAAATCTCTCACTAAATCATTTAACTCAGTTTGTACAAAAAACTGTGGTTTTAAATTTTCTAGAGAACATTGAAACTCATCATCATCCGGTCGACTTCCAATAAATTCGGGACTGAACTGTAAAACGTCATTAATAGACTGAGGTGGCTCAGGAACAGGAAGTCCCGGTCCATGTCCTACCGGCCGATTAGCTGAAATAAACTTAGGATAGACAATTACTTTCTTATTTTTAAAGTTATACCATATCCTGAAACATCAATTCTGCAAAAATAACAATCATGTTTCCTTTATGTTTTTTAATTACAAACTCACCACATATACGAGGTATATCCACAAAGTAAGTTCCGTTTCTATTTCTATCCGCGGCAGCGCTGCGACCGCAGTTCCGAGCATGCGTGGCAGTTACTCTGACTCAAGCAGAAGAAATGTACGCCATTTTCAGATCGCTGCTGCCGACGTGTTCTTTGTAGTGCTTCTTTATGATGTCAGCCTTAATTGAAAATGCCGCCGCTTGTGAAATCAGATCTGTGATTCGTTTTCTAAATGCAAAGAAAGTTAAACCAGGTGAAATTTATCGACAAATCTGCGAGGTTTACGGACAAACTGCTATGAATGATTCAATGGTTTAAAGATGGGTCAGACAGTTCAATGAAGGACGTGATCAAGTGCACGATGAAGAACGATGTGGACGCCCGTCTTTGGTTACTGATGAACTGGTTCACGCAATTGAAGAGAAGCTTAAGCAAAACCGTAAGTTTACAATTAGTGCTCTTGCTATGGAATTTCCGCAAATCTCACGATCACTAATTCATGAAATTGTTAATGAAAAACTGAAATTTCGAAAACTTTGCTCACGTTGGGTACTCAAAATTCTTACTGAACAACACAAAAAACAACGGATGGGCAGTGCACTTCAGTTTTTGACACGCTACAATGAAGACGGTGATGATTTTCTTTCTCGGATAATCACGGGGGATGAAACTTGGGTATCTTACGACACCCCAGAAGCTAAACGGCAATCAATGGAATGGAGGCACACTTCGTCCCCAACGAAAGTTAAGCCTAAGCAAATCTTGACACCTCGAAAACTCATGTGCACCGTTTTTTGGGACAGAAAAGGCATTTTGCTGATTTGATTTCTTACCACGAGTCCAAACAATCAATGCACATGTTTACTGCGAGACCATTAAGAAATTGCGCCGCGCAATACAGAACAAGCGCCGAGGATTACTGTCGAAAGGTGTTGTTTTTTTCCACGATAATGCCCGACCTCACACTGCGAACGTGACAAAAGAACTCCTACAGGAATTTGACTGGGACGTGTTTGATCATCCTCCGTACAGCCCGGACCTCGCTCCTAGCGACTTTCATCTCTTCTTACACCTAAAATCTTTCCTTGGTGGTCGATATTTCATCGATGATGGCGAGCTGAAAGAACATGTTACCACATGGTTGAAAACATAGGCGGCAACCTTCTATGAAGAAGGCATACAAAAACTTGTGCCACGCTATGACAAGTGCCTACAAAATTTCGGAAGCTATATAGAAAATTAGTTTAACAGTTGTAGATTTTTGTACAATAAATATTTTTTCTGTATCTGTACACGTTTTTTTTATATAACCAAACGGAACTTACTTTGTGGATATACCTCGTATAACGAAAAGTGTTAGGAGAGTTTTTAAAACCACGATTAGCCATACTTTGAGTGTGATTTAAAGCACAAAGGTTAAACACTGCAATGCGAGGTTATATTAACTGGAAGAAAACAAACAGCTGTGACAATTATCGGAACTGCCACCCTAATAACATTTGATTTTACTGCCAATCTTATAAAATTCTGATTTTTATTGTCAACCCAATAACATTCGAATGATAAAAAATTAACTTTTCACATTTTGAATATAAAAATGTTAAAAATTGGTGGGTGATACGACTGTTTTATTATTATTTTCGGATTCAGCACACCAAAAAACATAGGAATCAGGTAAAATTATTAAAAAAGTTTTTTCATCGTTGGCCTATGTAATTCAAACAATATTTAAATAATATTAAGCTCATTTGAAGTTCGGTAGATTGAAAAAATCAAATTTAGGTTAACATGTCCTTGGCTTAATCCTACAGTAACATTAGATAATTATAAACTCAACTTTCCTTCGATATTACAAAGAAATCAAGACTTCCAGTAAGTTTCGGGAACCGAATCGAAGGAATAGTCTTCTTAGATCGAATCTAACTGACGAAAAGTGTGTTTGGAGGCAGAGCTTCGAACATAAAGGCATACTTTCAACGATAATCAAATTTGAACTTTTTATGTCATTAAAAGATGTGGAAGTTTAAATAACGTTTTTGTATGAAATAATATTTCCAGTTTTTGAGAAGCTTTTTTTTTACTATGTCCACAACTTAAACGTGACAAGACATATTGCTTTGAGAATATAAAATTATGTCTTAAGGAGGGAATCCTGGTCCAGCGCAAAAAAAACCATAGTTTTTATATTTTTTTATTGGCAATACATAAATGCAATAAATGTAAAATTTTTAGCATAATAGAACAACTCTAAAAGAATACAAAAAAAAAATTATAAAAAAATGTTGTTTATTTAAACAAAGAATACAGCACATCTCGTGAAGCACTCCGGTACGTACACTCTGATTGGCCTGCAACCTCAGGATTGCAAAAATCGTTCAATCTGAAAAAATCAAGTTAATTTGTAAACTACATACCCACAGTTTCTAATAAATAGATTCAGAAATAAAAAAATGAAAAATTCGAATTTTTTTTACCATTAAAAAAAAGCAATTTTTACAAAAAAAAAATGATAAAAATGACCTATAAAAATTCGTGTCGAAGATAATTATATATTTTCAAAGCATGATCAATTTCAAGTCGATTCGTTTATTAGTTTTGAGTAATCGTGCACGTCCATTCCGAAAACATGGTTTTGAAAAAAACGCGTTTAAAGTCTTTAATACAAAAAAATTGTGAAAAACTGATGCTTAGCATAATGTTTCTGCCGAAATAATGGTTAAACTCATATATAGAATGACTCACACAAACATTCTACTGAGTGTTTACTTAACAGCTGCTCGCAGAAATGGTAGAGGAAGCCCTGAAACTATTGCAACTTAATGCTTCCTAAGGCAGGCTCAAGCGTCTTCTGCGCGCTATTTTACCTGCTTGGAAAAAGGCTCGGCAGGTAAACTTAAAGTTCGTATTTCGTAAAAAGGAAAGTAGCCTTGTATTCTCTAGATTTTAAGGAGTATTTTAAGCGAAAAAAATGCTCGAAAAAAATTTCTGGACCAGGTCCCCCCTTAATCTTTAACATTATAAGGTTGATAGATGACACAAAAGCTTGCTTATTTATTCCAACATAGTATAACACAAACGGAATGAAAAAGACGGAGCTAAAAAGAGCAAAACGTTAATATTTTTAATTGAGCTTGAAGTAGTTTACTTTATCATTAACATGTATCTTTTCGATTAATTTTATATATTTTTTGACGTTTATAAATTGGTTGAATTGAAATTTAATGGCAAGGGCATTACTTTTTTAAATTTTATATGAATGCTGTATTTTTCTTCTTCTTTAGCCTTCATCGATCCATTACTGGATATAGGCCTCCCTCATATCTTTCCACCTTTGACAGATTTGTGTTGTCTCGTCCACATAAACCCGGCCTTTGGCTTGATGTCATCAATCCAACGTTTAGGAGGGCATCCTCTGGATCGCCTACTCATGTGTGGTCTCCATTCTAATATAGATTGGGACTACTTTCATCTATATATTTGGCAGCATGGTTAGCATAGCTCCATTTTAGTTCAAACACTGATATAAGTGTTGGTTTTACGATCTTTCAAGGATATACTTTGTCGTTCAATAGCACATTGTATTGTCTTCAATTAATCCATAGAGTGCTTGGTAAGAGTCCATGTTTAGGTTCCGTAACTTAGGACTGGCAAGACACATTCGTCGAACAGCCGAATCTACCGGTATATAGGGATATTTTCGTTTGTTGGTGTATCTTTTTGGTTTTTAAATCACGGTTATTTGATTTTCGTAGTCCAGGTTTATTCTATTGTCAAAGTACACATATTCGTCAACATTCTCCAAAGTAGTATTTTCAACCATGATGTTCGGGGTCTTTGGGTTCACATTTCCTTGTTTTTTTGCAAATTTATCTTCAATCCAACAGTCGATAATTCTCTCTACAAGTACAGCAACATTGCTTGCAATTCAGGGGGATTATCTGTAATTACAACTCTATCATCCGCATACCGAAGATGATATTTATTTTAAAACCAAATATTGGTATTTCAGTCTCTAGATCGTGCTGAAATCAAGTACAGAAACAAATTTTAATTATTAATTCACCATTTTTAAAGTTTCAAAAGAAAATACTACAAAAAGAAAGATTCAACTGATATTATTAGAGAAAAAAAAAATCGAATAAGATGAGAAGTGAATAAACCTAAAAATAGAATACTAAAAAAAGGAATTATTTCATCTACTGCCGACATCTTTACTACTAAATTAGAATAGGGCAAGATAATAATAATTATAAAGTTAGTCCGATGTAGCTTCCTCTATGGTTGCCAATCCTTCACGGGTGTACCCTAGGCAACTTGTGCTCCGTGGTCACATAAAAGCTATAAAACTAAACTCAAAACTGCAATGAACACATTTGTATAAACGCCAGACACAAGAAGTAATAGATAGCGGTTGTTATTCATAATATCGTTTCGCGCGAAATCAACGATCCGTTAGAAGCTGCAATGCTGTAAGGCAAGTAGAAAACACTAGACGAAGTTCCAACGGTGTCATATGCAAAAAAATTACCGCGTTCATGCAACGCCGCTATAAACCTAAATGATGCAGACTGCTAGTAAAATTTTTTGGGAATGCGTAACGATGTTGTCACTTATATGTTATGCGTTAATTTTAAGAGAAAGTTATATATGATTATGTATTACTGAATAACGTAGAAATTTTAAAAATACAAAGCTGTTTCTTATCAATATAATGATATGTGCTCTGTTAGCTAAAAATATACACGATAATTTTACATCACTGGCTTTGTCGACGTTTCGCAGAATGCGGAACATCTTCCTTTCCAATGTCCCCAATACACTAAAAGCGAAAACATTTGATCAATGCATGTTTGTCAGTATTGACATATGGATCAGAAACGTGAACTTTGAACGACGATGCAAAGGAGGATGTTGGGAATATCATTGCGGGATAGAGTGAGTAATGAAGAAACTCGAGGAAGGACCAAGATAACTGATGTAGCTGAGAGGGTAAGCAGATTGAAATGGAGCTAGGCGGTTCATATTGCAAGACTCTCTGATAATCGAGAGACCCATCAACTGGAGGCCCTAGAATGAGAAAAAAAGTAGAGGATGCTGCAAACTCAATGGTCTGACGACATCAAGTGACTAGGAGTCTCTTATGTCCGACGAAGGGGAGTGGACTAATGTTGATGAAGAGGTGGAAAAATTGCAAGAAATTAATCAGAAAATCCTTGATGAACACCTACGCCCAACAAAAACTAAGAAAAAAAACAATGGATGACTGACGATATACTCATTATGATGGATGATCGTAGAAGGTACAAGAACAAAAACAGCACAAAATATATGCAAATAGATAAGAAGATCAAAAAAGCTATTAGAGTTGCCAAGAATAAGTGGTTTGAAGAACAATGTACCGAAATAGAGACGTTTGAAAAAAAAAAACTATGATTCTTTCAACTTACATAAAAAGGTAAAGGAGATTGCTGGGTTGCACAAACCTAAAATTACTGGACAGCTTACTGATGACCATAACCATCCAATAACAGATGCAGATGAATTAAGGAATGTTTGGCTAAGATATGTGGAAGAATCTTTCAGCGATAACCGACAAACCTTTGCTATTACAGATTGTAAAACAGGACCTAGAATTACAACCGATGAAGTGAGAGCTACAATCAAGAGATTACTCAGTATATATCACCACTACACCAAACACTTTATTTTTGCACTCGACGCGCGTTTGGCTAACCATGTTAGCTTCATCAGGAGCGATGATTGACTAAAGCTAAACTACAAATCTACCTATTTATACTTAGCCTAACCCTTGAATTACTCAAGCGGAACTAATGACATAGGCAAGGCCGTCAGTTCCGGTCAAGTAACCAGTAGAAGGGACTATAAGGAATAGGCCCTCTGTCTTTATTTAAACTACTTTTACATTTTATGATTTCCATACTTTCGTATGCGTTCAACAATCTCCTATCAGATACATCCGTTATTAATCTTAGATTATCTAATGTTACAGTATGATTAGCTTCAAGGGCAATGCTAGACTTTTCTGTTCTATTGTATTTTAAGTGTGCTAAGTGTTCTTTAAATCTTGTTTTAATTGACCTTTTAGTTTGCCCAACATACTTTTTGTCACAATCATTACAACTAATTTCATAAATTCCACTTTTCTCACAATTAGGAATCTTATCTTTGGGATTTCCTAAGATATTCCTCAGATTGTCTGATGACTTATAGACTAAGGTGAGGCCTACCTTATTAAATATCTTATTGAGTCCCTTGCTATATTTCGGATTATATGGTATGGAGACATACTTGGTGTTATTTTCTTATGTCTATTTATTAGCTTATTTACTAAGTCATCGTCATAACCATTAACTCTAGTTATATTTCTAATACGATTCCTTTCTTTATTAAAGTTTACTCTATTCAGAGGGAAAGTGACCAAACGATGAACTAAAAAATGTAATGAGGCTAATTTTATGTTGTTTGCAATGAAATGAATCATTAGGAATATATCTATCTGTCACGGTGTCCTTCCTATAGATATCAAATTCTAATCTATTATTATTTTTAATAATTAAAATATCTAGAAAAGGCAATTGTCCTTTGTTCTCAACTTCGTAAGTGAATTTAATGGAATCATACCGGCTATTTAATTTAGAAACAAAATGATCAATATTTGCTTTCTTTGTATCAAAAATCGCGAAAATATCATCCACATACCTATACCATATCCTTGGGAAATATTCGAATTCTTGACTGGCTTCGATTTCAAACTTACTCATGAATAAATTGGCTATGAAAGGTGATAAGCAATTACCCATAGCTGTTCCTTCTTTCTGAACATAAAATTGATTGTTATATTGGAAATAATTTTGTTCCATACAAAGTTTAGATAATGTTAAGTATTCACGAATAATTTCGTCTTCAAAGTCATTCATTCTAAGTAATTCTACGAAATATTGTAAAGTTTGTGGAATTGGCACACTTGGGAACAAAGAACTAACATCAAAAGAAATTAAGATTTCACCTTCATTAAGAACTAGATTTTTTGTTTTATTAATGAATTCTAAGGAATTCTTCACTGCGAAAGTATTTAACGGTAACTTCTCAAGTTCTTTTGATAACCATTTGGATATTAAATATGTGGGTGATCCGACCGATGAAACAATAGGTCGCATTGCTTTTCCAGGTTTGTGAATTTTGGGTAAGCAATACAATTTTGGTATGGTCGGATTACTCACATTTAATTTAAATTTGAACGAATCGGAGACAAGGTTCTTACACTTTTTTAAAGAATTTTTAACCTCTGATATCATTCTCGGTAATGGATTTCTTATTACCTTTTCATAAGGGCCAGATTCGATAAGATTATCTACGCGTTCAAAATAATCTTTCTTATCCAATATAACAACCTTATTTCCTTTGTCCGCTTTTAAGTAGAAAACATCTTTCTTTTTCAATCCTTTAACTACTTTTATGTCTTTTCGTTAATTAGAATTTGTGTTGTTAACCATGTTTTTCGATATTTGATTGCGACATGCTTCCCTAACAAATGATTTACTATTTTCTGGAAGTGTACTAATGGAACTTTCAATGTGAGCAACTATTTCTGATAAATTATCTCTAGGAGGGGGTACTGCAAAGTTAAGACCTTTGTTTAAGATGTGAATTTCATTTTGTGTAAAGGATTGAGATGAATGATTTTCTACAATATTTACGAGTTCCTGAGGACTATTTTTCTTCGGTAAGAGCTTTTTTTAATTTTTTACTTAGAATAGAGAATTTCTTTTTATATTGAATATCAATAACTAAAAACATTTTCCTCTGGAACTCGCTTCATACTTCATATTCAATATCGTTTAATCCTGAAGTAAGTTTTTTGAATATGCTGTATGATTCTTCTTCTAACATACTACGTTTTGTGTACAAATTCTTGATTTCTAAGTCAAGCCATTTTTGTTTAGCAAAGAATGAAACTTTTTCTGAAATATTTGATTTTGGTAAATTAATTTTAATAAAATTAGGAAAAACTTTAAATTTCTTGCATGACTTTAAAAACCAAATATCTGCACCTACTAATCTAATCTTACTACTGTACTTACGATAAAGGTTTAATTCCGTTGACCGTGAAGCCATCTCAACTAAGTTGGGAATGTGGAATCTTGGCACAATGATACTACTCAGTATATATCACCACTACACCATTCCCACATTCCCAACTTAATCAAGAGATTGAAAAACGGAAAATCAACTGGTCCAGATAATTTCTATGCAGAATTTCTTAAACTTATGAATGATGCAGGAATAGAATGGCTTACTTCATTGTTCAATGATATATATTATAACTCTACCAAAGAAACCTGGCGCGAAGAAATGCGAGGATTTTAAAATCATTAGTCTCATGCGTCACCTTCTTAAAACTTTTCTTAAGATTATCCACAACAAAATATACAAAAAATGTGCGACCCACATATCCCGTACTCAATTCGGTTTCCGGAATGCGCTGGATATTCGAGATGCTCTTTTTGCTGTTCAGGTCTTGTTTCAACACTGTAGAGATGTTAACTGTGACGTGTACGTTTGCTTCATAGACTACCGGAAAGCTTTCGATAAAGTTGAACATGACAAACTGCTCTCAATACTAAAGTCTATTGACCTCGACGATAAAGTCATAAGAGTTATAAATAACATCTACTATCAGACAGCTACCATTAAAATAGATGGATAATACACAGAGGATGTTGCAATTCAGCGTGGAGTGCGCCAGGGCTGTATCCTGTCGCCTCTCCTTTTCAATTTTTATTCAGAAGAAATTATAAGAACGGCATTGGAGGAAATTGGTGAAGGAATTCCGGTGAATGGAGAACGTCTAAATAATATAAGATATGCGGATGATACGATTATCTTTGCAGACAGTCTAGAGGGTTTGCAGTCTCTTGTTTCAAGTCTGTTAGAAAAAAGTCTCGAGTTTAACATCAAGAAAACTAAATACATGGTTATTAGTAAAAACCAGGTACCACCCCGAGAATTAGTGGTTGAGCAGCAACCAATAGAAAGAGTCAGTGGCTTCACTTATCTAGGCACCACCTTAAATGATCGGTGGGATCACTCAGTCGAAATAAAGCGACGCATCGAGATGGCAAGAACTTCATTTATTTAGATGAACAAAATCTTCAAGAGTCGAGACATACTACTTAATACTAAGGTTCGATTACTTCGATGCTATGTCTTCTCAGTGCTCATGCACGGAGTCGAATCTTGGACCTTGACCGACGCCACCATGAGGAGACCTGAGGCCTTCGAAATGTGGTGTTATCGTCGAATACTGAGAATTCCCTGGGTGGACAGAGTAACAAACGTAGAAGTTCTAAGAAGAATGGGAAAGCAATGTGAAATATCTTTTAGTGTAAAGAGGCGAAAACTTGAATACCTGGGCCACATAATGAGGAACGAACAGCGCTATGGCCTACAACAACTGATACTACAGGGAAAGGTGTATGGCAAGAGAGGTCCAGGACGGCGACGGAATTCTTGGCTCCAGAATCTGAGAGTGTGGTTTTCCCTAACAACCACAGACCTTTTTCGTGCAACCGTCAACAAAGTCAGAATAGCTCTTTTGATCGCCAACATCCGAAACGGATAGGCACCTTTAGAAGAAGAATGTCCGACGATGGACTGCATAGCTGATGATGATGATGAGTGAAAGCCGATGACCCATTGTATATTTTAAATTTTAGAAATGTGACAAGACTTACATTCAACCAAATCGTAACTCATCGTTTGATTGACATTGTCCGAAATGGATTAACTGTTTTCTATCGATTTTTCCATCTTACCCCCGTAAAAAGGAAAATATTTTTTTTTCACTTATTTAGATAAATGCTATAAATTTTATGATTGAATTTAAAATGCTCAAATCTATCCCGATTTAAATTTAGTCTGAAACATCTGAAGTGTCTGTGCCCAGTAATGTAAACACGAGTTATAAAAATATTAATATAAATGTGTAAATTCATGATTAGGTTATTTAATACAGTTGGAATGTGTATCTTAACTGAACGTGCACTTAGTAGTTAAGTTATTTCAAAAATAATTAGAATAATAAATCAAATTCGTGAGTTATTTAGTTCTTTTTGCAAATTGTTCACAATTTTTATTTAATTTAATTCGGGACGCTGCAGATGTAGGGGTAAGTTGTCTTTACTGTGGACAGTATACTCTGGAATTACTAGGAATCAAGGCATATACTCGTAAACGAGTAAGGAACAATTGATTAGCTAAGAAAAAAAATATATATATATATATATATATATATATATATATATATATATATATATATATATATATATATATATATATATATATATATATATATATATATATATATATATATATATATATATATATATATATATATAGATATATATATATATATATATATATATATATATATATATATATATATATTTATATATATATATATATATATATATATATATATATATATATATATATATATATATATATATATATATATATATATATATATATATTATATATATATATATATATATATATATATATATATATATATATATATATTATATATATATATATATATATATATATATATATATATATTTATATATATATATATATATATATATATTATATATATATATATATATATATATATATATATATATATATATATATATGAGGCTGGTTTGAAAAGTCCGTGCAAAAATAAATCTACTTATGTGTTTGGGATAAACCTTTTTTATTTTTCGACATAGTCTCCTTTTAGGCTTATACACTTCGTCCAACGATGTTCTAGTTTGTTGATCCCTTCCGAATAATAGGATTTGTCCAAGTCTGCAAAATATCCATTAGTGTCTGCAATCACCTCCTCGTTTGAATAAAATCTTTGTCCCGCCAGCCATTTCTTCAAATTGGGGAACAAATAGTAGCCCGAGGGAGCCAAGTCTGGAGAATAGGGGGGATGTGAAACGAGTTGGAATCCTATTTCCATTAATTTTGCGACCACAACTGCTGAGATGTGTGCTGGTGCGTTGTCGTGATGGGAAAAGGACTTTCTTGTGGGCCAATCGCGGGGCGTTTTTCTTGCAGCTCGGTTTTCAAGCGGTCCAATAACGATGAATAATATTCACCTGTAATAGTTTTACCCTTTTCCAGATAGTCGATGAGGATTATCCCTTGCGAATCCCAAAAGACAGTCGCCATAACCTTTCCGGCCGAAGGAACGGTCTTCGCCTTTTTTGGTGCAGATTCCCCCTTGGTAACCCATTGTTTAGATTGTTGTTTGGTCTCAGGAGTATAGTAATGTATCCATGTTTCATCCACAGTGACGAAACGACGCTTAAAGTCCTCCGGATTCTTCTGGAACAGCTGCAAACCATCCTTGCAACACTTCACACGATTCCGTTTTTGGTCAAGCGTGAGCAATCGCGGCACCCATCTTGCGGATAGCTTTCTCATGTCCAAATGTTTATGCAAAATATTATGTACCCGTTCAGTCGAGATGCCCACAGCACTAGCAATCTCACGCACCATAACTCTTCTGTCATCCATCACCATATCATGGATTTGATCAATGATTTCTGGAGTCGTAACCTCCACAGGCCGTCCAGAACATTCAGAGTCACTTGTGCCCATATGGCCAGTCCGAAAAATTTTGAAACCACTTATAAACTGTTCTAATCGAAGGTGCAGAGTCACCATAATGTTTATCAAGCTTCTTTTTAGTCTCCTGAGGCGTTTTGCCTTTCATAAAGTAATGTTT
The DNA here is from genome assembly GCA_019049505.1 of Pachyrhynchus sulphureomaculatus. Taxonomy (NCBI): domain Eukaryota; kingdom Metazoa; phylum Arthropoda; class Insecta; order Coleoptera; family Curculionidae; genus Pachyrhynchus; species Pachyrhynchus sulphureomaculatus. The sequence continues at coordinate 114,618,276 of CM032452.1, read as the reverse complement.
AATCACCACACGAAATTCTTTTTCGTCCATTTCTTGAAAATCACTCGACTTCCTTGATTCACACGAATGCCAAACACAAAGAAATAGACCAATATGGCTGAAACTTGGTGTGCGTTCATTCAAGAGATGCTACTAACTAAACATGACCTCGATACGCGCCGGTGGTGCCATCTCTCGGACTTTGCACGGACTTTGCCTCGTATATATATATATATATATATATATATATATATATATATATATATATATATATATATATACATATATATATTTTTTTTTTCTTGGGCTTTATGGTTGTTTTGTTTTAAGGATAGAGAAATTGCATCACGTTCTAGTTAGAAGTTTATTGAAAACGTTTTGCGTAATTTGTAGGCTTCTTCAGTCCATCTAAAAATTGAAATTTTCAATCAATATACATTTTCCTCCCTTCTTTACTTTTTAGATTTTACAGGATTGTTTTGGATGGACAAATTTTTTTAATTATGAATATATAAAATTCTTAAATTTATAATGCAATGTAGAAGGTGAAATAATAAAAATCCATATAAAAGTATACATAAAATAATTGGATGTTTTGTGTCCGTTTATAACGAACTTGCCACTCCCTGTGCTCGATGTCACACGACTTGATCTAGAGAATTCATCGAAACTTGCTGGGAACCCCTATTCTACTTGTTTCGGCCGCGTCGCACTTCGAGCAGTATTATTTTCAATTCACTTGTTTTATTATGCGGTTCTAATGCATATTTGATCAAAATAGCAAAATGAATGTTTAAGTTTTTATTTTAAAATGAGTACACAAAAATGTAAAACTTTTACTTTAAAAGACAAGTACGATACTATAAGGAAAATAGAAAATGGAATTAAACAAAATGATGTTTGCAAACAGTTGAATTTAACTAAATCTACGGTTTCTGCCATATGGAAGAAGATGCAAGAAATCTTATCAATCTATGATAAAAGAAACTTTGGTTGTAGAAAAGTAAGAAAATCTACACATGACCAAGTCGATAAAGGACTCCTTAAATTGTTTAGTCAAAAAACGACATGAACATGTTCCTATTACGCGCTATACGTTACAAGAGAAAGCTAGTGAATTGGGAAGGAAAATAGAGAACACCGAGTTTAACTGTTCTAGAAGTTGGATTGAACGATTAAAAAAGCCACATAATATTAGTGGGGTAAGATAGTAGGAGAAACTGCAGGAGTAGATATGACTATTTGTATGCCTGGAAATTCGAGAAAGTTATGAATATATGGATATTTTTAATGCGGATGAAACAGGTTTGTTTTACAAGATGACGCTTGATAAGATATTAAAGTTTGTCGTAGAAAATTGTGCTGGTGGAAAATTATCAAAAGTAAGGATTACTCTGTTGGTAACTGCAAATATGTCTAGAACAGAGAAAAGAAAATTGTTGGTGATAGGAAAGTCTGCCAATCCCCGGTGTTTTAAAAACAAACATTTACCAGTAAAGTACAAATCAAACAGTAAAGTCTGGATGATATCAGAAATTTTTAAAAAAGAACTGATCGAATGGGACAAAGAATTAAAATTCACAACCAGAAAAAATATTACTTTTGATTGACACCTGTCCAGCGTAGTACCCTGAAGTTGATCTACAGCAAATAAAATTGGTTTTTATGCCTTCAAACACAAGTGCAAAGCTCCATCCTATGGATCAAGGTGTGATACGTTCTTTTAAATGTCATTATAGAAAGATTTTACTTATAAAAATGTTAGAGACGATCGATAAAGGTAACATTTTTTTCTGTAACTCTCTTGGACGCTATAAACTTTATCCATATGGCTTGGCAAAGAGTCAGTAGAGAAACCATTGCAAACTGTTTTAAGCATGGCGGATTTTTAAGGAAGGAATGAAGATATGACTCAGATGATGAGCTATTATTGACTCAGTGAATTGAAAAACATCGAGAAGATTCTACTGATTGTCTAAAATTTGTTTACGATGCCGACATTCAACAAAGTACAGTGGAAATCGAGATTCAAAAGATGTTTAATCGTTTTAATTTTGAAGAATATGTATGTGCTGATAATGAATTAATGACGAGAGAAATATTAACTGATGATCAAATTGTGACAATAGTGACTTCTGGAAAGATTTTAAGCGATAATGACGACGAAGACGAGCTTGGAGAAGGAGATAATATTTATGTTCCATCCATTTCAGAAATGACTAAGAAAATGAGTGAAACTTGCAATTTTTTGTTCGTGCCAGGAACAGATGCAAAGAAATTATCGACGAAACCAAGGAGGTACACAATCAACGGATTAGAAACAAACTTCTCGCTTGTCCCGGCAATTCCAGGTCCTTTTGGTCAGTCGCTAAGGCAGTTGGTCAGAATTTCACCAAATCCACCATACCACCACTCACACGGCCAGATAATTCTATTGCAACGACACCTGTTGAGAAAGCGAACTTGTTGGCTGAACTCTTTGCTTCACATTCTACTGTCGATTTCCAAGGAAAAACACCACCTACTATTCCCATAGTGCAGTCAAGGATGCCCGATATTGTCTTCAGACAGCGTATCATAAAACGTATTTTGATGAAGCTAGACACCAAAAAGGCTTCAGGCGCTGACGGAATACCTGCCATAGTTCTCAAGAAATGTGCGAGGGAACTAACACCAGTTTTCTGTAGACTTTTCAACCTATCCTACAGAAAGGGAATATTTCCTTCCTGCTGGAAATGTGCCACAGTTCAGCCGATACCTAAAAAAGGCAAGAAGACCTTGCCAAATAACTACCGACCAATCGCACTACTCTCAATAATATCGAAAGTAATGGAAAAGGCTATCAATCAGCATCTTCTAAAATATCTTGAAGGATTCAACATTATTAGTGATTAGCAATATGGCTTTCGTAAAAATAGATCAACAGGAGATCTTCTGACTTATGTAACACATGTTTGGAACAACGCAATTGAACACTTTGGAGAATCTCGAGCGGTTGCTCTTGACATATCCAAGGCATTTGACCGTGTTTGGCACGATGGGCTGTTGGCTAAGCTACGTTCTTATGGTATGTCTGAAAAGTTCTGTTTGTGGCTCTCATGTTTCCTCAGAGAGCGTTCTTTACGAGTGGCAGTTGACGGATTTCTTTCTAGCACCTTCACTATCAACGCCGGTGTGCCCAAGGTTCCATACTGTCTCCTACTCTCTTCCTCATTTATATTAACGATCTGCTGGAAAAGACCGAGAATCGAATCTACAGCTTTGCAGATGACAGTACACTTATCTCTTCATTCACTTTGAACGCTCGGACATCGACTACTCAGACGAATATCCGCAGACAGCAGGAAGTCATTTAACTTAACAAAGACCTGGAAGAAATTCTATCTTGGAGTGACAGTAACCAAGTGGAATTTAACGCTACAAAAACCCAGGCGGCAGTTTTTTCTAAAAAAGTTAACGTTGCAGAACCCGACATAGTTATGTCGGGGCACTCCATCCCTCTAACATCGTCACTCAATCTGTTAGGCGTTAATTTGGGAGCAAATATGTCCTGGCATGAACATGTTGCAGGCATAGCAAGAAGAGCTTCTCAAAAGTTGGGAATATTGTTTCGAACCAGAAAGCTTTACACTCCACAACAACTGTTAATTCTTTACAAAGCGCAAATTCGACCAACTATGGAATACTGCTCCCATGTTTGGAGCTCCGCTCCCAAACATACACTGCATTTGTTGGATTCTATCCAGAGAAGAGCTGTTCGTCTGATTGGACACCCGGAACTGACCGACGGCCTTGATTCGCTGGAACATCGAAGAACGGTTGGCGACTTGAGCCTATTCTACAAGTACTTTCATGGAAAGTGTTCGAAAGATGTGGCCCGCCTAATTCCTCCCAGAGCGGTGCATATTAGAAGTACACGTCGCGCTAATGCTTCACATCCGTATGAGGTTCAGCTTGTTACTCCTCGTACAACGCTTTTCAAGCAGTCTTTTATATGGAGAACATCATACCTTTGGAATGGTCTACCCAGGACTGTGTTTCCCACCGAGTACAATCTACAGCGATTCAAGAACAACGTGAATCGCTTTCTCCGCACACGTGTCGCTCCTGTAGCGCTTTAGGGACTTCCCTGTAGCACGTGTGCTAGACCCATAAAAAAAAAAAAAAAAAAAAAAAAAAAAAAAAAAAAAAAATTTTGGAATCTCGTGAAGTTCCTGAACATATATGGGGTAATTTTTGTGACAATTATATAAACACCAAATAAAATCGTACTAACGAAAATTACTGATTTTATTGTATAAACTACGTATTTTAATGTTTTCGTTTATACTCGTATATGTACCAACATACATAATAATAACTTTAGTGTGACTTGTTTTATGTTTCTTTGAACGTTTTCTTTTAATTTAATAATTACTATTATTCATTTTTCTAAGCATTAGCGCCTAATCTAAATAAAAAAGTAGAGAAAAATAATATTAAATTTTGTTTACTGTTTGTAACGAACTTCGGATATAGCGAACCATTTTTAGTAATTTTTTGGAGTTCATTATAAACGGACTTCACTATATATATATATATATATATATATATATATATATATATATATATATATATATATATATATATATATAATTTTAACATATATATCTCGACCGCCAGTTTTCCTGTCTTTCCAGTCATGCTCGGTCTTCCATTATGTCCATTATTCCGTTCATGTTTATGCTGGTCTTCCTTTCTTTCTTCTATTTGACGGAACATATTCAAAACTTGTCTTGGCCATCTCATATCGGGCCTTCTTTCCCTCCTCCGGATCAAATTAATTGTGGTTTCTATTATTTCTGCTATTGTATATACTCTTCCTGTGCGTCTTCTGATTTCTTAATTTTGGACGTGCTCCTGTCTAAATATTCTACATGATCTTGAACAATCTATTTCTACCGCGTCTATCCTTCGCTTATCTTTTTTTGTCATTTGCCAACATCTCGATCCATACGTCAATATCGGTTCTACAATTGCCCTGTAGTTGTCAATTTTATTTTCGTTGTTATCTGGTTTGACCAAAGTAAAGAGTTTAGAATGCCTACGCATTTTTTGCCCTGTCGAATCCTATACTTTATGTCTCTCTTTGATGATCCTTTATTGAAAATTACACTTCTTAAGCACCTAAACTCCTCGCATCTTGTTATTGCCCTTAGTTTCAAATCTGGTTCTTCTTTCCCATCCTCGCCCACCCTTAGATACTCTGTCTTCTTCATGTTTATGTTCAGATCCCACATTTCGTAGTCTTCTTTCACCTTTCTCAACATATAGCTTGGAGAAATTAAAAAAGGTAAAAAAATCATCGCTCCTGATGAAGCTAACATGGTTAACGAAACGCGCGTCGAGTGCAAAAATAATATGTTTGGTGTAATGGGGATATATACTAAGTAGGAAGATAAAAGATGTTAAGGCTAACACAAATAAACGCCGTTAAAGTTGAAGGCAGGGTTTTTGATTCGATATACTCGTAGAAACCCATTTGACTACAGACTGTAAATCTTCTCGGGGAAACAGTATCAATCAAAAGGTGCGTTCTGTCATCAATGAATATACTCAACGTTAATAGCTTTCTTACGGCAACAATTGCGAAGATTTTAAGTAACTATGAATTATCTTAAAGTACATTTAATGTTGTTTTTAAATAAATATTTATTAACTTTATTAGATTAGATCTCCATTTCAATCTTTACGCTAGAAGTGTTGACGGAATTTATGGATATACTGTGTATGATACGAATATCCTGGAAACTATCAGGCGATTGCCGACAGAAAAATTATTTTCCAACTACGAACGCTTGAATGTTTTTAAAATACTTATTCTGTCTTGGCTGTAATTTGGCTGATTGACATTATCACATTTATATTTATATATTATACCTAAAAATATTTGGAACATTTTTGTAACTAATCACGTTTTTACATATTTTAGCACACAGACTGAAGCAAAAATATTTTTTTTTTATTTATCATAAAACAGTATTTAATCAACACACGAAATTCGATTTTTTCTATTGTTTTGAAAGTATCAAAAGAAGCGTCACTAAAACCACTGTAACTTGTAAACTAATCGTCAAAATGTCATGAAATTTTGACACGTATCGTTTAAAGTTTGGTACTTTCTAAAAATCATATGGATTTTTTGAAAAGGGCGACATCTCAGTCATACCAAAAACTTTTCAGTCTACGTGTTATTTAAATTGAAAAATCATAACTTATGTTTAAAATTATAAGGAAGATGTAAGAAAATTTTGTTTTGGAAAGCTATATAAAAAGTAATAGAAATGCGGACTAACCAGTGAAATAAAGACAATCGTGTTTAAATAAATTACCGAGAGAAAATTGGAAAAATGAGTGCTCACGGTGAAAGTAGTGAAAATATGGAAAATCGTGGTGAAGTGCATCTTTTAGTACCTGAATATTCTGAAAGAAGGGAGTCTAGAAGAATTTCAAGAGTTCCCATTGTTCCCAAAAAGAAAAAAGTTAATGTTTGCCTGCGGTTTCTTCGAGCAAGTAAGTATTCAGGTATTTTTACTTCGCTTGTTGAGGACGGGCATTATAGAGTCCCTAGATCATAATATACATAGTTTCCCGTTTACGTCGGTTTGTCTGTTGGTACAATAACTTTAGAACGAAATAAGATTACGATTCCAAATTGGTACTTACATATGTAATACCTTAAATAGAAAACAAACTTCCGATATTTTAGTGAAATCGCTTTAGAGGAAATAGGTTAAAGAAGTGGAGGTCGATAAATTATACATTTTGATTTGAATAAGTAGAATTTTTTCGGATTTTTGTTAAAATAATGAAAAAAAAATTAAGAATATCTAGGTACAGTCAAATATAAATAAAGTTAAAGATGTAAGGGAGGGGGTTAGAGGGGTTGCATACTATATATCGTGTTCTTGGAGTGAAATAATCTAAAAAATGAATTATTTTTAGAATATTTTGAGTTTTAGCAGAAATAATATGCAGAAAGAAATGTGAGTTTCAAATATATATGAGGCTCTGCCTCAGCTCAGCATTTTTTATGAATAATATTTTGTCGTAAACAACGCATCAATGAAAATATCAATTTGTAATGCCTGGATTTTAGGTATTCTTTAGTGTAAGAAAGTCGAGTCCCAGCCGACTGTTGTGTCTTTGGTCGCTTCGGACGGCTTTCGCCGGCTGCTGTCCACTCAGCTGACTGCCGATTTGATTCTGGTGTGTAGTAATGGATCCATGTTTCATCTATTGTCACATATCGTATAAAAAAATCTTTTTTCTTGCACTTCAAACAGGCTCAGAATCATCAACACGTTGTTGTTTTTGGTCCACTGTGAGCAAACGCGGTACCTATTTCGAACAGAGCTTTCTAATGCCCAAATATTCTTGGAAAATTATCAACACGTTCTTTTGATATCTTTAGGATATCAGCTATCTCACGCAATTTCACTTTACGTTTATACAAAGCAATTTTGTATTTTTTTTATGTTTTCTATGTAACCACGTCCTTTGGGACGTCCAGAGCGTTCCGCATCATTTGTGACTGTCCGACCGCGTTTAAATTCAGCATACCAATAAATGATGAATGATTTTCCAGGGGCAGAGTCCCTGTAACACTTATCAAGCCATTGCTATGCTTGAACGGTATTTTTTCCCATCAAAAAACAGTGTTTAATCAACACACGAAATTTGATTTTTTTCATTGTTGTGAAAATATCAAGAGTAGCGTCACTAAAACCACTGTAACTTGTAAACTAATTGTCGACATGTCAGTAATAATGTATTTATTATGTCTCATGACGTGGCCAAGATATTCAAGCTTTCTCCCGGTAATTGTGAAAACATTTCTTTGTCATTACCTATTCGGCGTATATGTTCGGTCAATGAAATCTTCAGTGTCCGGCAGTACACCCACATCTCAAAAGCTTTTTCCATTAGTGTTTCTATCATCGTCCACAATTCTATACCGTATAACACAAAAGGGAATATGTAGCATTTGGCTAAACTAACTTTTAGTCGAAGTGACAAATTATTGCATATAAATAGTCTCCTCATATCATTAAAAGATGCTCGAGCTTTTTCGATTCCTGACTTTATTGCTACGGATTTTTCCCACTTTGCTTGCACTTGCTGCTTCTAAACATCTTGCCTACTGACGATGGCGTGAAAATCCTAACAACATAAATCGTAACACCTTTGTTCGTGCCCGGAACAGATGCAAGGAAATTACCGACGAAACCAAGGAGACACACAATCAACGAATTAGAAACAAACTTCTGGCTTGTCCCAACAATTCCAGGTCCTTTTGGTCAGTCGCTAAGGCAGTTAGTCAAAATTTCACCAAATCCACCATACCACCACTCACACGGCCAGATAATTCCGTCGCAACCACATCTGTTGAGAGAGCGAACTTTTTGGCTGAATTCTTTGCTTCCCATTCTACTGTCGATTTCCAAAGAAAAACACCACCTACTATTCCCATATTACAGTCAAAGATGCCCGATGTTGTCTTCAGACAGCGTATCATAAAGCGTATTTTAATGAAGCTAGACACCAAAAAGGGTTCTGGCGCTGACGGAATACCTGCCAAAAATTGTGCAAGAAAACTAACACCAGTTTTCTGTGGACTTTTTAATCTATCCTACAGAAAGGGAATATTTCCGTCCTGTTGGAAATGTGCCACGGTTCAGCCGATACCTAAAAAAAGGCAAGAAGACCTTGAGAAATAACTACCGACCAGTCGCACTGCTTTCAATAATATCGAAAGTCATGGAAAAGGTTATCAATGAGCATCTTCTAAAATATCTTGAACGATTCAATATTATTAGCGATCACCAATATGGCTTTCGTAAGTCTGTTCTACAAGTATTTTCATGGAAAGTGTTCGAAGGATGTAGCCCGCTTAATTCCTCCCAAAGCGGTGCATATTAGAAATACACGTCGCGCTGGTGCTTCACATCCGTATGAGGTTCAGCTTGTTACTCCGCGTACAATGCTTTTCAAGCAGTCTTTTATATGGAGAACATCATCCCTTTGGAATAATTTGCCCAGCGCTGTGTTTCCCACCGAGTACAATTTACAGCGATTCAAGAATAACGTGAATCACTTTTTCCGCACACGTGCCGCTCCTGGAGCGCTTTAGGGACTTCCCTGCAGCACGTGTGCTAGACCCATAAAAAAGAAAAAAACTTTGCCATAACCACTCTCCCAAAAAGTATATATGATTCCACAGGCTTGATTATTTGGCTATTTAACTGAAACTGTCTTCCTGCAACCTAAACCTACTTAACACTTGTCAATTTGTTTATGTCTGTATTCATTTAGTTGTTTTTTTCAGCATGGGCTAAATTTACTGAAACCAGAGAGGGGCACGATTTAGACAGCTTGGAACTCTACTACCTGAGTAAGTTATTATTGTTGTTTGCTGCTTTCATTTTATTTACATCATAGTAAGTACAAGTCAAAGCGTACAGGCCGAGGATATCGACTTCCTAAAAATGTAGCCATCTATTAAACGAGAAACAGAAGGTGTGGGAAATCAATTGCGTGTGAGAGGACAGAAAACTTAACTCTACAACAAATACTCAAAATAGACATCGAATTTACTTGGCTCTCACAACGAGTATCGCTTCACTCCTACTAATTAAGATGGTGCTGTTAGACGAAACTTCAGACAATGAATTATTGACAATATGGCGAATATAATTTAAATTATTTATTCTATCTTATTTATTCTATTTTTTACATTATAATGCTAACAAATTGTATTTTTTGCTGTTATTTTATTTAAACAGGTATAAAAACAATTATGGCGTTTGTAGTAAATTAGTTTGATTACATGCATATGCCCTTCCGCCCCTATACGAGAGTGGACTGATAAGTCTGGTAAATTTCTACGAAATGGCGGGAAATTTGGTTAAGCGGCACGATTGTTGGTAAGCCTGATTTTTGTAATGGTTGTATTGTGTGTGTGTGTGTGTGTGTGTGTGTGTGTGTGTGTGTGTGTGTGTGTGTGTTGGCAGCTGTCGTAAATGATTAATGTTACACGTTTGGTGAAAATGGATAAAGCTGACTCTCGTCATTTTTATTTAAAAAAGTGGAGTGAGGCTTAGATTGAAACTGAAGTAAGTTCATGGACTCAGTTCATGGACTCTGGACCGGCACTTAAGACCATTTATTACTGAGTAAATTAATTTAAAGATGGCCTGACGAGCATATCAAATACTGTATGTTCAGGACGCCAGACTGACGTTTTTTCTCAAGAAATGCTGCATGAGATTGCTGAGATGAATCTGTACGTAATATCTTGGGTGCCGCGTTTGTTGACTCCAGATCACAAACGCAGGAGAAAAGATTTTTGAAAATTGCGGTTGAAAAAGTTACAACATAATCCGAAGAGCTTTTGGTATGGTTTTGTGACTGTAGGCGACACGTGGATCTAGTATTACATCCCGGAGACCAAACGGTAGTTAAAACAGTGGATTGGCGCAATTGAAAGTGTACCAAAAAAGCGAAAATAGTTTTATCGATAGCAAGAATGATGGCGACTGTTTTTTAAATATCTAAAGAAGGTTAAGCAGTGACTGGCTTTTATTACGCAACGCTTTTGGACCGTTTCCATAGGAAGTTGAAGCGGAAGCGACCAAGATTATCGCGAAAAAAGTGCCTCAGCTGGGCTTCAAAATAGTTCCCCACCCGTTTCATTCTCTAGATTTCGCCCTCATTGTTTCCTAACCTCAAAAATTCACTTGGTGCGAAGTATAAAGCTTGTGCGGTTGTCCTTAGGGCTGTCGGATTAACGCCCCATTTATTTCCACAGAGTTTTTTAAGCAGGTGGTTTCGGGTAGTAATTTTATTTCTGGTTTTACGACAGTGGGTTCTGCAAATGATGGACCTGTCTAATATAACCCCTAAGTATGTTGGATGATCCTCGTGTTGTAGGCTATTCCCCTCCCATTCAACATGTAGGTGTGCTTAGGTGGAAAGCACATACCTGAGCTTTTGTTGGATTGAGTTTGAGTGAATTAAGGTGCTCAAACATATTTTTACGGGCGTGTTTTTGTTCCAAAATCTCCAAGTTGTTCGCTTGGGCAGCTATTGCGAGACTTGCTGTAAAGAAAGTATTCAGAGTAGATTGGGCTTGGTTGGTAGGTAATTTGTGTAGATGTTGAACATCATTGGTGCAAGGACACTTCCCTGAGGTAGACCATTTTTTTGTGTCCTCCATCTGCTAGGAGCGACATGTGTGCGGAAAAAGCGATTCGCGTTGTTCTTGAATCGCTGTAAATTGTACTCGGTGGGAAACACAGTCCTGGGTAAGCCATTCCAAAGGGATGATGTTCTCCATATAAAAGACTGCTTGAAAAGCGATGTACGAGGAGTAACAAGCTGAACCTCATACGGATGTGAAGTATCAGCGAGACGTGTACTTCTAACATGCACCGCTCTGGGAGGAATTAAGCGGGCTACATCCTACGAACACTCTCCATGAAAATACTTGTAGTATAGACTCGAGACGCGAATCAAGGCCGCCGGTCAGTTCTGGGTCTCCAATCAGACGAACAGCCCTTCTCTGAACAGAATCCAACAAATGCAGTGTATGTTTGGGAGCGGAGCCCCAAACATGGGAACAGTATTCCATAGTTGGTCGAATTTGAGCTTTGTATTAAAAATTAAGAGTTCGAAATAATATTCCCAACTTTTGAGAAGCTCTCCTTGCTATGCCTGCAACATGTTCATGCCAGGACATATTTACTCCCAAATTAACGCCCAACAAATTGAGTGACGATGCTATGGAGTGCCCTGACATAACTGTGTCGGGTTCAGCAACGTTAACTTTCTTAGAAAAAACTGCCGCCTGGGTTTTTTCAGCGTTAAATTCCACTTGGTTACTGTCACCCCAAGATAGAATTTCTTCCAGGTCTTTGTTAAGTTGAATGACTTCCTGCCGTCTGCGGATATTCGCCTGAGCAGCCGATGTCCGAGCGTTCAAAGTGAATGAAGAGATAAGCGTACTGTCATCTGCAAAGCTGTAGATTGGATTCCCGGTCTTTTCCAGCAGATCGTTAATGTAAATAGATCTAGAATGATTTTGACTGCGTCTTGTACCCCCGTTCTCTTCCTGATAATGTGATTTGTGATATGATCTCTAAGAGTAACATTGACCTCTCCATTTTTTTTTTTGGAAGACGCATATTTTGTTGATATTTTTCCTTGTCATTGTGAAAATATCGGCTCCGTACGTCAGAACGGGTCAAAAACTTTTCTTTTTAAACACATCGGAAGATTAGATTTAAATATATAGCCCAGTTTTCCCTATGCCGTCCAGGAGAGACCTATTCTCTGCTGAATTTCATGTGTTTGGTTGTCTCGTCCTATGTTGACTTCATGTCCTAGGTATTTGTATCGGTGTACTTGCTCGATCTCCACGTGATTCAGTTTTATAGTGTCGTTTAATACACGATTTATCATGCTTCGTCAATGTGAAAGTATCGGCTCCGTACGTAAGAACGGGTAGTACGCATCTGTCAAAAACTTGACTTTTTAAACAGATCGGAAGATTAGCTGTAAATATTAAGCCCATATATCGTCCAGGAGAGACCTCTTCTCCGCTGAATTTCATGTGTTTGGATGTTTCGTCCTGTGCTGACTTAATGTCGTAGGTATTTATATCGGTACTTGCTCGATCTCCACCTTATTCGGTTTTATAGTGTCATTTGATACAAGATTTGTCTGAGATCTTGAGTCTTGGATAGATTGATTTTAAAACCAATCCATCCTGAAGCTTCTTGAAGCAGGTGCAGGATAGTTTATGTTTCTTGCATATTATCTGTTAGTAAGACAATGTCGTCGGCAAAACAAAGGTGATTTAACTTTTCACCGTCAATGTTAAGCCCTATTTCTTCTCAGCTTATTGAAGTATTACGAAAAGCTTGGGAGAGAGCGTTTCACCCTGGCGTACCCCTCTTTCAATTTTTGTAATATACATTCAAAAAGCACGAAAATCCTGTTGTAACGAATTACTTGTTTAATCGAGAATGGATAGAGTTTTTAAAATTTTAAAAACTTAGTTACTTTTGTACATTTCCTCATGTTGATATAACATGAGTTTTACCTGTAGTTACGGCACAAATGTAACAAAATTTAACGTCGAAACTTATTACCCCATGAAAACTTTTACGTCAATACCAAATGAAACTCAAGTGACGCAATAATGCTCTATATAATTTACGATAGTCTCAGCAGGTAAAGCTCCATTATAGCCGGTGCTAAAGTCCCACACTATCACATAGAACAATCTAGAATTATCGACGCGAATATGGAAAGATATTAGCGCTTCGGAAGTTCGAAGCTCGTAATAATAAAATGGCGGAAGTTGCACCTCGAAATTACCGATCTTTACTCGATAATAATGCATAGGCCTTCATATAAATCGTCTCTCTATTGTTGGCCTTTAATTGGTAATTTTGAGGCTAAATCGAGGATAGTAACCGCGGTTAAATTTGAGGTAATTTCATTTTATTAGTAAACCATTTGAGTATTAATTGATCACTGACGGAAATATGGAAATGCTTGTTACTCAACATCCCGATTTACATAGTATGTTCAAAAATTAAAGCCTGACAGTTGGATAGACAGAAAAACGGAAATGGGAATACATGAAAAAACGTATATATATATATATATATATATATATATATATATATATATATATATATATATATATATATATATATATATATATATATATCAAGGATTTTCTACAGCTGACGCTATCTTCCTTCTCTCAGCCTTTGATTCCATCCGTTTCTATCGTCCTAGTCTCCATCTGTTAGACCCCTGTCCTCCATAGCCTCGTCCACATCGTCTCTCCACGGTCTTCCTCTTTTTCTTCTCCCTATAGGGCTCCACTCCATTATTTTTTTTATCCACCTATTATCTTCGCTCCGTCTTATGTGTCCGTACCATTTTAATCGTTTTTCTTCAATGGTGTTTATTGCGTTCTCTTTGATGTTCATTCTGCTTCTTATTTCTTCATTTGTTATTCTCTCCATACGTGTCACTCTACAACATCTTCTCCAATACTCAGTCTCTACTGCGTTAATTTTAGATTTATTTATTTTGTTGATCGTCCATGTTTCTGACCCGTATGTCATTACGCTTTGTATTATTGATTTGTATATGCGCGTTTTGTTTCTCTTTGTAATGTGCTTGTCCCAGAGGATCGAATTTAATTGTCTTATGCTTGTCCGAGTTTGTCCTAATCTAGCTTTAATCTCTTCTTCTGATGTTGCGTTTTTTGAAATGATGGTTCCTAAATATTTAAATCTATCGGTTCCTTTGATTATTGTTTCGTTATCGACTTCTAGATTCTCCACGTTTCCCTCCTTTGTTGTTAGGTATTCCGTTTTATCAAAGTTTATTGCTAACCTGCTTTAGTGTATTCTTCTTTCAGTTTTCTTGCCGTATAACTGAGGTCTTCCTCACCTTGCGCTATGATTACTTGGTCGTCTGCGAAACTTAGAGTATATAAGTAATCTTCTCGTATTGGGACTCCCATTCCACTACATTTTTGCTTCCATTTTTTAATGTTTGTTCGAGGTGTATTTTGAAAAGTGTTGGGGATGTAGAGAATCCTTGTAATAGGCCTTTTGATGTTTGTAGTCTCTTTCCTATTTTATGTATTATTTTTATGTTCACTGTGTTGTTTTCGTAGAGAGCTTTTACTGCGTATATTAGTTCTTTGTCAATGCCTATTTCTTTCATTGCGTTCCATAATCTTTGTCTTGGTACTGAGTCATAGGCCTTTCTTATGTCTATGAAGGCTAGATGAACTTCTCTATTCTTTGCCAGTTTTTTTCCATTGTTTTATAGTGTATATGTGGTCTATACATGATTTTCCTGCCTTAAAGCCTGCTTGGTCTTCTCCAATTTTTCCTTTTGTATCTTCTTCCATGATATTTTTAACAATTTTTCCATACAAACGTCCCATACTCGATATTATGCTTAGGCCTCTATAGTTTGTGCATTTTCTGCGGTCTCCCTTCTTAAATATAGATACTATATAAGCTTTTGACCATTCCTCTGGTATTTTTTCTCCATTTATCGCTCTGTGGAACATATTTCTCAGCATTCGATGTAATTTATTAGACCCGTACTTAATCATTTCATTTACCACACCCCCAGGCCCTGCAGATTTATTATTTTTGAGTGATTTTATTGTCTTCTTTACTTCTTCATAGCTTAGTTCTATCTCTTTTATTTCCTTATTCTGTTCTTCTTCAGGATTCTCTTCTTGGAATTTTCGTCTGTCTTCTGTTAGCAGCTTCTTATAATATTCTTCCCACTCACTTTCTGGGATGTACTCTATATACGTCTTCTCTCTATTGTTAGTCCTTAATGCTTTAATTATTCTCCATGACTCTGTGCTTCTAGTTCCTCCTATATACTGTTCTACATGATCGCACGATTTTTCCCATCTCTTGTTCTTTTCTTTGTTTATCAACCTCCTAGTTGCTGCATTTTTCTCTTTATATTTCAGTAGATCTTCGAACTTCGAACCGGGACGTAAACAAAATAATTTACCTAATGTACCAGACGTAGATAAGTTTCGGCCAATTTAACTATTTGTATTTCTAAAATTTTCCATATAATCAACATTTTTTAGGTTACCCTGTAACCAGATCTCAAGCGCTTCTACATACTGGTCAGTCAATAAGTTTTAAAAGCGGAAGTGATACAAGATGAATTAATGAATCAAAATACATTTATTCTTCAATATAATCCCCCTTTCATTTTTAGTGTTCCGTACGGAACACTTATAAGATCACTTCGGTGTCTGTCCGTCTGTCACACCCGATTTTCTCCGAAACTATTTATCATAGAAAGTTGGTAATAATATAGGAATTGATGGCCTCATCAGAGCCATGTAGTTTTGAAAGTTAAATTTTGACTTAAGGGGTTAGATTTGGGGGGGGTGAAATCGGAAGTGAAAAAAAAAAAATTTTTTACTAGGTAATCGAGTGTGGTGTCAAATGAAAGCTTGTGAAAACACGAGTAAAAAAATATATATATAATGTAATACTTGTGCGCACTTGTCTTTGTATTATTTTAAAAATATAGCGAAAAATCGCTGTCCACCCGCCTTATCTCGAAAAGTACTTATCAAAAAATTTTGAAAAAATTCTAGAATATTCTCCACGGGGTGTAGATTGAACGATAATTATCACGAGTGCATTACCTTTAATAATTTATCTGGTGTATAAAAAAACAAAAATTTCAAGGTCATCAGATTTTAGTAAAGATTGGAAACACACTTTGTTTGAAAACTCATTTGGGGTGTGTTTTGTGAAGTCACTGATCATTTTATACCTCTACTCAGTATATATCACCACTACACCAAACACTTTATTTTTGCACTCGACGCGCGTTTCGCTAACCATGTTAGCTTCATCAGGAGCGATGATTGACTAAAGGTAAACTACATATCTACCCTATTTATACTTAGCCTAACCCTAGAATTACTCAAGCGGAACTAATGACATAGGCAAGGCCATCAGTTCCGGTCTAGTAACCAGTAGAGGGGACTATAAGGAATAGGCTCTCTGTCTTTATTTAAACTACTTTTACATTTTATGATTTCCATACTTTCGTATGCGTTCAACAATCTCCTATCAGATACATTTTTTATTAATCTTAGATTATCTAATGTTACAGTATGATCAGCTTCAAGGGCATGTTCGGCAATGCTAGACTTTTCTGTTCTATTGTATCTTAAGTGTGCTAAATGTTCTTTAAATCGTGTTTTAATTGACCTTTTAGTTTGCCCAACATACTTTTTGTCACAATCATTACAACTAATTTCATAAATTCCACTTTTCTCACAATTGGGAATCTTATCTTTGGGATTTCCTAAGATATTCCTCAGATTGTCTGATGACTTATAGACTAAGGTGAGGCCTACCTTATTAAATACCTTATTGAGTCCCTTGCTATATTTCGGATTATATGGTATGGAGACATACTTGGTGTTATTTTCTTCGCGTGTAAAAAAGGTGGAATTCTGAATATTAGACCTAAATTTATGTCTATTTATTAGCTTATTTACTAAGTCATCGTCATAACCATTAACTCTAGTTATATTTCTAATACGATTCCTTTCTTTATTAAAGTTTACTCTATTCAGAGGAAAAGTGACCAAACGATGAACTAAAAAATGTATTGAGGCTAATTTATGTTGTTTGCAATGAAATGAATCATTAGGAATATATCTATCTGTTATTGTGTCCTTCCTATAGATATCAAATTCTAATCTATTATTATTTTTAATAATTAAAATATCTAGAAAAGGCAATTGTCCTTTGTTCTCAATTTCGTACGTGAATTTAATTGAATCATACCGGCTATTTAATTTAGAAACAAAATCATCAATATTTGCTTTCTTTGTATCAAAAATCGCGAAAATATCATCCACATACCTATACCATACCCTTGGGAAATATTCGAATTCTTGCTGGCTTCGATTTCAAACTTACTTATGAATAAATTGGCTATGAAAGGTGACAAGCAATTACCCATAGCTGTTCCTTCTTTCTGAACATAAAATTGATTGTTATATTGGAAATAATTTTGTTCCATGCAAAGTTTAGATAATGTTAAGTATTCACGAATAATTTCGTCTTCAAAGTCATTCATTCTAAGTAATTCTTCGAGATATTGTAAAGTTTGTGGAATTGGCACACTTGGGAATAAAGAACTAACATCAAAAGAAATTAAGACTTCACCTTCATTAAGAACTAGATTTTTTGTTTTTTAAAATGAATTCTAACGAATTCTTCACTACGAAAGTATTTAATGGTAACTTCTCAAGTTCTTTTGATAACCATTTGGATATTAAATATGTGGGTGATCCGACCAATGAAACAATGGGTCGCATTGCTTTTCCAGGTTTGTGAATTTTGGGTAAGCAATACAATTTTGGTATGGTCGGATTACTCGCATTTAATTTAAATTTTAGCGAATCGGAGACAAGGTTCTTACATTTTTTAAAAGAATTTTTAACCTCTGATATCATTTTCGGTAATGGATTTCTTATTACCTTTTCATAAGGGCCAGATTCGATAAGATTATCTACGCGTTCAAAATAAACTTTCTTATCCAATATAACAACCTTATTTCCTTTATCCGCTTTTAAGTAGAAGACATCTTTCTTTTTCAATCCTTTAACTACTTTTATATTTTTTCGTGAATTAGAATTTGTGTTGTTAACTATGTTTTTCGAAATTTGATTGCGACATGCTTCCCTAACAAAGGTTTTACTATTTTCTGGAAGTGTGCTAATGGAACTTTCAATGTGAGCAACTATTTCTGATAAATTATCTCTAGGAGGGGGTACTGCAAACGCGAACGCGTAGATAATCTTATCCAATCTGGCCCTTATGAAAAGGTAATAAGAAATCCATTACCGAAAATGATATCAGAGGTTAAAAATTCTTTTAAAAAATGTAAGAACCTTGTCTCCGATTCGCTAAAATTTAAATTAAATGCGAGTAATCCGACCATACCAAAATTGTATTGCTTACCCAAAATTCACAAACCTGGAAAAGCAATGCGACCCATTGTTTCATCGGTCGGATCACCCACATATTTAATATCCAAATGGTTATCAAAAGAACTTGAGAAGTTACCATTAAATACATTCGCAGTGAAGAATTCGTTAGAATTCATTAATAAAACAAAAAATCTAGTTCTTAATGAAGGTGAAGTCTTAATTTCTTTTGATGTTAGTTCTTTATTCCCAAGTGTGCCAATTCCACAAACTTTACAATATCTCGAAGAATTACTTAGAATGAATGACTTTGAAGACGAAATTATTCGTGAATACTTAACATTATCTAAACTTTGCATGGAACAAAATTATTTCCAATATAACAATCAATTTTATGTTCAGAAAGAAGGAACAGCTATGGGTAATTGCTTGTCACCTTTCATAGCCAATTTATTCATGAGTAAGTTTGAAATCGAAGCCAGTCAAGAATTCGAATATTTCCCAAGGGTATGGTATAGGTATGTGGATGATATTTTCGCGATTTTTGATACAAAGAAAGCAAATATTGATGATTTTGTTTCTAAATTAAATAGCCGGTATGATTCAATTAAATTCACGTACGAAATTGAGAACAAAGGACAATTGCCTTTTCTAGATATTTTAATTATTAAAAATAATAATAGATTAGAATTTGATATCTATAGGAAGGACACAATAACAGATAGATATATTCCTAATGATTCATTTCATTGCAAACAACATAAATTAGCCTCAATACATTTTTTAGTTCATCGTTTGGTCACTTTCCCTCTGAATAGAGTAAACTTTAATAAAGAAAGGAATCGTATTAGAAATATAACTAGAGTTAATGGTTATGACGATGACTTAGTAAATAAGCTAATAAATAGACATAAATTTAGGTCTAATATTCAGAATTCCACCTTTTTTACACGCGAAGAAAATAACACCAAGTATGTCTCCATACCATATAATCCGAAATATAGCAAGGGACTCAATAAGGTATTTAATAAGGTAGGCCTCACCTTAGTCTATAAGTCATCAGACAATCTGAGGAATATCTTAGGAAATCCCAAAGATAAGATTCCCAATTGTGAGAAAAGTGGAATTTATGAAATTAGTTGTAATGATTGTGACAAAAAGTATGTTGGGCAAACTAAAAGGTCAATTAAAACACGATTTAAAGAACATTTAGCACACTTAAGATACAATAGAACAGAAAAGTCTAGCATTGCCGAACATGCCCTTGAAGCTGATCATACTGTAACATTAGATAATCTAAGATTAATAAAAAATGTATCTGATAGGAGATTGTTGAACGCATACGAAAGTATGGAAATCATAAAATGTAAAAGTAGTTTAAATAAAGACAGAGGGCCTATTCCTTATAGTCCCCTCTACTGGTTACTAGACTGATGGCCTTGCCTATGTCATTAGTTCCGCTTGAGTAATTCTAGGGTTAGGCTAAGTATAAATAGGGGTAGACATGTAGTTTACCTTTAGTCAATCATCGCTCCTGATGAAGCTAACATGGTTAGCGAAACGCGCGTCGAGTGCAAAAATAAAGTGTTTGGTGTAGTGGTGATATATACTGAGTAGTATCATTGTGCCAAAGATTCCACATTCCCAACTTAATTTTATACCTCTGTAACAAAATTTTTTATTTGAAAAGCAATCAACGTACGGAACACTAATTGCGCAAATTCAACTTGCACTTGACCAGTTATTTAAATACAAGTACAATCAAGGCGTTTACCGAATGTGTTGGTATTTTACTTTCTGTTAAGCACCTGTTAAATAGAGTTTGAAGAGACTATATTATCGATGCCTCTCCATACTTTATCATTTCTATAATTATTTCGTCATCCCCTGGTTCTTTGTTGTGCATATATTGTAGGGCGTTCATTATTTCAGCCGTTGTTACATCGGGAATTTCTTCAGATCCCACATTTCTTACTATCAGCCTATTTCCTTCTTCTTTCCAGGGCGATGGCGATATTTTCGTATCATATAGTGTTTGTTAATATTTTCTTGTAGCTTCCTCCATCGCTTTAATTTGTGCGATCTCTTGGTTATCGTTATTTATAAGTTTTATTATTTGATATCTCCCTTCATTGATTTATTTGTTTAGGTGTCTCAAACTTTTCCCCTCTTTCAAAATTTCTTCTATTTTCGAGTTTCTGTACTGTCTTTTTAGCACAGTGCTACAGGGAAATCCCTAAAGCGCTACAGGAGCGACACGTGTGCGGAGAAAGCGATTCACGTTGTTCTTGAATCGCTGTAGATTGTACTCGATGGGAAACACAGTCCTGGGCAAACTATTCCAAAGGTATGATGTTCTCCATATAAAAGACTGCTTGAAAAGCGTTGTACGAGGAGTAACAAGCTGAACCTCATACGAATGTGAAGTATTAGTGCGACGTGTACTCCTAACATGCACTGCTCTGGGAGGAATTAAGCGGGCCACATCCTTCGAACACTTTCCATGAAAGTACTTGTAGAATAGGCTCAAGTCGCCAACCGGTCTTCGATGTTCCAGCGAATCAAGGCCATCGGTCAGTTCCGGGTGTCCAATCAGACGAACAGCTCTTCTCTGGATAGAATCCAACAAATGCAGTGTATGTTTGGGAGCGGAGCTCCAAACATGGGAGCAGTATTCCATAGTTGGTCGAATTTGAGCTTTGTAAAGAATTAACAGTTGTTGTGGAGTGTAAAGCTTTCTGGTTCGAAACAATATTCCCAACTTTTGAGAAGCTCTCCTTGCTATGCCTGCAACATGTTCATGCCAGGACATATTTGCTCCCAAATTAACGCCTAACAGATTGAGTGACGATGTTAGAGGGATGGAGTGCCCCGACATAACTATGTCGGGTTCTGCAACGTTAACTTTTTTAGAAAAAACTGCCGCCTGAGTTTTTGTAGCGTTAAATTCCACTTGGTTACTGTCACCCCAAGATAGAATTTCTTCCAGGTCTTTGTTAAGTTGAATGACTTCCTGCTGTCTGCGGATATTCGTCTGAGTAGTCGATGTCCGAGCATTCAAAGTGAATGAAGAGATAAGTGTACTGTCATCTGCAAAGCTGTAGATTGGATTCTCGGTCTTTTCCAGCAGATCGTTAATATAAATAAGGAAGAGAGTAGGAGATAGTATGGAACCTTGGGGCACACCGGCGTTGATACTGAAGGTGTTAGAAAGAAATCCGTCGACTGCCACTCGTAAAGAACGCTCTCTGAGGAAACATGAGAGCCACAAACAGAACTTTTCAGACATACCATAAGAACGTAACTTAGCCAACAGCCCATCGTGCCAAACACGGTCAAATGCCTTGGATATGTCAAGAGCAACCGCTCGAGATTCTCCAAAGTGTTCAATTGCGTTGTTCCAAACATGTGTTACATAAGTCAGAACATCTCCTGTTGATCTATTTTTACGAAAGCCATATTGGTGATCACTAATAATGTTGAATCCTTCAAGATATTTTAGAAGATGCTGATTGATAGCCTTTTCCGTGACATTCGATATTATTGAGAGTAGTGCGATTGGTCGGTAGTTATTTGGCAAGGCCTTCTTGCCTTTTTTAGGTATCGGCTGAACTGTGGCACATTTCCAGCAGGAAGGAAATATTCCCTTTCTGTAGGATAGGTTGAAAAGTCTACAGAAAACTGGTGTTAGTTCCCTTGCATAGTTCTTGAGAACTATGGCAGGTATTCCGTCAGCGCCAGAAGCCTTTTTGGTGTCTAGCTTCATCAAAATACGTTTTATGATACGCTGTCTGAAGACAATATCGGGCATCCTTGACTGCACTATGGGAATAGTAGGTGGTGTTTTTCCTTGGAAATCGACAGTAGAATGTGAAGCAAAGAGTTCAGCCAACAAGTTCGCTTTCTCAACAGGTGTCGTTGCAATAGAATTATCTGGCCGTGTGAGTGGTGGTATGGTGGATTTGGTGAAATTTTGACTAACTGCCTTAGCGACTGACCAAAAGGACCTGGAATTGCCGGGACAAGCGAGAAGTTTGTTTCTAATCCGTTGATTATGTACCTCCTTGGTTTCGTCGATAATTTCTTTGCATCTGTTCCTGGCACAAACAAAATGTTACGATTTATGGTGTTAGGATCTTCACGCCACTGTCGGTATGCAAGATGTTTAGAAGCAACAGCTTCTTTGCATTTTAGGTCAAACCAAGGCTTGCCGTTGGAAGGGCATTTCTTCGAAAAAGGGATGTAAGCCTCCATACCGGCCAAAATAACATCGGAAACCTCCCTGGCGCAGTCAGATGGGTCGTCGGATTGAAAACAAACGTCCAACCAAGGGAAAGTTCGAAAATATTCCATGAGATCTTCCCATTTAGCAGATTTGTAGTGCCAAATCTTGCGCGGTTTGGGCGCCTCTCTATCACTGATTGGTAGAATACTCGATGTCGAAAGTAGTCTATGGTCGGAAGAACCTAACGGCGGATTTACGCTGACCGTGTAAATCTCCGGATTGGTGGTTAAAAACAGATCAAGAAGACTGGCGAACTCTCCGTCTCGATCAGAGATCCGTGTTGGTTCATCAATAAGCTGAGACAAGCCACAACTGATTGAAAATGATTCGGCTTCACGACCTTGTTTATCGGTAGTATTTGAATATTTAAGCCAGTTGATGTTGTGGACATTAAAGTCCCCGAGATGGCAATTTCGGCATTTGGATAGTTAATTTGTAAATGATCGATGGTGTCTGCAAGAGAAGCGAAAAGTGTTCTAAAGTTAGTATCACGTCTGACGTCTTTTCTGATCTTTTTCTTGATAATTTTGTCTATTTCTGCAATTTGTAGGATCATTTCTTAATAGTCGTCTCTGTTTCATGAGATTTTGTGTCTCTTTACTTAATTTTTGAGTTTTTTTTTTTCTTTTTTCGATTTGTTTTGTAGTCATGAGTACGCTGTTGGTTATTTGAGCTTTTCGTTCATCAAGTCCTGTTTGGTAGTTTATGTGTTTTATATGATTTTCTAGTGCTTGTCTGTGTCTTGTTTTATTATTCATGTTGGTGTCTTTATCTCTGTATGCGTTATCAATATATGTCTCCTCCGCTTCAGATTTATTCTTATTTTCGCTCAGAGCATCATCATCATATTTAAAAAAGGAAACAAATTTAAATTGAAGAATTACAGACTCATCAGCCTGTTATGGTTACTACACAAAATCCTCACTAGAATCATAACGTATAGATTTACAAACAAATTAGACAGTTATCAACCACGTGAATAAGCGGGATTTAGACGGGGAGGAGCATCTTCCGACAATTAGATTACTAGTGGAAAAAGCAAATGAATATAAGGTCACTTTGTGGATAGCGATGGTTGACTACGAAAAAGCAATTGATTCGGCAGAGATATGGGCCGCCCTTAACGCCTTAAGCGCAGCAGAGTCGTTGAAAGGTACACAACTCTTCTTGAATACATATATAAAAATGCCACATAACAAATAGTACTTGAAGAAAAAACAAATAAAATCAAAATTAAAAGAGGAATTAGGCAAGGCGACTCGATATTCCCAAAGCTGTTAACTTTGACTCTAAAAGACATGTTCAAATCGCTAAAGTAGGAAAATAAAAGAATATTAATAGACGGTGAAAGATTAAATCACTTAAGGATCGCACTCTGACCGCCAACACAAAAGAAGGATTCAAGAAATGCTGTTGAAAATAAATAACAATCTCGAGAAATAGGTCTAAAAATAAACTTCACCAAAACCAGATATACAGCCAGGAACTAGGCTTGGTTTACACGTTTGAGTAACCTAGTTTTCACGTTCATCTCCTCCAACACTGACGCGTAAGTCCGGTGCTCTCTCCAGGAGATTCAAAGAGCTCTTCTGTATACCCACAGCTCGAAACTTTCGACCATTTTTCTGTCAGTTTGCTTTAGTGTCCAAGTTTCAGCAGCATACATTGCAATGGGAAATATGAGCGCATTAACGAATTGTAATTTGCTCGTCTTCGTTATTATGCGATTCTTCCAGATTTTCGTCAATTTTTTCGTTGCTGTCTTGGCCATCGTTATCCTCCTCTTGATCTCATCCGAACATCCTCCAACGTTGGTGATTAACGTGCCTAGGTATACGAAGCTCTCAACGACTTCGCTCCCAGCTACCACTCGCCTCTGTGATTGATTTTTGGTAGGTTTGTCGATGATCGTAACTTTAGTTTTGGTCTTGTTTATTTCAAGTCCATATTTCCTGCTAATTTGAGCGAGCCTGGCTATAACAGGGGTCATCAGCGTACCTTAAGTTGTTGATCTTTTTGCCTCCCACCGAAATTCCCTCTTCCACTCCTCCAAGACTTGTCTCATTATATATTCTTATATATATACAGGGTTACAGGGAAAGTCGTCCTAGATAATTAAGGACGTTATAGTTTAGGTTGTTTCTAACCGATTTGACTCTACGACATGATGTCCTAAACTTAACCGTTTTCGAGATATTGAAGTTTAAAGATTTTCTAAAAAAAAACATGTTTTTTTTGCTTTTATATCGATTTTTTTTTATTAGAGATTCTCGAGTGCGATTTTTTGGTTATTTTTAGTTAGTCTGTATGTCAAATATCAAAAATCATCAAAAAAATTTGAACTAGTTACTAACAGTTTCAAATGGCGGCTTGTTAATGTTTCTAAATTACGAATTTTTACCAAGTGTTTCCTACTTTAAATCAATAAAGAGAAAAAAAAATGTATGGAAGTTATTCTGCAAATTATTTTAAAAACTTTTACGTCTTTTTAGCTATCTAAAACGGTATAATATCTACTGGATCTATTGAAAATCCTAAGAAAATGAGATTTCAATAGGCCCAAATGTAGAGTAACATAATAATAGAATTTAGATACTACCAATTACCGGTTTACTACCTACACCTTCAAACAATAAAAAGGGTTGGGTAAGCATTTTTTCCCGGTCGGGGTACTCTCTGTGCGAGTGACATTTTCTGTTCACTAAACATTATTGAATAATTTTTAGTCTGTTCATGCGATTCGTCCGTGGTAGATGTGCTATACCGTGCTTTTCAAAAATATCTGTGTTTCATCTTCTGACTGAATTGGCTCGTAACTGGATTTTGATCTCTGCTTGTGAATATGGCAACGTATACCAACGAGGAATATGCTGACATCCTAATGTGTTACGGATTTCGCGAAGGAGTGTCGTCGCGTGCACGTGATGAATACATACTGCGATATCCTACTCGTCGTGTACCTGATGTTAGCGTATTTGATGGAACTTATCGAAGACTACGAGAAACTGGTTCCGTACAAAGACGGCGGACTGACATGGGACGACCATGTATCTTTGACGAAGACGAAGAAAACGAAATACGACGTCTCTTTGAGGTGGACTCAACCACATCTACAAATGTTGTCGCACAACAGCTTGGTATTTCGCAGTGGAAGGTACCACTATACGCCCGTGCAAGTCATTGAAGAAGAGGATCCGTTGCGACGATTAGAATTCTGCAGATTTATGCTCAATACCGATGTCGAAGATGCATCTTTTTTAAAAAAATACTATGGACTGACGAGTCGAAATTCGACAAAGACGGTCTTACAAACTACTACAATGCCCACTATTGGGCTTCTAAAAAGGAATGCAACCCAAACAAAAAAAGAACGAAAGGATCACAAACAAGATTCAGCTTAAATGTGTGGATGGGTATAATTTCAAATTATTTGGTTGGGCCATTCTTCCTGCCAGATAATTTGAATGGCGAGGAATACGAAAATTTTTTGCGGAACGATTTACCTAATTTGATGAAAGACCTACCTATTGGTTTGAGACAAAACATCTACTTTCAACATGATGGCTGCCCAGCTTACTACAGAGGAAGTGTTCGTGCATGGCTCAATGACAATTATCCCAACAAATGGATTGGAAGAGGCGGACCCATACCTTGGCCGGCGAGAAGCCCAGACCTAACACCGATGGATTTTTATGTGTGGGATCACATGAAAAGTCTCGTATATGACCAGATGACTCCTATCGAAAACGTGGATGTCCTAAGACAAAAAATAATTGATGCGGCTGACGAAATGAGGCGGCACCTCACAACCAGCGTTGTGAAAAGTAATTCAAGAAAAAGAATGAGAATTTGTGTTAGAAATAGGGGCGACCATATAGAACATGAATTATAATTAATAAAAAATATTAAATTGCAAGGTTTTTTGTTTTATTTGTGTATTTTTTCGTATTTTCACCTAGAACTAAAAATTTACCTTTTGCTACCCGAGCCCGCTTTAAGTGTCATTCTGTGTACAGTTTTCCTATTAAACTCCTAGTATTATACCTTTTTGATAGCTAAAAAGACGTAAAAGTTTTTAAAATAATTTGCAGAATAACTTCCATACATTTTTTTTCTCTTTATTGATTTAAAGTAGGAAACATTTGGTAAAAATTCGTAATTTAGAAATATTAACAAGCCGCCATTTGAAACTGTTAGTAACTAGTTCAAATTTTTTTGATGATTTTTGATACTTAACATACAGACTAAAAATAACCAAAAAATCGCACTCGAGAACCTCTAATAAAAAAAAATCGATATAAAAGCAAAAAAAAAAAACATCTTTTTTTAGAAAATCTTTAAACTTCAATATCTCGAAAACGGTTTTAAGTTTAGGACATCATGTCATAGAATCAAATCGGTCAGAAACGACCTAAACTATAACGTCCTTAATTATCTAGGACGACTTTCCCTGTAACCCTGTATATTAAATAGGATAGATAGAGAGAATGCAACCCTGTTTCTTGCCGACTTCCGCTTTGAACGTCTTATTTATGACCCAGTTTGAAATTAATATCTTATTTCGTTCGATAGTTATAGGGCCAACAGATTAACAGACTGATAGACCGACAAACAGGCAGAGACCGACGGTTTCGTTCGTGATCTAGGAACCCAAAAACGTGAAAAAAAAAAAAAATCCCGTGTAATTTTTTCACGAATTCCACGATTTCCATTACCAAAGAAAGTAAAAAGGAACTCACTTAATGTTAATGGTCCTCTAGGTAATAAAAGAGTTTTAATAGCTATCGTAATAGCTTATTACAAATAATTACCTTCTCGAATCTAGGTCACTTTGATGTCTTAAGCGACGTCTTAAGTGGTATTACGGAGATATCCCCAGTTGTCCTGATTTATTAATTTGCCGGGGGGTACTTTCGATTTCACGCTAAAGCTAGCAGAATTTTGGGATATAAAGGGAATGACGGCTAATTTATTCCGTGGCCACTTCTTCAAGCGGGATTATTGCTGTAGTCCTGCTATGAAATATTTAAAGCTAACTATTAATTAACACGTATTAATCATTACTTGCTTTTAATAAGACTGGCTGAGCTGGGTGCGGGTGTCGCGTTGTCCTGCACTGGTTCAAATCTTACTAGATGGATGTGAATCTGCTGGGGTCGAATGGCTGGCCGTAAATAGGATGTTTTTACTTCAACATCGGCTATAGTATAGTATTTGAGGCTACTGTTATGTATTATTTACATCGAGTTTGTTAAGTAAGGACGCGATAATTCATTTTAAGTAGATGCGATTCTGGCGATTCAACAAAACAAAATAAAAATGGGAAATAAAAACAATACATCCAGACATTTTTGGGAAAAGATAAGATTGATTGTGTTTTTATTTTATGAGAGGAAAAATTAAAAATATGTTTTTTATTAACTATTTATGCAAAATTTATTATTAGTGAATATAATATTATTTTAGGAGTTAAAAAAAGGTACTAGTAAACGGTCTGTTCAATTTACAAGCCTTGGTTGCTCAGTTAGTTAAGAAATCTGAAGGTTTCGGGTAAAAATATTGATCATCATTCTTTAGTTGGTGTTTCAAAAAAGTCACATTGTTGCTGCTATCATCTAATGAAAATTTGCTGCTTATCATATCTTTCTTCACATTTTTGAACAGAATGGCGTTGAATCGGGGCAATAGAGCGAAAGTTCCCTTCTAGGCCCAGATTTTTTATCTACGGTCCTGCTTGTAACAGTTTAATGGTCTGCATAAAAATCTCTTTCCAACTGGTAAATAATTAATAAGGAGTAGTAGTTTAACATTATGAGTCCTTTATAATCGGTAGACGAAACCTTTGTTTGCGATGCACTGTAGTAAAAGTATCAGTCGATCCCGAACTTTCGTCGAAATCACGTAAAGTCCAAAATGAGTCACTTGTTTGCGCATCGTTTTAAGACAATCTTTCTTTGTTCCCATCCAAATGAGTCTAAAATATCACATTCCATGGCCGTTAAATATATTAAAAAGTCAGTGTCGTTTGTGAGGAAGTGTGTAACAAGACTAAAAATTTCAACGACCAAAACGTGGCTCTCCAGGCGAAGTCACTCCGAAAGCCGAAAAGGGAATCCTGTCTTTGTTTACGCGGGACCAGAAATTGACGCTGGGTGAAAAAGCGTCAAAGTTTAAAAAATCGGTGACCGATCATGAGAACATTCGGCAATATCTTCGTGCTCGAGATGTCAAATTCCAAAGCATGTTGAAGAAACCTTGGCTGGGTGAAAATCACGCCGCGAAGCTGCTCACTTGGGCCTACGATAAGATGCTAGAGTGGCCAACCCTATTGAAAATGTTTAATTCCTTGTAAAGAGAGAGTTCAGACGAAAACTCAATATTCTCACGAGATTTGTAAAATTTGCAGAGTATGCAGAAAATGTCGTCGACAGCATGTCGCGAAGATGCCAGGCGATTATTCATGCAGGAGATGATTGGAAACTTACTAAGATAATTGCGCCATTGTTGGCACATCAAAGAATACTAAAATATGTTTCCGACGTTCTCAGTACTTTTCTTGTTTTACGATTATAACCTTAATGTCTACAAACGACTGTACTAAACTACAATCCGATCTCGTTAGCGATCGATTGCGTAACGACTGTTAAGAACAGAAGCATTCTACCAGAAGGCAAAGTATGTGATTCGTAAAGTCGTTTTACGCCAAATCAATGATCGACTGCAGTAAGGATAAATAGAAAACATTTGACAAAATTCAAATACTCTCTTATGGAAAAAATTACCTCGTATTGGCTTCCATGCAACGCAGCTAAAAACCTGAATGTAAGTAAAGTAAAGTAAAACCGACTATGGATGAGTACCGGAGTTGTCACAATTAATTTGAATAGTAGATTACGTGTATGTAATTACGTATGCCTTGTTAAAGTACATAGGCCTGTTATAAACATAATTTAATTTATTTTCTTCTCTATTAGCTAAAACATAATAATTTTACTACATGAGATTATACTTTTGACAAGCTTAAGTGAAGTGTGAAAAGACCACAGAATAAGTAAAATAACTAAAAAAAGGCTTATCAATTCACTAATATTCCCTATAGCCACATACGAAGCCGAAACATGGACTATTAATGCAGCTTTGCCGTAAATGAGTAGAGGCTTTCGAAACTACATGCTACAGGTGGATGCTCAGAATTTCTTGGACCGCTCATAGGACAAATGTGTCTGTTCTGAGCGATCTTAACATAAATAATAGTAACCGGCTGTTACCAACAATTCAGAGAAAAAATAACATCATTTTTTGGTCACATAATAAGGAGGGATGCATGGAAAAGTTTCTGATCCAGTGGAAAGTCGATGGTAGAACAAAAAGAGGTAGATCTCCGAACAGTTACATCGATCAGATCATGTCTACAATACACTTGGAGTTGCCGGAGAAGATAAGAAGTGTCGACGATAGAGAAGCCTAGAGGGCTGTTGTAAATTCTGTAACAATGCAGTAAAGGTCACGACGCTCGGAGCCGAGCAACGATGCGAGAGAGAGAGAGAGAGAGAGAGAGAGAGAGAGATTATACTTTTAATAATATGGCGAAAGCCGGTGAACCATTGAGTATTTTAAATTTTAAAAATCTGACTATACTTATATTCAACCAAATCGTTGCTCGTCGGTTTTAGGATCGGTATAGTCGTTCTAGTGTAGTTGAATTGTGTTTAAATATAAACATGCGGAGCTTTGATCAAGAAAGTAGGTTGTTTGTTACCGTAAATATCAGAATCATTTACACAAAATTATAATAAAATAATTAATACTTATATTAGTGAATGTTTTTTCGAAAGAAAGAGTCAGGCGAGGGAATTTAGAATATATACATATGTACGTATGTCTGACAGAAAGTTAGCCTCGGATATTTCCGCTTCTTTTAGAAACCCCCACGTGAAGCCTGACAAACACTGAAACGTATATAAACAATGTAGACTCTATTAAGTGATTGATAAGCATGAATCGTCAATAAAAAAAGGCCAAAATTCCAAGCTGAGTCCCGCAAGACTTTTCAGTATTCCCAGTATTGTTCAATGTCTTCACAGCAGATATCTCTAAGGTGGAACACATCACACACACGCTAACGATACGTGATATCATAATCAAGGCTTACCTCAACAAATTGTCGGATCGCTTTGTTCAGTGGCAGGTCAACGTCAATCTTGCAAATATTCAAGTGATGTTCTGCCCCGAATTTAAAAAATTTTGATCTGGAATTCTGCGGAACTTGACCCCCTCCCCCAGAGAGTATTATTTGTTTAGGAATATGAACGCAGAATTGAGGGGCCAAAGATACATGGATAAATATAAGATAATGACAATCATGCAACATCATTTCGCATGAAAATAACCTAGTTACTGTTTTGAAGAAATTGAAGAAGTAAATGAAATATGCAGTAAGTTCCCCAACGCATAGATAGAAATTAAATTGAAAAGTAAAGGAGTTACATTTTTCACCGCGTATTTTCTGTATTAGACTCACTTTCTGCAAACATCCCTCGTATGTACGGGTATAAATAGAGAATGAAAATCCAATTTGTCATAGAGTTTTACCTTTTTACTTTTTTCGGTAGTAGAAAATTGCTAGTGCAACTGTTATTGCAAATACGTATATAGTGAAAAGCCAGGAGATAAGTTTACTTTAGTAGTAGGTAATGGAACTTCTGTCTCTATGTCCTTTATTCCTGAATAATAAAAATCAAGGAGTACGCAGAAGTACAAGGACTACGATTATTTTGTTTATTTAATTCCATTAGCTGATATGCATTTGGGTTAATAAGCTGGAAAGAAGCAATTAATTACTCTACCTAATGGATCACCCGTACAGGCGACCTCCTTTTTACGATATGTGAGCTAGAGACACTGAGCATGAAAGTGCCTAGAGCATAAAAGATGTCCAAAATAACGAGATGATAATTTCCAAATCGACCCTTACGTGTATTTATCTTTAAAGGTTGTCGTGCAACCGCAATGCTTTGGTTCTCTATAAATTCATGACGTGTTCTTTAATAGCTTGCTCCAGGTTTCGACTCCTGCTCTCACTCAAGTCTTATTACTTGCAGCAATACGCGAATAAAAAATTCTTCTCGTTCTCTAAATCGGCCAAATATTCTTCACAAATTTCTTTCCTAATCAGTTTCTGCTCTAGTATGAGAAGTTTGGGGATCAATTGTGTAGAAACTCCTTTTCTCCGTAAATCTTCATACACAGTCTTAATAACGTAAGTTCAGTCCCTCCACCTTCTTTAACAAGCATTCGGATCTTCATTCGTCGATCTGATAACAGCAGATCCCCAACAGAGTTTCCTCAATTCTTGTCTTCCTGCTCACAACACGTCCTGAAGTTCTCGACCCTATCCAAACTGTTTAGACTAAAATTCTAATTGAAAATAGAATGAATCCTCTTTTCTGATAAATCTTATCACTGAGCGATGTTCCAAATTACTTTCATTCTTTTTTAGAAGACCAAAAATCGTAAAAACTGGAAAGCGTAACGAACTAACTTATACAAAATTTCATTGAATTACGGCAACAGCAATTTAATAACCGAGCAATTTTTGGTAATTATTTACTTGATTACTCCACCCTCGCAGAAAGTGGCGGATTTTAGGGGTTGTAGAGGGCGTTCACTCGAACATATTCCATTAACCGTCGATCATCACTCATAAAAAAGTTATTAAGGGTTGAAATTTTATAAAAATAGTTGTTTTGAAACGCAGCAAAATCAAATATTTTTGACTTAAATGTTTTTTTATGACAAATTACATGTCTGTACTGGAAGCTGTGCTTGCAAGACACTTCTTTAGTGACGGTTCCGCCCCTCAACCCCTTAAAAAAATCAACCCCTAAATAAGGTAAAGTTAAGGTGGCAAAAAATATCTAGGGCTTTGCCTCTCAGATCTCACCAGGGACTCTGTCCCTGGATCTTGACCGGCTTCGATCCTCTTTCGACCTTAACAGCTTCCCCTTCTTGTTTTATTCAAATTCAAAATTGTCGATTTATATTTTCAGGAATATATATAAATATGATAAGTTTTTCATTATCGCTGAATAATAGATGAGACACGAATGTAAACAAACATATTAATTTTTTTTCTAGGAGTTTTAGGATTGAAACGTGCAGTTTTTCTATGTCAATTCTATGAATAGATAACACGTAGGCTGAATAGTTTTTGGTCTAGCTACTTAAAACACATTTTTTTTGCAAAATTCGACTTTATTCATCAACTTAGTCTCCTTCAAGAGCGATACAAACAGTCCAACGCTTTTCTAAAGCAAAATAGGCCTCAGTTTCGGCGATAGTTTCTTCACTGGAGTCAAATTTCTTTCCTGCGAGTATTTTTTTGAGGTCTGCGAATAAATAATAGCCGCTGGGTGTTAAATCTGGAGAATATGGTGGATGAGGAAGCAATTCAAACTTCAATTCATGCAATTTTGCCATCGTAACCATTGACTTGTGACGCGGTGCATTGTCTTGATGAAAGAACACTTTTTCTTGTTCATTTGGGGCCGTTTTTTTTTTTGCGATTTCTGCTTTCAAACGCACCAATAACTTTATATAATATTCGCTATTGATGATTTTTCCCTTCCCAGCATAGTCGATGGAAATTATTCCATGCTCATGCCAAAATACAGAGACCAAAAGCTTCCCAGCCGACTGTTGTGTCTTTGGTCGCTTCGGGCGGCTGTCACCGGCTGCTGTCCACTCAGTTAACTGCCGAATTGATTCTGGTGTGCGGTGGTGGATTCATGTTTCCTCTATTGTTACATATCGCCTGAAAAAATCCTTTTTACTGCTCTTAAACAGGTCCAAACAGCGCTCAGATTCATCAACACGTTGTTGTTTTTGGTCCACTGTGAGCAAACGCGGTACCCATTTCGAACAGAGCTTTGTCATGCCCAAATGTTCATGCAAACTATGACCAACACGTTCTTTTAGTATCTTTAGGGTGCAGCTATCTCACGCAATTTCGCTTTACTGTCGTCCAAAAAAATTTTGGAGGATTTTTTTTATGTTTTCCGGATAACCACCTCATTTGAGCGTCCAGAGCGTTCAGCAGCTTTTGTGTCTGTAGGACCGCGTTTAAATTCAGTATAAAAGTAAATGATGAGTGATTTTCCAAGGGCAGAGTCCCCGTAACACTCATAAAGCCATTACTTTGCTTGAGCGGTATTTTTTCCCATCAAAAAACAATGTTTAATCAACACACGAAATTCGATTTTTCACATTCTTTTGAAAATATCAAAAGTAGCGTCACTAAAACCACTGTAACTTGTAAACTAATCGCCGAAATGTCATGAAATTTTGACATGTATCGTTTGAAGGTTGGTACTTCCTAAAAATCATATGGATTTTTTTAAAAAGGGCCATATCTATGTGTCTGACCAGAAACTTTTCAGCCTACGTGTTAGTATATAGCTACAAATTATTACGTAGCGATAATAAATATGATGAATTTGATTTAGTTGGTTGAAGATCAAAGGGGGGTAGTTGAGGGTAGAGTGAAGTGGAGTCGGGATATAGCAGCAAAGCCATGAGATGTCATACTACACTTTTTGTGAACTTCACATTACTCTTTTTAAGGATTTTTTTTTTTTTAAGGGGTTAAGAGATGGTGTTGCTGCTAAAGCGAGCCTGAGAGAGCAGCTAGCAGCATAGACTCGCCATTTTTCATCAAAAACTAAAATTAGAATCAAAAATATTTGATTTTGCAGCGTTTTAAGGCGTTTCGGTTAATAAAATTTCTACTCTTAATAACTTTTTATAAGGGGTGGCCGACGACTAACTCTTCCGGTTTTTTGTCAAGGACACTTCCCTCTACATCCCCTAAAAACCTCCACCCCCTGCAGGGGTGGGATGATCAAGTAAATAATTACCCAATTCTTTTCTACGACGTCATTTTCATGCTAGATAAATAACTATAAAAAACACCCTGCTATCTTGCTATGAAGTGTTTCGACTCTAGATAGTTTAATGATTAAACGCTTGACCTGTTTTAGCGATATATAACGCTGACAATTAATCATTTTGAACAGTTGGGGCTCCGATTGGATTGCAAACATCTCTTATAATACCTACTTGTCTATAAATAACATACTTATCGAAGCTCTACCCTTTATGTGATATAAATAGTTTTCGAGAGAAGTTGAAGCGTCGGTTCAATTAGTCTATCTGTCCGTTGTTCTATAATTGATCGGCTAAAAATTAAATAATATGGAATTATTTCAACGAATACCAAAATTCGGAACATAATACTCTTTTGTGGTGCTCGCTTAAGACAACGCAGTCAAATATTCTCTTTCTTTTTAGTGTTCCGTACGGAACACTTATAAGATGACTTCGGTGTCTGTCTGTCTGTCTGTCGTCCATCTGTCTGTCTGTCTGTCTGTCTGTCACACCCGATTTTCTCCGAAACTATTTGTCATAGAAAGTTGAAATTTGGTAATAATATAGACATTGATGGCCTCATGAAAGCCGTCTAGTTTCGAAATTTAAATTTTGACTTAAGGAGTTAGTTTTGGGGGGTGAAATCGGAAGTGAAATTTTTTTTTTTTACTAGGTCATCGAGTATGGTGTCAAATGAAAGCTTGTGAAAACACGAGAAAAAAAATATATATATATATATATATATATATATATATATATATATATATATATATATATATATATATGTATATATATATATATATATATATATATATATATATATATATATATATATATATATATAATGTAGTACTTGGAATCACTTTTCTTTGTATTATTTTTAAGAAGTCGCAAAAAATCGCTTTCCCCCCATCTTATCTCGAAAAGTACTGATCAAAAAATTTTGAAAAAGTTCTGGAATGCTCTCCACGGGGTGTAGATTGAACGAAAATTATCACGAGTGCATTACCTATAATGATTTATTTGGTATATAAAAAAAAACAAAAATTTCAAAGTCATCAGTTTTCAGTAAAGATTGGAAACACTTTGTTGAAAACTCCTTTGGGGTGTGTTTTGTGAAGTCACTGATCATTTTATAGCACCGTAACAAAATTTTTTATTTTAAAAGCAATCAACGGACGGAACACTAATTGTGCAAGTTCAACTTGCACTTGACCGGTTATTTTACGAGTAATTTGCCCTTTGTTTAAAACATATTTGGTAAAACAATCAAGTAAAAAACAACAAGAGCTGTTATTCCATAATATCTTTGTGCCAACGTATATTTTATTACAGGTATTGTAGTAAATTCCAGACACAAAAAGAATAGATAGAGTTCATAACATCACTGAGTGCGGTAAGAAGAATTTGAAAGCACTGGACAAAATTTCAACGCTATTTTATGCTAAAAATCTGAATGCTTGCGCGTAACCTGGCGGTAAAACTTGATGAAAATGCATACTGGTGTTGTCACTTATATTAGTTTTGTTATACTAGCAGGTCATATGGGGTGATATGTAACTTATTAAATTTAGAAAATATTCAGCTGTTTCTAGTGAATAAAATGTTATCTACTTTCTTCTCTGTTAGCTCAAACTATACACGATAATTTTATTTCTTCAGATCAGAACTTTAATAATACTGGGAAAGCCGGGAATTATTCAATATTTGAAATTTTAGAAATCTGACAACATTTACATTCAGCCGTCCTTCCTTGAGTCCACTGTTATTGTTTGATACCATTTAGAAGTAAAGCGTAAAAATAAAAATTAAAGATACACTATCTTGAAAGTGACCAGTGATTAGTGTAAATAAATAAAAAAAAGGTAACCAAAACACAACACACATAATAATGTAAATAAACCCATGTAACAAATATATAGACTAGGTCAGGGTTTCCAAATCTTTTTTTTGATGCGACTCTCTTGACAGGTTGCAATTTTTTTGCGACGCCCTTCTAAAAGAAGATACCTGTGTGTAGCTCTAGCAGACAATAAAATTACTTTATTATTCAAAGAAAACTTCAAAGAATATAGAATCTTAATTATTATTTATTAGAAAACTTAAAAAAAAACTACAAACAATACCATTAATGGGAAGGATGAGCTTGCTTTTCTGAGCATAACTTCTCAAATCGGGGCAAAAGTTTTGAAATTGCTACTCTCATTTCTTTTTCTATTATTTTATTTGTAACCTGTACTTCGATTTGATTACTGCAACTGCAGAAAAGTCAGTTTCACACAAGTACGACGTATGTTAGCAAATGGTAAAAGAACCCTCGAAGCGGTAGTATTGATAGTAGGATATTCTTGGGTTGCATTGCTCCAAAATTGAAACAGTTTGTCTTTATCGAATCGTGGTTTTAGGCTCGTATCACAAGATAGTTCTAACAGCTGTTCTTCCTCGACTGGTGAAAGTGTAGATGGTGGTGGGGTCTATTGGAATGAGTTTCTAATCCAGTCGTATTGATTCAGATTCTCTGGAAAATATTTATTAAAATGCGACATTGTAAGAGGCGAGCAGTGCTTTGGAAGGAATAGATGGTCTGGAAAACAAGGATGTCGACTGAAGTTTCAGTTCTCCCAATTTTCTTGCAAAAAAATCTCGCGGCTTTTCTTGTAAATTACTGTGAGTTGTTTCTAAATGACGTTTCAATTTATTAGGAAACTTTCAGCAGCCAGTACCTTATGACAAACAACACATTGCGGAACTTCCATATTTCCTTTGCTAATGTAGGTAAATCCAAAATCTAAATATTGGTCAACATATTTTCTGTACGTTTTCAATTTTCTACAGTTTCTTTTCTACTCTCTCCTGCGTCTTCAAAACCATTTCTATTTATTTGAATAAAGTTATCCATTTTAAATAATGAATACGCGACCGTAAATTAAATACAACACACTTGAAATCAAAACACTGCATTCATCAACGCTTGTAATCGCAGCACCGAAACAAAAGACAGAACGATGAGCGAACGAAAGCGCCGGGAAATGGAGGGGCGGGCTTACCGAGTCGCTGATGAGACGCGCAACGCGCCGCGCTGTAGGTGATTACGTACGCGTGCAGGCGACCTGTGCGTATCGTCGTGCGACGCCCAGTTAGGGAACCCCTGGACTAGGTAATTAACTTACTGGGCCGTTACTTGGTGGAAATTCATATTCAATGAGAAAAAAACAATAAATTTTTAATAAAATTTTCGCTTTAACTGGAAATTTTACTAAAAATTTAGTGCTTTATTCTCATTAAATAGACTAAGATAAGCAATAAACTATGTAAATAGAAAGAATGGGACATAATAAGTACGAGAGAGAGAGAGAGAGAGGGAGAGAAAGAGAGAGAATGAGAGATAGATGTAAGGAAAAGGGCCGAATGAAATCAAAAGGTCTAAATAATTAAACCTTTAAAAGCTATTAGTACTTGATAAAATCATATTGAATTTTTCGAGACAAACATTTTTCCCAACAAGCCATAAGCAAAAATCTCAACTAATGTAAACAAATCCTCCTTAAAACACCTGAGTTTTTGAGACAAAAATTTTTCCCAACAAGCCATAAGCAAAAATCTCAAATAATGTAAATAAATCCTCCTTAAAACACCTTTTAAAAAACAAAAACAAATTAACAAAAGTCATGTAATGTTGTTGGAAACGACTTAAAAAAATAATAGCCTAATGATTACCCCTTTAAAAATTTTGAAAATATTATGATGCATCCAAATTTTACATCGAAAGTGTACACAAAAGAAAACTTCTTGTCCTAAAAATAAGATTTTTGCTCCGGCAAATTGTTTTAGAATAAAAAAAATCGTAAAAAATATAGGTCAAAATAACGAACTGTTAAAATTGCTTCAAAAATTCTGAAAAAAATTATGGTGATTCCAAAAATAAGTATTTTTTTGTCTCTTGCATAATTTCTGTAAAAGTTATAGTTTTCGAGTAAAAAATATGCAAAATATGGTAAATACGAGGCTGGTTTGAAAAGTCCGTGCAAAGTCCGAGAGATGGCACCACCGGCGCGTAGCGAGGTCATGTTTAGTTAGTAGCATCTCTTGAATGAACGCACACCAAGTTTCAGCCATATTGGTCTATTTCTTTGTGTTTGGCATTCGTGTGAATCAAGGAAGTCGAGTGATTTTCAAGAAATGGACGAAAAAGAATTCCGTGTGGTGATTAAACATTACTTTATGAAAGGCAAAATGCCTCAGGAGACTAAAGAGAAGCTTGATAAACATTATGGTGACTCTGCACCTTCGATTAGAACAGTTTATAAGTGTGGTTTCAAAATTTTCGGACTGGCCATATGGGCACAAGTGACGCTGAACGTTCTGGACGGCCTGTGGAAGTTACGACTCCAGAAATCATTGATCAAATCCATGATATGGTGATGGATGACAGAAGAGTTAAGGTGCGTGAGATTGCTAGTGCTGTGGGCATCTCGACTGAACGGGTACATAATATTTTGCGTAAACATTTGGACATGAGAAAGCTATCCGCAAGATGGGTGCCGCGATTGCTCACGCTTGACCAAAAACGGAATCGTGTGAAGTGTTGCAAGGATGGTTTGCAGCTGTTCCAGAAGAATCCGGAGGACTTTAAGCGTCGTTTCGTCACTGTGGATGAAACATGAATACATTACTATACTCCTGAGACCAAACAACAATCTAAACAATGGGTTACCAAGGGGAATCTGCACCAAAAAAGGCGAAGACCGTTCCTTCGGCCGGAAAGGTTATGGCGACTGTCTTTTGGGATTCGCAAGGGATAATCTTCATCGACTATCTGGAAAAGGGTAAAAACTATTACAGGTGAATATTATTCATCGTTATTGGACCATTTGAAAACCGAGCTGCAAGAAAAACACCCGCGATTGGCCCACAAGAAAGTCCTTTTCCATCACGACAACGCACCAGCACACACCTCAGCAGTTGGGGTCGCAAAATTAATGGAAATAGGATTCCAACTCGTTTCACATCCCCCCTATTCTTCAGACTTGGCTCCCTCGGACTACTATTTGTTCCCCAATTTGAAGAAATGGCTGGTGGGACAAAGATTTTATTCAAACGAGGAGGTGATTGCAGACACTAATGGATATTTTGCAGACTTGGACAAATCCTATTATTCGGAAGGGATCAACAAACTAGAACATCGTTGGACGAAGTGTATAAGCCTAAAAGGAGACTATGTCGAAAAATAAAAAAGGTTTACCCCAAACACATAAGTAGTTTTTATTTTTGCACGGACTTTTCAAACCAGCCTCGTACGTTGTGATAAATATCTTCGAAAATTGAGGCAATAAAAAAAAAACTTTTTCTTCAATAGTTGTAGATTTTTTTAAGGTAGAATAAGATTATCAGAGAAAAACTTTTGGCTATATTAGGAAATTACATTTTATTTTTAGTTTTTCTGAACTTTTTTGAAATTCTTTTTAAGATTTGGATCGGTATTGAACCATCAGCACAATTTCTTAATATGCCATTCAAAATTCAAAACTACATATCATAAGCTTCAATCTGGACCAGATTGTATCCTCATAAATTGCGTCAATTTATGCACTAATGGGGGAGTCCAGTTAACGAGGAATGTTCCCATATACATATTTCTTAATCAGTTTATTCTTTAAAAAACACCCTGTAAACGCTTCTCTAAAAATGCGTGATATGTATGTGATAAATGAACTAAATATAATATATTCCATAATAGCAGTAGTAATTGCTTGGTGACGTACGTGACATGTACCGAAATTGAACCCGTTCCTGTATTCGAACTTAATGTCCGTTATGATTACAGTTACAAGTATATATAGGAAGTCTATTAACTTACATAATAGGGTTGATTTAACTTGCACAACGTTTTACGTGCCATGTTGTAGTTTCAGTTACATGTTAGTAATTTCGCTAAGTAATTTTGAGACTATTGAAAGCTGTGAGAACACGATTACGTGAGAAAATTATAATTAATTACCCGTGTTGTTTCTAAAAAATAGATTAATAATTTTTAGGAGGGTCGACTTGAGATATTTTAAGTACAGTAGAATCTTGATTATCCGAAATAATATGGACCAACGTGATTTCAGATAATCGAAATTTCGGTTAATCTGAATTTTTTTATAAAATAGAAGTTTAAAATGAATACAACATTGCAGATTGACTTAAAAGCATTTATACGATATGCTATTACGTACATAGGTATTTATTAAAACCAAGAATAGAACAATTAGTTTACTTATTTTATGTATATGTACGGAAAATTGAAAATAAAACAGTTTCATTCTTAACTTTAATGTCTTAAAAATGAGGTATTTTTAACTGCACTCGTTTTTCGTTAGTTCTGTTTTTGGCTGCAATGCCTCTCCAACGTTCGATAAGCAAAACGTCCGCGGCGGTTGCATTTTCTTGTTGTTCTACATAAGTTAACGCTTTTTCTAGGGCCTCTAGTCCTTCTCAATGTGACATTTTTTACTGGAATATTATCAGTGGCTTCTATTTCGTTATCATCATCGCCTATTTTATTAGCATTTTTGCATACACTTTTAATAAATTCTTGGTCAGTTATTCCATCTTCCACACTATCACTGTTTAACCATTCACAAACATCGGTTTCCGTAACACTTTCACATCCTGATATTCTTGTAATAATTTGACGTAAACTTTCATTATCTTCTGTTTCTGCCTCTGAGTAATGTCTCTCCTCTTGTGGAATCAATTTCGACCAAGATTTTTCCAGAGTACTACTCTTTACTTGATTCCAGGCTGAAGCTATCCAATATATAACATTTTTCAAATTTATCTTTTTTAGACAATCAGTAAGATTGCCACCTTCATCTACTTCTTCTAAAATATGCTCCAATAACAAACGCCTGTAATTGCGGTTTAAAATTTCCAGTACACCCTGATCCATAGGCGGAATGAGAAAAGTTACAGCAGGAGGCAAAAATATTGCTTTTATTTTCCCACTTTCAAGTTGCTCCGCACTTGGGTGAGTGGGAGCGTTATCTAGTAACAGAATACATTTTCTTTTAAAAAAATTCCACTTTGGAACAAAGATCTCCAAAAAAAAAACAGTCTTTAAATAGAGTTGCGTTTTTCCAGGCATTGTTTTGATTTTTATACAAAACAGGAAAAGCATTGCGACGAATATTCTTAAAGGTTCGTGGATTTGCCGACTTACCAATACGTAATAATGGGAGTTTGTGTCTTCCAGAAGCATTACTGCATGCAAGAACAGTAATACGTGCTACGTTTGTAACCAGGTGCTCCAGCTTCCGTTTTTGAAGCTAAGGTATTTGTCGGCAACATTTTGTAGTTCAAGCCTGTTTCATTATAATTATAGATTTGGTCTGATTGTAAACCATGTTCTTTCATAAGCTACTCAAAATTCTCTACAAATTTTTTTGCATCAGATACACCAGCCGACAATCTTTTTCCACAAACTTTCAGTTGACTTACACCATGTCTTTTTTTCTACCTGTCTAGCCATAATCACTTTCAGAAAAATTTACAGGCGCTTCAATAACAGGCAACTCTTCGCTTAAACTCACTGCTTTATGTTTTAAAATTGTTCCTGAAATTGGTATTCCACGTTCTCGATTCCGTGTAAACCATAAAAATAAAAATAAAGAATCATTTTGAAATACACCGCACCAATTTTCAAGTTTTTCGCGATTTTTTTCTCCACTCTGAAACAGTACTCACGGCTACACCTAAATCCATCGCTATATTTTTAAGAAGTTCACCATTATCTAAACGTTGAATTGCTTCAAGTTTCTCTTTTAAGGTAATAACAACACGTTAACGCTTCATTTTGTAAAATATCTATTAAAACGAAACTATTACCTCTGCTATAATAATAGACTATAATACACGTCGACTAACCGAAACATAGACAGTGGTGAAATTCTAGACGTCGGGGAGTCTCCGACGCGTTAAGGAAACCACTCATCGTCTGTTTCGAATAATGGGGATTTTTTGCGTTTAATGGGAATACAATTTGCTTTTTAACAGTTTGTTTCGGATAAGCGGGATTTCAGATAATCGCGATTCGGACAATCGGGATTGTACTGTATTGTGTCCCAATTCGTATGTATTACGTGAAAACTTCTTTAATGGCAGCCTAAGTAGCGAAACTTTTCAATTCCTTTTGACAAAAAGTTTCTCGCCGACATTTTTTTAATTGAAAATATCCAGAAACCCTCAACATAAAGGACATCCTTGCATTTCAAATAGGGAAAGAAAAAAAAATCAGCAGACCATAAACATTCAGTACACATTCTTGTCTCGAGCACTTTCCCATTTTATTCAGACGTCTTTAATTTAAAAATCGTCTGATCTACTTTTCAATTTTTCCATTTTTCCTGGAAAAGAGCGCCTTGTCGGCTATATCGTCTTTAAATCTAAAACGACCGACGTTTAATCTAAGATAAAACTGGGAATATCTTTAAACTGGCCAGAAATATGAATTTTCTTTCGAAGTTTGGAAATTAAAGATCTAAAAGATCTTGAGCTTGATACATTTGAGAAAATATGTTAATAGAATATACTTATACACATATAATTACTTTTATACAGGAGAATTAGACGAGTACATACAAAATACAAAAATTACGGAGGAAGAATGGGAAAGATATTTCGAAAAACTCTATAGTCCATCAGAAACCAATTCATTAACACAGGAAATACAGCATGAAGACGAAAATGTTGAAAACCAAATAGGACCATTTCCTTGAATCAAATACAGCACATGGCAGCAAAACTAAAAAAAACAGAAAAGCCCCGGGCATGGACGAAATTAAGAACGAAATGATCAAATATGGAGGTGATAAATTACTAGAAGAATTACAGATTTTCTTTAACAAAATACTCACAGCCAAGATTATACCATCCGAATGGAAAGAGAGCATCCTGATACCAATTTTCAAAAAAGGAAAAAGAACAGATCCAAAAAAAACTATCGAGGTATCAGCTTAATGAGTGCGGTACTAAAATTGTTCACTAAAATTTTAGCAGAAGAAATAATGTTAACTGGAATCTGTGAAGAACAGCAAGGGTTCAGAAAGGACAAGTCTACTCTAGACGCCATATTTATAATCCTCCAAATTACCGAAAAAGCCACAGCGTTTAATAAGATAGCCTTTATGTGTTTCATTGATCTTACCCAGGCATTCGATAGGGTACGGTTAACTGATGTCATAACCCTACTACAAAAAAGGGGAATTCACCCGAATATAATAAAAACTATCG
Organism: Pachyrhynchus sulphureomaculatus; assembly: GCA_019049505.1. Lineage (NCBI taxonomy): Eukaryota > Metazoa > Arthropoda > Insecta > Coleoptera > Curculionidae > Pachyrhynchus > Pachyrhynchus sulphureomaculatus. Next base: position 114,574,237 of record CM032452.1, on the reverse strand, counting down.
AAGAGTTGAACATCAACAACCACACATATGTAAGAGTAGCAAATAAATTAAGCAATAAAATACCTATGACAACCGGAATCAGACAAGGAGATAACAAGCCCAATCTTATTTAACATCATAATAGATGAAATTATAAACGAAGTAAAGAAAACTGGGAGAGGATATGGATTGGGAGACAAAGAAATAAAAATAATATGCTACGCCGATGATGCAGTAATTATATCAGAAGACGAAGATAACTTACAGAGACTCCTACATAAGTTCCAACAAACAGCAAAAGTGTGTAATATGCAAATATTTGTAAAGAAAACAAAATCCCCAATATCTAAAGAACCGAAAAGATGCAAACTCGCGATTTATGATCAGAGTGTAGAACAAGTGATGTCCTTCAAATATCTAGGGGCAAACATAACAAGTACCAGGAATCTTAAGGAGGAAGTAAAAACTCAAACAACAAAGGCATCATTAATATCAGGATATTTAAGAGATATAATTTGGAGAAACAAATATATGAGCACCAGGAGCAAAGTAAGAATATACAAGACGTGCATAAGACCGATCATGACGTACGCAATAGAAACCAGAACGGAGAACACAATAACAAAACAACTCCTAAGAACAACAGAAATGCGAACATTTAGATCGATAACAGGACATACCTTATTTGACAGGAAGAGATGTGAAGAAATAAGGGAAATGTGCGAAATACAGGATATGGTGAGATGGGCAAGGAATAGGAGAAGAGAATGGAGAGACCATGTGGACAGAATGCCAAATGACCGGTTGGCTGAGGTTGCCAAAGAGAAGCGACCAAACACACCTCGACCGCTTGGAAGACCACCAATAAGATGGTATGAGAGCTGGTCTTCATCATCGCAATTTTTTCTGGGAAACCTTTGAAGCGAACAAAGGAGATGGTCCTAACGTAGAAAGAAGAAGAAGAATTAGACGAGATAATTCTAGTATAATCAGTACAGTGGTGATTAGTATGACCTCTTCTATCGATCTTAGAAAGGTTTACTGTTCTAAGCACTATGCTTACTCAGCGTATCGTCTTAGTTTTGAAAACGCTACAACATTGAGGAGGCGTCAAAGTGTACAAGCTGCATACTGCCATATGTAGTACATTGTCAGTCGCTACCGCTTTTCGATTAATTATGAAATATAATTATTCAAATAGTTGCCACGACTGGCTTGGCTTTCAACACAAATTTTCAGCACATTTTCGATAGTTTGTAGCTTTATTTGAAGAATAACACGTAGGCTGAAAAGTTTTTGGTCTGATACATAGATGTCGCTCTTTTCAAAAAATCCGTATGATTTTTAGGAAGTACTAATCTTCAAACGATACGTGTCAAAATTTCATGACATTTCGACGATTAGTTAACAAGTTACAGTGGTTTTAGTGACGCTACATTTGATATTTTCAAAGCAATGGAAAAAATCGAATTTCGTGTGTTGATTAAATATTGTGTTTTGATGGAAAAAATACCGTTCAAGCAAAGCAATGGCTTGATAAGTGTTACTGGGACTCTGCCCCTGGAAAATCACATTTATTGGTCTGCTGAATTTAAACGCGGTCCTACAGATAGAAATAATTCTCTAGACGACCAAATGAGGTGGTTACACACATGTGGAATGAGCTCAAAAGAAGGGTTCGAGCGAGAAATTCAGCCCCTATATCTCTGAGGACTTAAAGGTTCCGATGCGGAAATGTCGGGAAGAATCCCACAGATAGTGGTGAAAATTCTCACCCGCTCCATGAAAAACCGGCTGGAAGCAGTAATAAGGACTGGGGGGTAATAAAAATATTGATTTTGGTTTTTACCAATAAATTTAAGTGTTAAACATAAAATTTGTTTAACTTTTCCTTTCTCTTACCCCTATTTTCATTCCTTATTCTCCTTGTTTCCCCTTTCATTCATTTTAATCAGTAACAAGCATGAGATATACTATGGCATTTGGTATAATTAAAAAGAAAATAGAATGGGCTTTCAAATGATACTAAAATCCGTAAAAATATATGAATACTAAATTCTAAGATCCGTGTTAATTGAAGCCAGATGAGTCGATTTTTTTTGCTCACCAGTGTATATTGTCTATATGTTGATAAAAATACTAGAGCATATGGTACGTTACTTACATGTACATATATTATCATAACTAGCCATTCCGCCTAAATATAAAAATAATCTTTGATCTTTTACTATTACACGTCAAAAAAATCCACAAAATTCTTTTGGATGACAGTAAAGTGAAATTGTGTAAGATAGTTGATATCCTAAAGATACCAAAAGAACATGTTGCTCATATTTTGCATCAATATATGGGCATGAGAAAGCTCTGTTCGAAATCAGTACCGCGTTTGCTCACAGTGGACCAAAAACAACAACGCGTTGATGATTCTGAGCACTGTTTCGACCTGTTTAAGCGCAATAAAAAGGATTTTTCATGCGATATGTGACAATGGATGAAACATGGATCCACCAGTATACATCGGAATCAGATCGGCAGTCAGCTGAGTGGTCAGTAGCCGGTGAAAGCCGCCCGAAGCGACCAAAAACACAAACAGTCGGCTGGGAAGGTTTTGGCCTGTGTATTTTGGGATACGCATGGAATATTTTTCATCGACTATGCTGAGAAGGGAAAAACCATCAATAGCGAATATTATATAAAGTTATTGGTGCGTTTGAAGACAGAAATTGCAAAGAAAGGGCAACAATGAAAAAAGCGCTCTTTCATCCCGACAATGTTTCGTGTCACAAGTCAGTGGTTACGATGGCAAAATTGTATGAATTGAAATTCGAATTGCGTCTTCATCCACCGCATTCTCCAGATTTGGCCCCCAGCGACTATTATCTAATCGCAGCCCTCAAAAAATGCTCGCGCGAAAGAGATTTGGCTCCGGTGAAGAAGTTATCGCCGAAACTGAGGCCTATTTTGAAGGCAAAAACAAATCCTTCTACAAGAAAGGTATCGTTCTACTGATTGTATCGCTACTGAAGAACACTATAATGATAAATAAAGTCGAATTTTGCAAAAAAAAAAAAAATGTGTTTCAAGTAGCTAGACCAAAAACTTTTCAGCCTACGTGTTAGCTTAATGGCTATTTTCCTTAAATGCACGTACCACCACACTCGATGACCTAATAATTTTTTTTTTTTACACTTCCGCTTTCAACCCCCAAAACTAACCTTTTAAGTTAAAATTTAACTTTCAAAACTACACGGCTCTGATGAAGCCATCCGTTCTTATAATAGAGTCAAATTTTAACTTGCTATGTGAAATAGTTTCGGAGAAAATCGGATGTGACGGACAGACGGACAAACAGACAGGCAGACGGACGGACAGACATCGAAGAGATCTTATAAGTATTCCGTACGGAACACTAAAATTAGTTCTAGCTGAAGAGGTACATACTCTAACAAATAGAATGCAGAAATTTGTACTCTTAGAGATGGAAACACCAAATGATATGGAACATAAATAATTTTTGTCAAACGCCCATCAATCTGATCACGTATTAATCGATATAATTTTAATAAACGGACCGTTTCTTATCATTAACAAATCGTTATCACTTTAAAAGCAGCCATCTAAGGATTTCATTATTCAAAAACCTTCTCCCTAAAGCTAAAAATCTCAGAAGAAGGGTCTAAAAAGGCAGACTACTTTTTACGTTATCAGCAAAAACCGTCCCGGGGCTCTTTTATTAAGGAGTTTTAATCTGGTTCGATTGATTACCGTATGGGCGTTGTTTGGAGAGTAAAAGGACATATTTAGGTTGAAAAAACACTTTTGAAACAAAAATGATTTTTTTTATTTAATTTTGTTAATACACTAATTAACACTCTATATCTCTATATATATATATATATACTAACCGTGCCCGCGGCTCCGCTCGCGTGGACTTGATTTACCTTTATCGTCACTGTTTATTCGTTATGTTTATATTATTATATAGCTAGAGAG